>OX457087.1:12256989-12744752 GCA_949752835.1 Empis stercorea
TTTACTTTTCACTTTGTTAAATGAAATCATTTTCTTGTTTATGACGTAAATAAACATATAAAGTAAAATAAAAATTAATTACTTAATTTCAAAATCAAATAATTATAACTATTATACAATAATGGAATTTTTTTTGACAAGATAGAAAGTGGCTAAATTTACAGTCACTTGTCAATCCTTAATCATTATTTATGTAGTAAATAAGTAATTTTTTTTTACTGTTGTAAATGTTTGATCATTTCTATAATGTCAAATATAATTTTATAAAATTAATATAAAATTTAATTCTACATTTTTTTTTGGTAATCATAACTTGAAAAACATGTTGTCTCATATTTTATTTTATTGACATTTTGTATTTACCCTAAATTTATTTTCTTTGCCTTGAAAATATTCTCTTAACCATAGGTAAACAGATTTATAGGAAACTAAATTTAAATTATATTTGTATTAAAACATAAACCACAGCTAGACAAATATGAAAATATTTTTTATCATCCTATTTCCTTAAAATTGTTTACTTTTTTTTTTTTAAATATATAAGTAAAATTATATTGTAGTATGTATTTGTTTACAAATTAGCTGGTAATAAATAATTTAATAGATTTTGTTTTAGTATCTTTTGCAGTTTAATTCTACTTGTCAGATAACTTCTTAGTCTTAAAGATAAATCATTCTTTATCTTTTATTCGGGATTTAACAAAAAGTTTTATTATTTATTGAAAATTTAAGAGTTTTGAATTTAATAATAAGTGAAATTTGAAATATATACTAAAAAGTTAATCAGTTAAAGGTATTTAATGAAATTATTTCAATAAATATTTAATTAGCCATCTTACATCTAAATTATAAAAAATTTAACTGACAATTATTTCAACTTTTAATTAAATTTTCATGTTTTAAATTACAAGAAATAATTGAATTTTACTTTTTAGATTAGTGTTTTTCATATAGAAAATCTATATTTTATGTAAAAATAATTCTGTCTAAATTTTCTAATAAATTTATTCTGATGAGTGTAGCATTAAATTAACTTGTGTTAGGTAAACTAATTCATGTACATTTTCAAGTTTCCTTTTATATGTGGAGCATAGGTTGGTCAATTAGATTTTAGTGTAAATAAACTAATTACACCATCGAACTTGTTCTATTTTTGTTTTTACAATTAAATTATATGGAAAGTTTTTATTTAATTTATCTCATGTATTATTTCTGAATTGTTTTTGTTTTTTATCTGTAATTTATATTAATTATATACTGAAATTTATGTTGTCAAAAACAAACCTATAATATTATTTATGTCGAAATTTTGCCTTACAATTAGGCCAATATGCAACATATGAAATATTAGTCAACAATATGCAACAAAAAAGGATATTTTAATGTTAGTAGAGTTATATAATAAATCCTTTTGAAAAGTAAAAAAACAAACGATTTCAACAAACAAACAAAAGTTTTCTCACCATTACTCGCCACTTTTCTTATCTTTCAAAATCATATTATTCACTTCTATTAAACAATTTCTACTCCTCTTTAAATCGATTAAATCTCTCTCTATCTGGGCTCGTAACGGCAGTCAAAATACAGGAACAACCATATCCTTAATATAAATATAGAGTAGCACATTAGACCTCTTCATCACTGTATATATACTTATATATATTAATTAAAAAGATTAAAAGATTGTTTACATCTTTCTGACTTTATATTGTGACCTAAAGCAATTTTTGCTCCTTTTTTTTTGTAACTTTCGTCTACAAAAAACCAAATGGTTTTTTGTTAAATTTTTAATTAGTTCGATTTCAATTCTTTTTAATTCATTTTGCACAAATATCCAAAGGGTTTTTATTTTGTTATAATCTTTATAAATTAAAAATAATTAATTTTATCGAGAAAAATACTATTAAACTACTTATTTTAAAATAAGTATTAATATTAATAGTAATTAATTTATATTACTATAAATTTTATTATCTATTTATGTACATATTTATTCAGTCTATAGAAATTTATATATAATAATAAAGATGATTAAATTACATCAAAAAGTATTACCTATACTTAAATTAATTAAATTATTTGAATTGGAAACACAACCAAATTTTAAATGGTAAAATTCAAATTTAAATTACCAAAATTTAAAAAAAAACTGTCTATACATTATTACCCATAGAAAATAATTTAAATTAACCTTCAACTTGAACCAACGAAATATCTATATGAACCAATATAATAACATATCAAATTCATTTAATTTACTTTCAAAATTATTTAATGAATTGGAGCATAATAAATATTTGGTAAAATTGTAATTTTATTTTTTTATTATATATCTTTTTCGTATAATGGCCAGTAATGTAAATTATAATTAAATTTATTTACTATGTTAAGAAAGCGGAAAAGAGTCATTAAACATATTTCTTTTATGTATATATGTATATAAATATTTTCACAATTTCAAGTTTAAGGTCAGAAGAGAATATATATAAAAAAAATCATTTTTAATTTGTAATATATGGTAAACAAACATAATATCTTTATGTATTATATTTATGCTTTATTGATATACAAACATACTTGAAAAACTGTTTTTTCTTCTCTTTAATTTTAATGATTTATTGAAGTATATAATATGTTTATTAAAGTTTTTTTTAACAGAAAGTAAAAGCAAATAAAAGCTAACAATTAAATAATAATAAAAAATACATTGTATATTTTAATTTAATTTAATAGTGGATTTTAAAAGTTTTCATCAAAATAATAATTCAAGTTTAGATATACTACATATATTCAATTATTAACGATAATTTGTATAAATGTTGTTGAATCATGATGTATTTATTTAAGCTGTAGATCATTTCTGCTTTTCAGATATTATAATGTTTGCATATCAAATTTTTTTCGATGATAATCTGAATGAAATTTAAATAATTTTTCGATTAGTTATGTTTATTTTTGGAATATTTATTTCTCATATGTACAAATAATATATAGTTCAAAATATTAGAGAAAGTAAAATTGAATTATTATGGATCAAAAAATTTTTTTTTTTTAACAAAATTATTTAATGTAATCAATTCAGAGTATCGAAATTATGATTTAAATTTAAATAGAGATTTCTTTATGTACATTATATATGTACAAAAAAAAAAAGAAATTGCTTCAAATTGAAAATTATGATATAAATTATCCAGCAAAACTGGACAAGAAATAAATTTTAAATAAACAAATGATCCCAGAAGATATTTTGATGAAATTTTCTTGAAAAACTATTTCTATACAAAAATTTGTAAATTTCATTTTAAATCGAACATAATGTCCTTAAAATTAAATATAATAATTTTTCAAGGAGAACAACACAATAAGAAATATCTACATAGAATTTCAAATTTAACAATAAGTTATAAAATTTTTATTTGTAGTTTTCAATAATTTCATCATCTTCAACATAGGATTAAATAATTTTGGAAATTTTATATTATAAAATATTGATTTAATATTGCAAAAATGAAATGGTATTATTATTATTATTTATACTTTTTTAACAATTTGTATATAAACATTTCCAATCCGTAGAATATAATTTAAATTTTATCTTTTTTACTTATATATAAATTTTTTAAATCTTTTCGCTCTAATTAAAACTACATAAATTGATTTAAATATTTTATAATTTTTATGGACCAATAATTTCTGCATGAAAAAAAAAAAAATTAATTCTTTAAAAATATTTAACTAAAAATTTTGTTGGAAAACTTTTTAGTTATGAATTTTCAATGATTTTGATGAGTTTGATTTTTAGTTTAATTTTTTGGTATATAAATTTATATTGTAACAATATATAATAAATTATAAATTAAATAATATAATTTTTTACCATATTCCAGGATGAAGATATTAATTGGAATAACACTTTTTATCAGTATTGGATCAACATGGTCAGCTGATATATTAATGGTAACAATGGGTGGTACAAAATCACATAAAATACCATTTTGGGAATTATCAAAAGGACTTATTGCTAAGTAAATTTTTTATATTTAAAATTTAATATTTAAAAATAACAAATATTTAAAATTAACTTTTTATTACTTATATAAAAAAAGTTTTTACGTGACAAATTCAATATTGAAATTATTATTAATTATTTAAACAAATTATATATATAGATAATGACAAGTTCAAGATTTATGTAAATTATTTATACTAAATAAATTGTTTGTCTAATTTATGTGTAAATTGTAAGTTAAATGATTAAATTTATTTTAAAAAATAAATCTATAGAAAAAAATATTTTTTTTAACTGAAAACCTTAACATTTTTGACATTTACATTCTGATTTATTATAGTTTGTCAAATTTGAAATTATTTCTTTATAATTGTTAAAGAATTTATTAATACAAAATATTTATAAATATTTTTTATTATTTACATATTTATTATTCAATTTACAAAGTTAAATTTAACATAATTTACAACAATTACAAATTTAGGTTAATAACAATAATTAGTTATGACAAAGTTTAATTAGTATTTAATTATTAGTTGAAGAATATTTAAATAATAATTAATTTATTAAAAAAAGATGTTTGAAAGTTTTATTTTCAGTTTCATTTTTATTGTCTTAGAAAAGTAAATAAAAATAATTATACAGAAATTAATCATCATTTTAAAAAAAAGAAAAATAAATAAATTGAAATTAATTAAATGTAAGAAAATTCAATCATATAAATTTCATTAAATTTTAATTATTTATTTTGTCCTTTAAATTTATTTACTTTAAATCTTGTTATAATATTTTCATAAACAAATAATTATTTCAATATAATTTTTCTGGAACTAATCATCAAAAAATGACACAAACAAAAAATATTTACTTTTCTAGATAATTTTATTATTACAGAATTGTAATTAAAACATCAAGTTTATTTATGAATTTTATCATTTTCTTTACAGAGGACATAATATAACATTTTTAAATGGTTTCCCAGCTGATTTTTCTATAAATGGATTACATGAAATAACACCATCTGGTTTAGTTGAATATATAAATTTTTATATGAATTGGGATTTACCAGGAGCAAGAATGGAAGGTAGATTACCAATACCACCATGGGATATTATTCGTTATCCATTTGAGGTAAACAAAATGAAAATAATATAATAATATAAACTGATTAATTATTCTGAGAAAAATAATAAAATAGAATAATATTTTGTTGTTACCATATACATATTAACTAAATTTTGTGGTATGATGGGGATAAACATAAGGTGGATGTGTTTAATTAAATATATTTTTTACACATTGGTATACACAAATTTACGATTTTTTTTCCTTAATTATTGAAGTCAACAGCTGAAAGATCAAATATATATTATTATTATGCTAGATTATTTAAGTTTAAATATTATTGCAAATTCATGATTAAATATGTCAAATAGGTCATCTCCGTAGAGATAGTTTTTTTTTTAAACATTAGAATTATATTGTGACGATGGTTTTTAATGGAAAAGTGCAACATATGCTTTTTCATACGAAAGCATTAGCTTTATTTGGTAAATTACTGAATTATACTAGCAAAACAACATTAATTTTTGAAGGAAAACACAAACATATATGTATAGTTGATTGACCGACCATAAAATTTATAGTAAATTACCTTGACTTAAAAAATCAAATTATGGTGAAAATATTCTGATAAACAAAGTTAAAATTTGAAAATATGTTGATGTACTTTTATGTTAACCAGAATATAAAAAAAAATGTTTGTTAACATAACATTTATTTTCAAATCATCATATTTCAAAATTAAATTAACACAAACAAATAATTTTCCACTTAAATGAAAATTTTATAAATATAATATATTAATTAAAATAGTATATTAATTAATGCATATAATTTTAATTACATAATTATAATTATAAATATCAATAATTGAAAAATTTTATAATCACTTTAATATAGAAGAGTGGTCAGACCTTGTACATATATTTGATACAAGAGTTCCGAATTATTTTTTTTAAATGATAATTTTATGAACAATATTTGAATAACGTTATTTGTCATGAGAAATTTTCTAAGACTATATATTTACATGATTTATGATTTTAATTAAATCTCAATTTGGCTAATTAATTGCGTAAAAATAGTAAAAAAAAATATCCAATAAGGTAAAATACAATTTAGATGTACTATATATTATGGTTTTGATGCCCAATTTTGGTTTGAATTTATCGTATAGTCTACAGAATCAGAAGTATAGTGTACCTACTTATTCAAAAAATCACAAATGTGAAAATTTCTTGTTTCTATGTCACTAATCTGGACATAATTTTAAAACAGAAATAATGTATAGTAAACTCAATTACAATTAAAACGAAAAATATCTATAAATAAAAATGTATAAAAATTATTTTGAATCTGATGATTAAAATTTTCTTATCTAGTCCTGCAATGCAATGCTTGGTGATGCTGAAACAAAAGATTTATTATTTCGTACATTTGATTTGGCAATATTAGATGGTGCATATCCTGAATGTGCTCTTGGTTTAGTTTATAAATTTAAAATACCATTTATGTATATAAATACAGTTGGATTTTATACTGGTACAATGTCATTAGCTGGTAATCCATCACCATTTTCTATAACACCAGCATTCTTTAGTTCATTCACAGATAATATGAATATATGGGAAAGATTTACAAATACTGGAATGCATTTATTTGCAAATATTATGCATCGGGTAAATAATAAACATAAATATATTTTTTTATAACAATTTTTATTTAAATTCGTTCTTTTTAAAACACATTTATAGTTTGTTGCAATGCCTTTATTACATGGTGTCCTTAAACATCATTTAGGTAATGATATACCTGGTATTTATGAAATGTCAACAAACGTTAGTTTTATATTACAAAATGGTAATGCTGTTGTATCATATCCACGACCACAATTACCAAATGTTGCTGATATTGCTTGTATACATTGTAAACCATCTAAACAATTACCAAAAGATTTAGAAACATTTATAAATAGTTCAGGTGAATCTGGTTTTATATATGTGTCAATGGGTTCATCTGTAAAAGCAGCAAATATGCCAGAAAAATTACGTAAATTATTTATAAAAACATTTTCACGTTTACCATATAATGTATTATGGAAATGGGATGGTAGTATATCTAGTATGCATGATTTACCATCAAATGTAATGTTAAGTAGATGGTTACCACAACAAGATATATTAGGACATAAAAAATTAAGAGCATTTATAACACATGGTGGTTTATTAAGTATGTTTGAATCTGTTTATCATGGTGTACCACTTGTATCAATGCCAGTATTTTGTGATCATGATTCAAATGCTGCTAAAGCTGAAATTGATGGTTATGCAAAAATAATACAATTAGATGAAATAACAGATGAGAAATTATTCAAAGCAATTAATAGTGTTATACATAATCCAAAATATCGACAGAATGTTAAGTAAATATATATATAAATAATTTCGAAAATATATTTTAATTGACTATTTTTAAAAAAAAAATTTAATTTTAAGGCTACGACAACGATTATTATTGGATAAAAGAGAAACAGCATTAGAAACTGGTGTTTATTGGACAGAATATGTACTAAGACATAAAGGTGCTTATCATTTACAAACACCAGCAAGACATATGAGGTTAGAATTAAATTATATCTATATAAATATATTTTTTAATGAATTTAATTTTTTTTTACTATCTTTATAGTTGGATTCAGTATTATCTAGTCGATATATTAATGATAATTATCATGATTCTAATAACAATTAGATATATTATAAAACGTTTTAGTCGACCAGAAATAGGAAGATTCAAGACGACTACGAAAAAGGAAAAGAAATTTTAAATTTTTTTAATAAATTAAATATTTCGATAATGTTTAATATTATACAATTTCTACTTTTCTAAAAATTCAAGTTTTTTTTTTCACTATAAATCCGAGCTATTAATTCTATATAAATATATTTGACCAAAATTTTCCAGTGGTTTTTCTGTTTTTCATCATTTCATTAAATATATATATACTTTGTAAATATAGTTAAACAATTATATATACTAAGAGAAATTATTTTGAAAAATTATGTGTTATGTATAATTAATTTTCCTTTTAGAAAATTCTTTCTAATTTTTTTAATTTCAAATTGTGTAACTTTCTCAATCCAACTATATAACATTAAAGAAAAAATCATTTAAATATTTAAAAAAAAAAAGTAAGTGGTGACAAAAATAAGAAAAACAAATTTTTTTTTTTATGTTTTTCGATAATGTTCAATTTCATTTTAAGAAATTTTTTTTTTTAATTTAGTTTTATAGAAACGAATATAAATAAATTAATAAATTTTTAAATTATTTTATAAGTTTATAATAAAAAAAAAAAACAAAATAAAGTAAAAAAAAAATATTATCGATACCTTCCCGAAAGAATGTATTAAGCGACAATATTTTCAAAATAGCTTTTTATCATAATCTGTATAATTTGTATTAAGCCCTACATTTTGATCTAATTTATAATGTTGTATCCCAGCTAAAAAAATGATATGTGCAAAATAAATATATGTACTATGGGACATATGGATCTGTAAAATTATTCAATCGCCTGAGATTTTGTATCAACCGACAACAATATTAAATTAAGCGCCATCATCATTACATTACGCTTTGTTTAACCGAAATTGTCGGTTAGAACATATTATTATACAATACATAAATAAACCACTGGCTAAGAAGTATTTTTCGTTTCCTGAAATTTTTTTAAAAATGTCACTTAATACATTCTTCCGGGAAGGTATCGTTGTGGAGAATTGAAGGTAAATATTTATTTTTTTAATTTTATTTACATTTTGTTGTTTGAAATAAATAAGTTTCGTTAAGATGTTAATTATTTTTTTTTTGTTTTGTATATAGTAAAATAATAATTATTTTAATATTGTATATAATATTATGTATATGATCTTATATTATTATGATAATAAAGGATAATTTTAAAATTAAAAAATTTCAAAATATTTTTAATTTATTTAATTATATATATTTCAAATAATTTTTTAATAATATAATAAATATATTAATATTTAAAACCAGCATTATCTAATCCATCAGTACCACCATCATTATTGACAGCATTACGACGTGCTTCAACTGTAGCAACTTGTTGACCAGATGTTGGTTTAACAACAGTTGATTTATTTAATACTTGAACTTTACTATTTTGTGAATGAAAATACATACAAATAGCAAAACCAATACCACCAATAATTGTAAAACTCCATCTTATACCATTATTAATTTTTAATCCTCTATAAAAATGGCACAAAGTTATTTTAATAAAAATTTATGGTATATTTTAATTATTACTTACAAAAATAATGTATTTTTAATTAAATCAGTAAAAGTTTTATTCAAATTTGCACTTTCCTCAACCCAAAATAATGGCATTACCATTTTTCGGATATTTTTCATTGGTTCAACTTCTGCAACTGGTTCAATATCAATACTAAATTGTAAACGTTTAGCGGCTGCTAATGGTGTACCTGACATCTGAATATATATGTATAAGTTAAATTAATTAAAGTTTTTCATAATTTCTAAATTTCATTTAATTAACCTTAACACAAAAAGTTCAATAATAAATATTTAATAATAATTTGAATACAAATAAATGTTCCTAATTTATTGCATAATTTTAGGCAAGTCTATACATACAATTTCGAATTCCAAATAAACACCATGTTTGTCTTCGTGCGGACCCAATCCAATTACATTTTCAGTTAAACTAGGATCAGCATTTAAAAAATGTGGTAATGATACAATCATTGGTGCACCAACACATGGTTTCAAACTCATTGTACCTTTTGGTGGACAACCATCTGGTGGATCTTCACAATAACAATGATGTTCTGGTTCATTCTGAAAATAGCGATTAAATATTTTTATTTATATAATATTAATTTAATAAATTTTAAATTTATATTATTTACTTTCAAATCACCAAAATCTAATATATATCGTAATGTTGGAATACCCATATATGAACTTTCACGTTCAAAACTTGGTCCTAATGATCGACATAAATCAGCAGCAAATGCCCATAAACCATCTTCTTTTTTCATTAGTGGAGCAAAAATTGTCGAATCAGTACCCTTAAATTGATTACATTTTTGTCCTAACTCTTCATCATCATTCCATACACTCATTTCAGGTTCACCAGCAAATTGTATAACACGACCAACATCAAGGGATTTTTTCTTACCACGATATACAGTAAATCGACCAGCATCAGTACCATTTGCCTGACATAATATTAGACAAATTTTAATTTAAACCAACTATATAATAATAATATACATATTTAACATACACCAGACATTAATGAAAATAAGAAATGTGTTGAATTATATTGAACACCACCTTTAACTTCACCAGTATGAAATTGTACACAAATTGCTTTGGCACCAAAATCTTCACTTGAACAATCAAGTAATATACCACGAAAAAATATATCTAAAAATTTTCCAGTTAAAAATGGACTTGGTCCAGGAAATAATGCTTTTAATCCTCCAGCAATCATATCAAGCATTGGAGCACGATCACGTTTAACAACAACAGCCAATGGCTATAATATATTAACAATAATAATTATTTTATTTGGTAAATTAAATTTCTATTTAATTTCATAAATAAAGCTTCCGAAATAAATATTTACACAAAAATTAATTAAATCAAACTTTTAAATATTTCAAATATCACAATTAAATTAATTTTAACTTTTTACTAAACAAACTTTAAATAAGTATTACCTGTATTAAAGGATGTGGTATTGTTATTACTTCTTCACCAGTTAATCCTCTAGATTTATCAGGACGAAATATAAAATATTGTCTCATATTAAATGTTACTGTATCATCTTGTTCATTATCCTCTAAATTATATTTCTCTTTCCATTCACTATTTTTTAAACAATTAAAATAATTGAAATTCGTAAATTTATTTACTTAATTTTGTAATGAAATCATTACTCAAAATAGTATGGTCCAATTTCTTGTACAATTGGTTTAGCACCTTGGGCAGCTTGTTCCGGATTTGTAACATTAAATACATAAATTAGAAAATCAATTGGTATTGGGAATTTAGCCCACATTTGACGTGTTTCAGATCCAGGTGTAAGAACAACTTTCTAAACATAAATTTAATTTAATTTTTAAAATTATCCAAATATAATTATATGTTTTAAAAATTTGATTCCTTTTCTTTTTTACCTTTCGTATCATACTTTTTAAGAATGCTGGAAATGCTATAAATCCAAATATTATACCAAATGCAAATAAAACTGCACAAACTATTGCTAATCTTAAATATTTCATTTTTGTGATATTAAAATATTAAAAAATTATTATTTTTTTTTATTATTATTGATCTTTAATAATGAAAATATCTCTGAACACTGCAACAATATTAATAAAAATTAAATTAAAATTTTTTTTTAGTATAATTATATTAAAATTGGTATATAAACTTTAGAACGTTTTGTTGAAAATGACTATGCACTTAATTGAAATTTTAATATGTTATTTATCATATATAACACTGTGAAATTAATAGAAATAAATAATATTAAAATATATCATTCAGACATCATTTTACAATCATTTTAATATCAATTAAATTGTCAGTTTTCTGTTTTGTAGTTTAAGAAAAATTGCATTATCATCAAAAGTGATTATATATAAAATTCGGTCAATAGTTTAAAATAATAAGTTATTATTTCCACGGGCTGAAATTGATATTTGCAATACATTTTCAATGTATATTAATTTATTATTATGAATTACACATTAACTATTTTATCATCAACTCAAATAAATAGTCATAGGAAACTTTTATATTGGAAGAAATTAGATAATTTTACATAAAATATCGGTTCCCTTAGTCGTTCTACCTACACAATTACTTGCTTAATATAAAATACTATACCTTAATTAATTAATTGAACAATAAACTGAGACTGAAAGCCCCATAAGGGCAGCAGGAAATGATTAGATTAAATTTTAAATTAGATTAATGTCATTTAGGAAAATTGTTGTATCAGTTCCCTTAATTCATTGACTACATATAGTACGAATTTTAATTTCTTAAATAACCAAACTATACGAAATTAATTATCTTCTAAGATTCTTAACAATTTTCTTATTTATAATTATAAGTGGAATTCTATAAATTGTTATCCAATTTTCATCTACAATTTGCCAAAAAAAAAGGAAAATAGTTTTCATCAAATTATGAAAATATTTCTTTCTATATGTACATATAATTAAATCATTATTTTCACAATTCTTGCAAAAATATTATATTTGAATAATTTAATTTAATTACTTAATTAAATTAAATTGTAATTATTATAATATATTTTTATTTTTATTAAATTATTAATATTTTATACTAATTTTAACTAATTCATTCTTTCTAAATTTATATTGTAACTTTAGTTAATCACAATACTTTTTACATTGAAAATTATTGTATCAAGATTAAAAAAAAATCATTCATTAATGTAATGTAATATTCATTTAGTAATTCCGTTTTAGTTTTTATCTAATAAATTAGTAATTAAATTATTAATTAAATATTTGGTTATTCATTTATTATTTGTTTCATGCAAATTATAGAAATTGTATATCTAATAATAATTATATAGTTTGTTTGTAATATTTTGAATTAAATAAGAATAGTGCATTTTTGCATAGATTTAGGAGTTTTATATTTTCAACAACAAGAGCTTTTTTCGTAATTTTGGTATTCAGTTAATTTTGCAAACTTTTAATTATCCATCAAAGCTTTGAAAACTTTACAATAATTTCGTTATTATTCTTCTCTGTTAAAAATCGTTTAAATGGATTTAATTTTAAATTAATTAATTATCTTTTTTAATGGGAAAAAGGTAACTTAAAAATATATCTGTAAAATGGTTGAAAATTATTATTAAATTTATTAATAATTAAAAAATTTAAAAATTGTATACCAAAAAAATAATAAAATTTCAATTTATGCAAAGTCGAAAAAAAATATTAATTTATTCCTAAAAATTTTTACCAAGACGGAAAAAAATATTTATAATATTTTTTTATGGAATAATTTAGTTTTTTTTATTTAGTTTTATTCCCGACAAGAGTTCTCGAAAAACTGATTTAAAATTTTTTGATCCTTATGAAAATCAAAATTTTTATAACAATTTTTTTTTAATATTAACTAAAAACACAAAAAAAAAAGAACTATTAAGTATTGCGTGCGCTTAACGCAATATATACTCGTAGTATATAAAATTTGATGATTGTATATCAATTTTCTTTTTGAGATTTATGCTGTTCAAAACAATTAAATATTACACCAAAAACGTATATTGATTTATTAGTTCGGATACGTCATATATAATAATTTTCGACAATTAATGTAATTTAATATATTTAATCAAACAGAGTTTCCTGGAAATATCATGTTATAAAAAACTTGTACTAAGTATAGTAATTTTTCATAGTATATCCAGTAATTATAATCACTTTTAACTGGTTGCATATATTTAGGAGTATATATTGCAAGAGTATGAATAGCCAAAAAATTATAGAGAAATAATGGTATGTAATTAATTTTAAATTAAATAAAGAACTTGTCAAACCAAGAGGATTATGAATTTAAAATTATAATATTAGGAAACTAAAAACGAAAATTATGATAAATTTAAATAGGTAACCCACAAATTGTATATATAGGTAAAATTATATTTAAATTATTCATTAAAATAAAACTTAAGGCGACCAATAAATCCCACCGACCTATAAATATATAATTAAATCAAATTTATAATATATTTTTTTTTAAAAAAGAAATACAAAAATAATGTTTAAAGTTTCTCCAATATTAAAGAAATGTCCTCTTATTGAACTGAAAACGAATAAATTTAAACTACTTAACCTTTAACAACTATATTTAATAGTATTTATTTGAAATTTACAAATTTAAGTGCTCTTTAAAACAAAATAATAACAATTTTCTATTTGAAATATTGATTTAAAGTTTCTCTATTTCTACAATATATATATTTTTTTCAATATACCATCAGAAATTTGCACAAATTTTAGAATCTTGATTTGTCATCATTTAAATCCAATTCTTGATCAATTGAATTAGTTTCAATAATTTTAGTATTTGTTATATTTTCAACTGTTGTTACTGTAGTTACATCAACAAGTTTTGATTTATTCATATTTAAAAATATTGATATTATCATACCAAGTCCACCAAATATTATACATAACCAACGTGTAATTTGATTAAAAGCTTTACCACTAAAAGAATAAAATTTCATATAATATATTTTCTTTAAATTTAAATTTTCATTATCGTTGATATTTACATAAATAATGGTTTAACCATAGCCGTATATGTTTTATTTAATTTAACACCTTCTTCAACCCAAAACATTGGTACAACCATTTGTTTTAATTTACTTAATGATTTAATAGATTCAACTGGTTCTTGATCTAAATTAAATTGAAGACGTTTTGCTGCCTGAAATGGTGTACCAGAAGTCTATAAAATAAAAAAATTAATTTTTTCTAAATATTTAAATTAATAATTATACAATTTCAAAATCAACATAAATAGAATGATCATGTTCATTTGGATGTAAACCTTCAACATTTTCAAATAAACTATCATCACCATTAAAAAAATGTGGCATTGATGCAATTATAGGACCATTTGTACATGGATGTATATCCATTGTACCTTTAACAGGACAATCATCTGGTGGATCATTACAAAAACAATGTAATGATTCATCTGCCTAAAAGAAAATAGTTATTAAAAAATTGTGTAATTATCAATCGTATAGGTAAATTGTGTAATGTATGATATATTAACTATTTTTTTTTATGTTATAGTTATAGATTTTAATAATTATTTCGGCTAAAACATTGCGATCTCAAAAATTATTTGAATGTAAATAAAGATTTGGTATTAAATATTTAAAATTATTTGTGAATTTTTAATACCCAAGTTACTTGAATTAGAAAAATCAATTAGATAATTAATCTAAAAACCACATACTGTAAATGATTCTATCTTAAATTAAGAATTAATAATATTTAAATTAGACAATTTAGGTTAACACCATACCAATATATTTTCTAGATATTTAAATATAATAATACAATTAATTATTTAAAATTTAACATAGAGAATTTATGTCGAGGTCATAATGGCAAGTTTAATGTTGATGTAAGAACTTAAAAATTTAAAAAATTTAACCCTTTGAACATATTCTTAATATTTCGAAATAAAATATTGCATGAAACAATTTTATTTACTCACAAAATGTCTTAAGGACATTAAAAAAAGACAAGGGTTAAGGTTTTCCAAATACTTAATATAAATTATTCACTCAATATAAATATTTAATTATATATTTTATAATATCAATATCATTTATTTCACACAAAGTTTACCCTAATCCCACACCAAGCAACAATAGAAAGAAAACAATTTAACTATTACCACGTAATTGCATATTAATAGGCGTTTAAATAAATTCAAATAATAATATATAGTTTTATATTATTATTTTATAGTTGCTTTTAAAACGTTTTCTTGATTTATTTGAAGAAAAATAAAAACTTTATGTATTTATGATTTACACATATGGAAAAACTCCCAGAATCTTATTAAATATTTATTATTTCGTTATTGTATATTTAAATATTTGATTTCAAGGAGAACTTAGAATATATTCAGAAGTGTATAAGTTTTAAAATCGCAAATACAAAAGTAAAATTTTAAAATATACCTTAACATATTTTTCAAATTTGGAAACCATAAATCAATAAAATTACTTTTTTATATATTAACTATATTGGATAAAAAAAAATATTTTAAAATAAATAAAATATGTACATACTTTTATATCACCCATATCTAAATAATAACGTAATGCTGGCATACCAGCATATTTTGTTCTATGTTTATAAACAGCGCCCATTGATCTACATATATCTGGTGTATATGCCCATAAACCATCTTCTTCTGATAAAAATGGTGGAAATATTGTTGAATCTGTACCATGGAATTTATTACATTCATCACCATTCCATATATCTAATTCTTTTTCACCATTTACTTCAATTACTTTACCTAATTTATGTATATTTTTAACACCACGGCAAACTTTAAAACGAGCACCAGGTGTATTATTAACCTTTATAATTAAAAACAATTAATTGTTTTATCATAATTTAAACCAAATAAAAACTTACAGCACCAAGTATTGAGAATAGAAATGATGTTTCATTAAATTGTTGTATAGATTTTACTTCGCCTAAATAAAATGCGGAACAAATTGCTTTAGCTGCAAAATCTTCAGATGAACAATCAATTGGTACACCACGAAAAAATGCATCCATAAAATTAACTGTCATTAATGGTTTACCATTTGGAAATAATATATCTAAACCTTTACTAACTAAATCTAATAATGCTGCACGTTCACGTTGTACAGTAATACCAATTGCCTTTATTTTATATATATGTATGTATAAAAAAAATTTAACATAATTATTTATTATTTTGGAAAATTTATAACGAAAAAATTATTCAAATCATAATTTGATTTAAAAGTTAATTTTCTTCCAATTGAGTAAATTTGAAATAATGTATATAATCATAAATTTCATGTATTACACAAATAAATTTATGCATAATTATTATAAAATGATATAGAAATAATGAATTGTCATTCATTTTAGTGGAAAATATAATTAAATTTTAATAGCTCTTTTGATGACAGAAAATTATGATAATAGAATTATCTTTATTTAACACAAATCATATTAAACAAAATGTTGCTTTGTTGTCTGTCGTATGGCAACATGTATCTTATTTTTCTATTGCAGCATGTTTCTTATATTACATTATATAAAATTTAAAATTTAAAATTTGAATTTTATGATACAAGACAAAATTAAATTATAATTATAAATTATGGTATAATTATGTATACCATAATTTAAAATATATATAAAATAAAATACATATATCAAAAAAATTTATACCATATATAAAATATGAGGAATTGTTATTATTTCTTCACCAGTTAAACCATTTGATTTATCTGGACGAAATATAAATTTATTTCTCATTGTAAATTCAATTGTATCGTCAGTATTATTTTCAACTAAATCAAATTTATCCTTCCATTCTCTACAATAAATTATAAATTTTATTTTCAAATTTTTATATACAATTAATATATGTATATACTCAAAATAATATGGTCCAATTTCTTCTATTTTTAATTTACCACCATTTGTAAATTCATCTGGATTAGTCACATTAAAAACGTATATTAAAAAATCAAGTGGAAATGGGGTTTTTTCCCATATGTCACGTACTTCTGTTCCTTTTTTTAAACTAACTTGCTAATTATAATAATAATATGTGTATACGTGAAGATTAAATTTTAAAATATAATATTAATTAATATTTTACCATTTTTAATATAAACTTTACTACATGTGGAAATAATGCAAATCCAAATAATATTCCCCATGAAAATGCTATACCACAACCGATAGCAACTTTTTTAAAATTAATTTCACTTAATTTCATTTTTGGGTAAAATTTGTTATTTTGTTTATCCTTTGGTAAAAAATTTTAATTGTTAATCACCTTCCTAATCACCTTAACAAATATAATTTTAATAATATAAAATTTTTTTTAAATTCTGGTAATGTGTTATTTAATGGTAAAATAACTTTGGAATATATGAAAATGAATTTTAAGTATTTTAAAATTAATTGTGAATTAGAAAGATTATGTAAAAATATGTCATTTAAAACACTTTTCAAATCATATCCTTATAATAAAACTAAATTTAAATTAGATATTTCCAATGAAATTAACATTTTTACTTTCCAAGATAAAAGTAAAGTATATAATTAAAAGGAGAAATTCTAGGAATAGCATGTTTTTTAAAACCAAATTTTGATAATTTATTAAATTCTTATTACATGAAAATCATTTTTCTTTAGATTTCGTCTTATTTAATATTTTTCAATTCCTGGAAAATACAATTTTTTAAAAAATTATTTGAAAAAATTTAATGACAATGATAAATAACCAGAAATAAAATTCATGCATGATTGTAAAATTCATTCGCAAATGTATTTTTTAATCACTAAAAGCATAACTATAATATTTAATGAAATATGAAAGTAAAAATAATCGTAATGATTGAAAATTCCGATGATCAGAAATATGGAAATTATGAAAAAAAAAATCTAAAAAATTTGAATACATTTTTCACCGGATATGAAGGAAATACCACATATTTTTAATGATTGTAAATTTAAGCTTCTCAATAATTTTACTATAGTTTTTATTAAGTAAGCGTTAAGTTGGAAATTTTAAAGCCAAGCAAAAGTTGATTTTATAATTTTTAGCATATATTTTAAAAAATTCAGCAAAGCAAAATAGTAAAAATTTAAATAAAATGTCTGCTAGCTAAAATTTATTTTTCAGTTTTTGGTAGCAAGTTTTTTGTTGATGCTTGTCAATCGAAATTCAATCATTTAAACTCCTGTAAAGCACTTCACAAAGTAATCTTATACATATCTGAATTACAACTTTAGATTATTATTTTTTTCTTATCATAAAATTAAAGTATCACACCAAAAAACACTCGTATTAACTTTAAAAACTTTATGCACGCAAATTAAACTTAAATAATAAATTATACTTAAAGCGCGTAAATATTATAAAAAGCGTTAAAATTTAAAGAAAATAAACTTAAATACTTTATATATTTTTTTTTACTAATTTTTTAAGCGAAATTTAGCTCATATACCAAAATATATAAAGCGCAAAATTAATAAATTTCTGATAAACATAATAAAATATAATTAAATACTCCTAGATATATGCAATCACTTATCTTCTGAAAGTTTATTAAATTTGTAGTTTAAGCAAATTTTAAAGCAAATTAATTAATAGTTTAAAAATTGGCAATAGCAATTAAAAAAAAAAATATGAGTTAAAAATAATTTTTCAACTTTTTTGCTATATCCAAATTATTTTATTTAGATCTGTAAAAGCAAAAAGTTGGGAGTAATTAATATAAAAAGATCAGGCAAAGTTTTTTAATATTGTTTGTTACATATGGAGTGCAAAGGGAATGTATGTATTTTTTATGTAATTATGTGTAATTAATAATATTAAGCAAGGTAATAATTATAATTTTTTTAAAGAAAAAATTATATACTCGTATATGCGTGCCTAATAGTTTTAAATTGATTAGCAAATTTTCGTTAATTATATGCAAATTAAGTTTTTGTCTGAGGAAATTTATAGGTTGTTGAAAATGAATTTTTTTGAATATTCTGAATAGGAATTATTTTTTTTTTCTATCATAAAATATTTATATAATATTTTTTTATGATTATGTTTTTGCCAATTAGTAAAATGTTTAATAAAAAATTGCATAATAATATTAAAAAAAAATGTGTATATACCAAAAACCAAACTTTTTTTTTAAATATGATTTTCAAATTCTTAATCACCACTGAAGAAAGTTTTATAAACACAAAATAAGCAAAACTATTTTTTAGTTATTATTTTTTTGAAAAAAAAATATTTTTAATTACAAAAAAAAAAATATCTTTCTAGCAAAATGATATTAATTTTGTATCAAAGGTTTATTTTATTTTTAAAAATATATTCTGTTTATACTCTTAAAAGATTAAAGATTTTACAAAAAAAAAAATATATTCCAATTTCACATAAAAGAACAATTTTTTTAATCGTTAAGTTAAACGGACAACATATAAAAAGGATATACTGATGTATTTTTTTTTTGAACAAAACAAAATAGATTATCCGTTTTATTCTTTTGTACTGAAGGATTTGAACAAAATAAAAGTTTAACCGGAAAATGTTTTTTATTCGCCAATTGTCACAGAAAAACTAAATTCAAATAATGAAATTGTCAATGTAAATATACTTAATAGTAAAATTGAAATTTATTTTAATTGTATATTATAATTTTTTTCTGTTAATTTTTAAGGTACGAGTAAATATTGCAAAAAAATATATATACCTATATAAAATGACCTTATATTTTTTATAGAAACTTTATGGTTTAAAAATATTCGTTTTTGAATCAACAAAGTGCGTCATTATATCACAGGCCTTTGTCATTTTTTTTTTACTAATTTTCTTTAAGATGGGAAAAACTTTGATATTATCGAGAAAGTTAACAGATGTTATATTGAATACCAAAATCATAATTTATTTATATAATTTCTGTTTTTTATTTTTGCAGGCAAAATTGCAAAAAAATATTATACAAAGTTTAACACCTTGACATTAAATTGCGTAGCGAATATATATATGTATGTATATGTATAAAAAAAATTGATTTTAATAAAGTTATATCCTTGTAAATATTATATCATTAATAAGAAATCAAATTCTGAATGCATAAAAAGACATTGAAAAAAAAATATATTCAGAAGTGGAAGAAAGAAGTGGAATATATATGATTAAAAATTTGACCTTTTTAAATCCATTTCCGTAATTATCATAAATACGTATTCATTCTTAAAAAAAATATATATTAGAAAATAGTAAAGAAAAAGTCCTTGAAAATATTGATTTTCTATTTAAAATAAAAGGAGAAATATCCTTTATTTTATTTTATTCAATGAAACAAATAAATAAATGTTATTAATTTTTAATTTTCCTTTGAATAATATTTTATGAATCATAATATTGGTTAAATGTGAACTGGAAAATTGAATTTTTAATATAAATTAATAATTTTAATTAAATTGGTATGAGTATTAATGAAATTGTATATGTATAGATCTGAATCTGACCACCTGAACTCTTAAAAAAAATTATGATTCAATTAGTTATACCAAATTCTGAACCACTTAATAGTATCAAAATCTGAAATACTTTGAGAAAATTTATAAATGTTATTTTTTTTATATAATTTCAATTTAAAAATAATTTAAATTGGTCCAAATTTCCCAAACTAAAAAGAAATATTCTTCAATATAAATTTGAAGTAATTAATTTTTCATTTTATTAAAAAAAATCTCATGGTTTATTAATATGGTTAAAATAAGAATTACTCAAATTATACGAAATTTAAAATAATTTTAACTTTTAACTATACATATGTTAAATTTAATTGTTATGGTAAAAAAAATATGGAAAAATCATTCGAATCAATTATTTCGGTTTTAATTTAGAAAGTTTTTCAATGTCAGTGATTTATGATAATACTTTGCCATACACTTTTCTTATGGAATTTCTTTTTTTTACAATTTCAGATATTATAAAACCATAAAAAAATGATTGATTTTATTTGGAAAAATTGTTGCTGACAAATTTTTTTTCTTACCTTTTTATATTTTTTTTCCATAACTTTTACTTATTAAACTTGTAGGGTAAATGAAAATTGATCTATTTTTAGTAAAATTATGTTATAAGTATTTATTTATTTTGAATATTTAAAATTAAATTTAAATTTATTATTCTATAATGTTAATTGATTTAAAATATATTTCAATTCAAATATAAATGTATTTCTTATATTAAGTAATCTGGATAAAAAAATCATTATTTAAATGTTATATTAAATTATTAATTAATAAATTTTATAAATATATTTTTATTTAATATACCGCGGTAGAAAATAATCACTTTGTACTATAAAATAAGATATTTAATAATTCATTATATGTATTATAGATTATTCTGGTTCATACTGTTCTGATTCAAATTGTCCTTGCGGTGGTAACTCATGAAAATATCCTTGAGTTAAATGTTCTTGATCATGTTGTTGTATCGGATAATGTGGAGCAGGTAATTGTGGTGAATGAAAATGTTGTGTAGGCAAATGCGGTGGAGGTGAATGTAAATGTGGTGATGGTAAATGAACAGTTTTATGAACATGAATCGGTACAGGCACCTAAAATGAAAATAAATTGTTAATTGAAAATTTATACAAGTTTCTGGAATTCATACCTTAAACGGAAATGGTACTGGGACTGGACTTGGAACCGGATAAGGAAATCCTGGTACGGGAAATGGAAATGGTGGTGGTGGAGGTGGTAGTGGAGGAGGAGGCGGTGGAGGTGCAAGCTTGCTACCAAAAATATTTTGGAAAAATCCAGACACTCCTGATGCTGGTGGAGTAACTGGAGGTGGCGGTGGTGGTGGAGGTGGAGGTACAGGTGCAGGAAACGGAGGATAACCATATGGTGGTGGATAAGGAAAAGGAAAACCGAAAGGTGGCGGAAAGAAGGGTGGAGGAAATAGTCCAGGAATTGGTGGTGGAAATGGCCCTGGAAATGGACCCGGAAATGGACCCGGAAATGGACCTGGAAATGGTCCCGGAAATGGACCTGGAAACGGACCGGGAAATGGAAAACCACCAAATGGTAATCCACCTAGTAATCCTGATAAACTACGTTTTGGACGATCTGCCTCATTTGTAGCAACAATTGGTAGTATTTTAACTATACTAAATAGTTCCAAAATAAACTGAAATATATTTTAAATAATTTAAACAAAATTCGGTTTATAAATAAATCACAAAAACATACCAAAATATTTTTCATAATTTTAACTTTACAAGTTGTAAATAACACAAAATATCCTTTTATAAAAAGGATACAATAAACACTTATTATGTTCCAAAACTTTTCAGCACTGATGTTTATCCAGAAAAATCACTCAGTTTTATATACATATATGGCAACAGCAGCTAATAATTCACAAATTATCCTACCCTATCACTATACAATTCCAGAAAAAATTGAAATATGATGAGTTCATGTAAATGACTATAGTTCTGTATTAGGAAGGAAGGAAGTATCAATTTCGAAAAAAAATTATTAATTATTAATATTTTTCTTTATATAACTAAAGATTTAATACAATGCTAAAAAAATGTAAAATGATTTCTTTATTGATGAATAAAGTCCAATGATCTGTCAGGTATATTACATTCCAGAATCATCACATCATGAATTTTTTTCTTACATTAATTCAAATCTTTAATAGCAATAATTAATTTCAATTATTTTATAATTCAGATAACAGAAAAAAAAACAGATAATATTAACAAGTGAGAAAAAAATTATTAAACTTGAACTCAGAAATCAATGATAATATAAAAAATTCAAGCGAAACTTCAATAAATTAAGATGTGTGAATTGTGTTCAAAGGCCCAATAATAAACTTTTACATAAATAAATAAAGATATGTAAATATTTTATTTAAATTATGCTTTTTCAGTTCATAATGTGAATAATACCTGTAATGTAGCTACACGTATAGCAAAATAATTGCATTAAAATTACATTTTCCCTTAAATAATTGTACTTAATCACCTTAAATAATTGTACTTAATCATGATTTTTTTTTAATAGACATTGATCTGATTTAGAGAAATTGAATAAACAAAACTTAATCAATTTGTATTAATTTTTAATTTAAATTAGTATTTTTTTCAAAAAGGATCCCATTTACACAGGCTTCTTCACAAGTGATCTATAGGCATTCCAAATAATACATAAATCATTCAGAATAGTCAAGTCACCCACACCCATATCCCATATTCAACTAAATACTAATCCATCCATATACAAAATGTTGCTTGTTGAATACGACATGTTTGATTAATATACCCAACATTTTGTTTGTCAGACAAGTCTATCTATAATTATGTGATATAATTTTATTAAAAATATCATTAATTGTTATAATCAAACTATATTTAAATTTTAAATAATATTTATTTCTAAATTTAAATTCAACGATAACTTAACTATTTTTAATTATTTAAATTATTTTACAGATTTCTTCTGGCATCCATATTCGTATATCGTCTTTAAATATCCAGGAATTTAAATATAATATAAATTTCCAAATCCAAAAACATATCTACTATAATTAATTATCAATTACTTTGGAATTTTGTTACATATAGTCAAAATTTTAATTTAATTTAAAGTATTTCCTTTTTAAATCATTAAATATTTATTATTCCAAAGAAATTTTATGTACATATATATAAAAAATTTTTGATTACGAAAAATCTTTACCATAATTTCCAATTTCCAATTTGTCTATATCACAAAAGTAAATATTAGTATTAAAAATTTTGGTATTCCAAATATGTTTTATATTTAATTCCTATGTAGATAAATATATCTAGAAATTATAACAATTTATAAGGTGTTAAATATCTTGGATAAAGATGGGTCAGGAATTTTTATTAAAAAAACCATAAAAAAATATACTCTGAATACTACATACTATCTATATGTTGTGAGACTAAGTTTATTGCTTTGCCTTAAAATGCCTTGGTTATTTAAAAATAAATTTAAGCATACAAACATTTTAGTTTTAAGGAAATCCCAAAATTGAATTAAATTTGATATTTAATAAGTATATTTTTTTTTAGGAAAATATTACTTTTACTTTTTATATGTACCCAATAGCTACAAAAGTTAAAATTATATAATAATATTTGTGGATTTTATGATTTGATAGAAATTTTATATGTTAAGAAAATTTAATTTCCTCTTTTATTATTATATTTCTTTTTTTTTAAATTTTTAATGATTTCTGTATGGAAAATTTATATATTTGTTTCCTAAAACTTATAATTTTATGTTATAGTTTTAAGAGATACAAACTTGTTATGACAATATAAACATTGATTTTTCTAAAAAAGATTTAATATAATTGACCATATAAGGTACAATTTACATTAACAGATGATTTATTTTATAGATATCATTTCCAATTTGTATTATTTTCTTCCCTTTTTTGATTTTCCATTTATAATGATATATGTATATTATTTTCCTGATCCAATTACCGAGTTTAAAAAACTATCTGATAAAAGTATAAAAGTAAAGTAATTTTACATTAATTTTATCAAATTCAATTGGTTCACTGATTCAACAATAACAAAATAATTCAAATTAACCAGAAGGATTTGTAAAATATCAACAGAAAAATGAAACAATTTACTGTACGTCTTAGAATAGAATACAACTAATAAAAAAATTTTATATTTACAATTATTCTATTTTCTAATAGGTTATTTTAATGGTGATGGTAGCTGTAGTTTCATCACGAGAAATATCAAGAACTAAACGTGGTTATTTATCTGGTGGTGGTGGTTATTTATCTGGAGGTGGTGGTTATGGTGATTATGGTCTATCATTGCCAGCTGCACCATTTCCAAGTGGTCATGCCGGTTTAAGTCCAATTAGTTTACAGGGTATAAGTACATTTGATTTACAATCAGCATTAAATGCTGCCACAGCACCGATAGAAGTTGCAGCACCGGCAACAGCAGCACCCAGAGCACCTGAAGCAGCTAGTGCTCAGGCAGTACCAACAACAGCAACATTACAAGCATTTGTTCCAATTCAATTAAGTGCAATGTATGCTGCTCCGGCACCTGCACCTGCTCCTGCTCCTATACCAGCTCCCGCTCCACCACCAACACCAGCACCAGCTCCTGCTCCACCGACAATAACTAGAAATATAATTACAACATTAGAAGTACCAAAACCAGTACCAGTACCAGTTGATAGACCAGTTGCATATCCAGTAAGAATTGCTGTACCAAGACCATATCCAGTTCCAATTCCACAACCATATCCAGTTTTTAAGTAAGCTATAAAATATTTTGAAATAATCGAAGAATTTTTTTTAATTATCAATATTGAAAATTTTATAGGAAAATTCCAGTACCATTTGAAGCACCAATTTCAGCACCTTTATCATATACTATTAAAGGACCATTATATAGTGGTGGATATAAAGATGTTTTACATGGATTACATGGATTACATGGATTACACGGATTACATGGATTACATGGATTACACGGATTACATTGATTACGAAATCAAAGTAATCACAATTTTGGACAACAATTTAAAGAAAGTTAAGTAAAGTAGTCCATCATTATGCAAAATTAGTCATTTACATAATAATAAACAGATGTTCTTAGTATTAGTAATTAGTATAGTGTACATAAATATCAGTTTTATATACATAATATTTGATTTAAGGATTTTTATACATGTTCTTATATTCTATAAAATTTTATGTAACTTTGTTGGAAAATAAAAAAAAAAAAAAAACTAAAATTTTAGTTTTTGTCATTGTGGGATAAAGCATTAAACTATTAAGTTACATAAACTTGATTTGATATTATTATCAATTTATTTCTACCAATTATTTTGAATTAGAATTTATATTCTATAATAATTCTTTTTCCATTATTAATCCATTTTAGTGATTTAATTTAACATCCTTTTAGATATTTTTTCATTTTTGAAAATATACTTTAATCTTTTTGTCATATAGATAGATCAAAATTATTCAATAGTTATGATGATTTTATGAATAATTGGATTATTTGTAAGAATTTTAACAATATATAAAAATTTTAAAATAAATTTGTTATGATCAAAAATAATTTAGTTAAATATTTGAAATTATTACGTCAATAAATGGAAATATTAATTTTAAACATTTTAATTGAATAAACATTGAATGTCTATAAATTCAAATAAATAATTAAATGTTTTTCATATAAGATTAATGATTGTATTATAAATAAGTTTTTTTATATGCAATTTTTAAGACAAACCTTTCAAAACTCTATAAATCATTATAAATTTATGCAAATCATGTAAATTGATATAGTGGAGATATAAAAACGTTTATATATTTTTTTTTTCATAAATTTAAAATTATTTAATAAAAAAATTTATTTCAATATTCATTTTCTTATGTGTAATAAATATCAAAAATTCTTAAATTGAAAAATATTAATAGTTGGTTACATTTTAGCACAAGATTTTCTGAATTAGATTTATTTTATTTTCGTAAAAAATATTTCTTATACAAAAATATTTATCACTCTGGATATTAAATAATTATAAGATGATTTACTATGAACACGATTTTAGAAAAACAAAATACCGACCTAAATACCCTTTGAAATTCCATCAAAATCTTGTTCAAGATTTATGCGATTTTAGTGTTACTATTTATGTTTTGTTTCTAATTAATGAAATTATTTTTTAATAACATTATATTTCTGTTAATACAAAAAAAAAAGTAGAGTGGTTTTTTTGCGCCTACTTTTAAAGTTTATCTACACAAGTTTTACAAAAACATATTAAACAACATATTGCACAATCATCATCGAGAAATAATAAAATTATATAATTTTTACAAAAAATATTATAAATACCGTATATTATTTTTTTAAATTTTCCAAAATTTATGATAGGCGGTAGCATATTTGATGAAAATATGTTAAAAAGCAGTTTTTCATAAATTTTATTTTGTAATTTTAGTTTTATTTCAATTTAGAAACAAACTTCTCATAAATTATTAGAAACATATTTTATGGCATACCTTTGAGAGATAAATGAAAAATTATTCCATAGAGTAGAACATTCTAAATGATAAATGCACCGATCATACATAGCATAGTTTCTGTACTGGGGAGGACTATTAGAAATAGAATACATTCCCAATAATATCATCTTATTGCTATGGTAGACAATTTTCAGCATACATAACCTATCTAGAAATATAAGTAAATTAATTTGATTATTACTTTTTAAGTAATTGAGAAGTATATTATTTAGCCTATTAATGAGGAGTACTAATTCGTTTAATTTAATGCAACATTTTTATGTATTTTACTTTTAAATTTAATTTAATATACCAATATTCATAGTTAATTTAATTTCATAAATTCAAAATTAATTTTACTTCTAAAAAAATTTGTATGTAATTATTCAAATTTGAAATTCATTTTAAAATTTATGTAAAATTATACCTCCAATTATGTAAAATTATACAATATAAAATTATAATATATTTATGGTTTTGAAATTAAAATTTTTCTATAATTAATTTACGCAGATTTTTATCAAAAATATATATAAGAAATTATTTACCTTTTATTTGTGCATTTATCAAAAAAAGTTTACGAGTAATAAAAAAACTATGTGAGCTTAATTTACATATCGAGTTTAGTTAAATTTTTAAATTTTCCATATAAATAAATGATCGTTTAAATTTGAAAAAATATATCTCTTTAATTTTTCCTAAAATGTAAAAGTAATTTTTTAAATAAAATTACATTTATTTGAATTTAATAGGTTCTTTAAATAAATGAATGAGTAATCGACAGTTTTATAATATTTTATTGGAATTTTATTTATTATCATTAATTAATCATGAACATTTCTTTGAAAAGAGACCCAAAAATTGAATGAAAATGTTCACGATATTTTTTATATGTATAACTTCTATATTAAAGGTATAACCTAAACATATATGGTTAATAAATCTCAAAAGTGTTATTTTTATTAAGTAGATATTATGCTTTTTTTGGTTTTTTGGGAACTATAACAAGTGCCACAAGTTTTTGGTTGAATAGAAAAATATGAACAAAATTCCATATAATATTAGTAAAGAGTGAATTACACAGTGATTTTGATGTAATATAGTAATTAAAAATATCCTTGAAAGTGGGTCTATTCTCATCACATAAGAAATTTGAGAGAAAAATGTAAATGTTCACGATATTTTTAGTAGAATCACATCAAGTTTAGTAGAATCACGTCAAGTGAGTTTTCGCTTCAAACAATTTATTTCGCACCGTGTACGACATTGCAATGGAAAATAGTTTTGAATATAGTATTTAACAAATTTGGTACCAAATTCATGGTTTCATTTTTATATAGGAAAATTTCATTCTGAATGAAAATTTTGGCTGGGTACAATAATATCATCCAAATTTAAAATTTTCGTGATCTAAGTTACTCCAGACTAACGTAACGCACTCTGTACATTATTTATAATAAAATCAACAAAATAAGTTTCAATACAAACCAGTACAGAAAAAAATACAAAACATAACAACAATATAGTTGTTGATAAATGCTCTACTTTAAGTAAATTGTTTACGAATAAATCTTGTAAATAAAATCAAAATTTACTATATACACGAGTATAAATCAGATACATATTGCTATCTGTCAACTGCAAAGTGCAATTGATTTACCATTAATTCACTTTAAGAGGAGAAAAAAACCAGGTTGTCTCAAGATTAACACAAAAACAACAATTTTTATTTTTATTTTTTGAAATCGTTATGACTATAAAGTCGCCCTCCCTACTCCCAACTTGCAGTTTAAAATATACACAATATTCTTTATTACCGGTCTGGTACCATACTGGACTCCCAAAAAAAAATATTGTATATTTGCAATTTGTTTTTGCCTCTTAAAAATAAATTTCAAATTTTTTAAATGTAAATAAATAAATAAACTAGATTTTTATTGTATCAGAATTTTAATATTTTGTTAATTGCAGGCGGAGTATATTTAGCAAACACTATAAATACGTTTGACAAACTTAAATTGACCTCATAGTATTTTAGTTCACATTTCTGAGTTGATTAATAAAAAATTTTTTAAATTATAAATAAAAATGAAATTCGCTGTAAGTAAAACCAAATTAATAAACATTTTAAAGTTATTAGTGAAAAATTAATGTGAAAAAGTTTTTTTTTACTTAATTCAAAAATACTAAAAATTTATGATTTTATTAATAATTTCAATTAAATAATTAATCAAATTTTAAATAAGATTCATTTAAAAATTATATTTTAATATAATTAATAATTTAATATAAAAATATTTTATTTTTTTTGTTTGATTAAAAATAAATTATTTAGATTATTATATCGTTGATGATTGCCAATGTATTGGCAGTTGAACAATCAGATGAATCATCAGATGCATCAAAAGTAAAACGTGGATTATCATTTGGTATACATCATCATCATACACCACTTGTATCACATTCATATGTTGCACATACACCAATTGTTCATCATACACCACTTGTACATCATCATGCTGCATATGTAGCACCAGCTGTTGTTCATCATTCACCAATTCTACATCATCATGCACCAATTGTACATCATCATTCACCAATAATTGCACATCATGCACCAATTGTTCATCATACACCATTAATTGCCCATCATTCACCATTGGTTCATCATCATGCACCATTATATTCATCATATCATCATTATAAAAAATAAAGGATATTAATTAATATTTTATAATCATAATAGTTTTATATATAACGATGAAAATAATAATTTGAAATTTGTTTTAAATTAATTCACGTACATACTAAGAAAAAAGGATAAATAATATTAATTAATTAATTATTATTAAAGTATTGGAAAATTATTTTTTTCTATATTTACCAAAATTAATATGGGAATTATTTGTTATTGTAAATAATTAATTACATTAATATAAAAAAATAAATAAAATTTTATGAGAGAAATATTAAAAAAAGCATTAATGTATTATGAAAATTACATATATAATTGGTATCGTTAATGGATGAATTTTAGAACTTTTGAATGTTATTCTCCTATAGATATTTTCTGCTAGCGATATATACTAATTTAAATATCGAAAATTTTGAATTTTGAATTTTCCGAATATGAATATGTTCGATGTTGAAATTATAATCTGAAATGAAATATTGAATTCAAAAATTTTACAAAGAAAAACTTAACTTGTGTATTTAATTACTATTCTATACGATAGAAATTATTTTGAAATTCAGAAAATACTATTTTATTATTGTATTACCATAATGAATTTCCCTAAATGAATGCAATTAATATTTTGAATAAACAAATTTCTATATTATAATTTATGACAAAAATAAATAAAACATAGAAAAAATTAAATTTTTTTTTTAAATTTCAACTAAAATATAAAAATTAAAAATTTTACCAAACATTTCGAAAAATTATTATAATAAAATTAGTGAAACAAAATTTTCGATAGGAAATTATTTGAAAATATCAAAATTTTAATGGACTTGAAAAAATAAAATTATTTATAAAATTTGTCTTTTATGTTAATCAAACATAAATATTTGATACAAAACATATATTATAATAACAACCAAATTCTTTATTTGTGAAAATTTGGTATAAAAGAAGATGTTTCAATCAGTTGAAATTCTATTAGAAATATCAAGATGAATAAAATTGGAAATATTCTTTTACTATTGGCTTTATTCTTACAGAAGCTAAACCCCGACCACGACCAAAAAATGTTATTATAAAATCATTTACATTAACATGGGTCGTGACGCTACCTCCTCAAAAAGCGATAAAAAATATATATGTGTTATTATTTTTTGCAACGAAATTATGTTTGTGTACCCTTGAAAAATTTTTCCCTATTCCAATTCGTAAACATTTTCAGGTTCAGGATAGAAATAGATAAGATAGAGATATATAAACATGTTAAGAACAAGTACTCCAGATTTTTAAATTTTCTTAAATTGCCGTCACTATTGCCACTACAGCAAAACTTCTAAAAAATTTGATATGCTATATGCACAGAATTAAATTAATATAAGATCAAATACAGAAATGACGAAATTATTAATAAAACAGAAAAATAATAATAATTCTTGCGTAACAAGTTAGCTTACCAACAGTTAGAGTTTATAAAATAATATTTGTGTTATTAGCAAATTTGAATATACAAAATTATTTATTTTATAAAATTCAAAATTTAATCAAAAATATGTTTTTTTTAAAGAATAATATTTATTTCTTAATGTTATAGTAGACGAAAATTTTTATATAAAAGGCGAATGTCGAATTCAATTGAATTCAGTTGAAATATTCTATTAAAAATATCAAGATGAATAAATTTGGAAATATACTATTACTATTGGCTTTATTCTTAGTTTATACAGAAGCTAAACCCCGACCACGACCAAAAAATGTGATTATAAAACCAACATGGGTCGTTACGCTGCCTACTCAAATAATTAGGATACAAATATCTTGTCCTTGTAATAATATTTCTCCAACAACAACATCTACTACGACAATTAAGCCAGCAATTGCACCAGTTACTCCAATATCAATAGCTCGTCCTGTAACAGTATCAAGTACAACAACAGTTCGACCAGCAATAGAAACAGTTTCTACAGCATCAGTTTCAACAACAACGACACGTCCTGTAACAATATCCACAGCATCAAGTACAACAACAGCTCGTCCAGCAATTGAAACAGTTTCAACTACTAAGCCAACACTGATAACAACAACTCCAGTACCAACACCGTCAGTTCCTATTGTAACTGCAACAGTCCCATATTAAATATAATATTAGTTTCAAATTTTTACTCAATTGAATTTAGAAAATGAAAATTTAAATAAAATAAATTTTTCAAAACTCTAGAAAAATTTGATATAAATGGAGGAATGCTGATATTTTGTACTCGCACATCATAAACTTTAGTAGTAGCTTTGATTAATTTTAAAATTTATAAAAGTTTCGCAAATTATTTTATAAAATTCAAAATTTAATCAAAAATATGTTTTTTTTTAAAGAATAATATTTATTTCTTAATGTTATAGTAGACGAAAATTTTTATATAAAAGTCGAATGTCGAATTCAATTGAATTCAGTTGAAATATTCTATTAAAAATATCAAGATGAATAAATTTGGAAATATGTATGCTATTACTATTGGCTTTATTCTTAGTTTATACAGAAGCTAAGCCCCGACCACGACCAAAAAATGTGATTATAAAACCAACATGGGTCGTTACGCTGCCTCCTCAAATAATTAGGATACAAATATCTTGTCCTTGTAATAATATTTCTCCAACAACAACATCTACTACGACAATTAAGCCAGCAATTGCACCAGTTACTCCAACATCAATAGCTCGTCCTGTAACAGTATCAAGTACAACAACAGTTCGATTTATTGATTTACCATTAATTCACTTTAAGAGGAGAAAAAATACCAGGTTGTCTCAAGATTAACACAAAAACAACAATTTTTATTTTTATTTTTTGAAATCGTTATGACTATAAAGTCGCCCTCCCTACTCCCAACTTGCAGTTTAAAATATACACAATATTCTTTATTACCGGTCTGGTACCATACTGGACTCCCAAAAAAAAATATTGTATATTTGCAATTTGTTTTTGGCTCTTAAAAATAAATTTCAAATTTTTTAAATGTAAATAAATAAATAAACTAGATTTTTATTGTATCAGAATTTTAATATTTTGTTAATTGCAGGCGGAGTATATTTAGCAAACACTATAAATACGTTTGACAAACTTAAATTGACCTCATAGTATTTTAGTTCACATTTCTGAGTTGATTAATAAAAAATTTTTTAAATTATAAATAAAAATGAAATTCGCTGTAAGTAAAACCAAATTAATAAACATTTTAAAGTTATTAGTGAAAAATTAATGTGAAAAAGTTTTTTTTTACTTAATTCAAAAATACTAAAAATTTATGATTTTATTAATAATTTCAATTAAATAATTAATCAAATTTTAAATAAGATTCATTTAAAAATTATATTTTAATATAATTAATAATTTAATATAAAAATATTTTATTTTTTTTGTTTGATTAAAAATAAATTATTTAGATTATTATATCGTTGATGATTGCCAATGTATTGGCAGTTGAACAATCAGATGAATCATCAGATGCATCAAAAGTAAAACGTGGATTATCATTTGGTATACATCATCATCATACACCACTTGTATCACATTCATATGTTGCACATACACCAATTGTTCATCATACACCACTTGTACATCATCATGCTGCATATGTAGCACCAGCTGTTGTTCATCATTCACCAATTCTACATCATCATGCACCAATTGTACATCATCATTCACCAATAATTGCACATCATGCACCAATTGTTCATCATACACCATTAATTGCCCATCATTCACCATTGGTTCATCATCATGCACCATTATATTCATCATATCATCATTATAAAAAATAAAGGATATTAATTAATATTTTATAATCATAATAGTTTTATATATAACGATGAAAATAATAATTTGAAATTTGTTTTAAATTAATTCACGTACATACTAAGAAAAAAGGATAAATAATATTAATTAATTAATTATTATTAAAGTATTGGAAAATTATTTTTTTCTATATTTACCAAAATTAATATGGGAATTATTTGTTATTGTAAATAATTAATTACATTAATATAAAAAAATAAATAAAATTTTATGAGAGAAATATTAAAAAAAGCATTAATGTATTATGAAAATTACATATATAATTGGTATCGTTAATGGATGAATTTTAGAACTTTTGAATGTTATTCTCCTATAGATATTTTCTGCTAGCGATATATACTAATTTAAATATCGAAAATTTTGAATTTTGAATTTTCCGAATATGAATATGTTCGATGTTGAAATTATAATCTGAAATGAAATATTGAATTCAAAAATTTTACAAAGAAAAACTTAACTTGTGTATTTAATTACTATTCTATACGATAGAAATTATTTTGAAATTCAGAAAATACTATTTTATTTACACATTGATTATGATTTTATTATTAATTATTTAAAATTGTATTACCATAATGAATTTCCCTAAATGAATGCAATTAATATTTTGAATAAACAAATTTCTATATTATAATTTATGACAAAAATAAATAAAACATAGAAAAAATTAAATTTTTTTTTTTAAATTTCAACTAAAATATAAAAATTAAAAATTTTACCAAACATTTCGAAAAATTATTATAATAAAATTAGTGAAACAAAATTTTCGATAGGAAATTATTTGAAAATATCAAAATTTTAATGGACTTGAAAAAATAATTTTTTTTTATAAAATTTGTCTTTTATGTTAATCAAACATAAATATTTGATACAAAACATATTTTATTATAACAACAAAACTATTTATTTGTGAAAATTATGTATAAAAGAAGATGTTTCAATCGATATCGCAGTCAGTTGAAATATTCTATTAAAAATATCAAGATGAATAAAATTGGAATTATACTATTACTATTGGCTTTATTCTTAGTTTATACAGAAGCTAAACCCCGACCACGACCAAAAAATGATATTATAAAAACATTTACATTAACATGGGTCGTGACGCTACCTCCTCAAATAATTAGGATACAAATACCTTGTCCTTGTAATAATATTTCTCCAATAACAACATCAACTACGACAATTAAACCAGCAATTGCACCAGTTACTCCAACATCAACAGCTCGTCCTATAACAGTATCAAGTACAACAACAGTTCGTACAGCAATTGTAACAGTTTCTACAGCATCAGTTTCAACAACAACGACTCGTCCTTTAACAGTATCCACAGCATCAAGTACAACAACAGCTCCTCCAGCAACTGCTTCTACAGCATCGGTTTCAACAACAACAGCTCCTTCTGTAACAGTATCTTTATCAACATCTCGTCCTGTAACACCAACAGTTACAGTTACATCTCAAAAACCAACACCAATAACTACAGCATCAACTCTATCTTCAACTACACCAAGTACACCAGTAGCAAAAGAATATCATTATCGGTAAAATTTATTTGTGCGATAAAAAACATATATGTGCGATTATTTTTGTGCAATAAATTTTTTGTTTGTTTTTCAATTAATTAATATTATTTGTCTGAAAATATGCAACGAAATTACGTTTGTGGACCCTTGAAATATTTATGCCTATTCCAATTCGTGAACATTTTCAGGTTCAGGACAGAAATAGATAAGATAGAGATAGATAAATATGTTAAGAAGAAGTACTCCAGATTTTGAAATTTTCTTAAGTGGAACGTCACTATTGCCACTATGCTTATTTAAATTAATATAAGATAAAAAAGAGAAATGACGAAATTATTAATAAAACAGATAAATAATAATAATTCTTGCGTAACAAGTTAGCTTACCAACAGTTAGAGTTTATAAATACAATATTTGTGATATTAGCATATTTGAATATACTTACATCTCAAAACCCAACAGAAGAAGTAGTACAAGAGTTACATCTCAAAACCCAACCCCAATAACTATAGAATCAACTCTATCTTCAACTACACCAGTATCAAACCCAACAGAAGAAGTAGTACAACAGATTTTCAATTTCGCTTAAATGGCCGTCACTATTGCCACTATGCAATATCATGGCAAAACTTCTAAAAAATTTTTATTTATTATATGCTCAGCTCTAAACTAATATAAGATCAAAATGAGAAATGATTTTGATCTTATGGGCTTTTTTTTAAATTCAACTACTGTAAATGCATATTTTGAGTATATGTTACACCCTCTAGCCGCAGAAACTAAAATTATAACAACTGTGGTTTTATACTACTATGTTTCAGATGCGATTTTTGGACTTATTGACTATTGGAAATCACAATTCACATTTTGAATATTAACATTTTACATATTTTAGTATTCGGCGGCTGTAGCGGTACAAATATGAAATACGGTTACTGGCATCGCATTCTACTCTTATATATCTTTCCAACCAGTGGTCAAAGTTTTACTATATAATTTTTTTTTACTATATATTTTATTCGGAAAAAGATGTTTTGGCAAAATGCAAGTAGCGCGACCTACCGGCCAAATTTTGAAATTCTATCAATTACATCTGGTTCTCAATAAACAAAGCTTTTCCATCAGTGGGTCTATCATAAATTTGACTGTACACTAACTATGTGAAATAACTGGTTTTTATTGTTTACATCGGAAGGATAGACGGACAGACAGACAGATGGACAGACGGACAGACGGACAAAACCGTTTCTTATTAAAAATGCCCTAAAAAACAGAAAAATAATAATAATTTTTGCATTTATTGTTAAGCTAAGTAACAATAAATACTTAGAGTTATAAAACAATATACATATTAGCAAATTTGAGTATATGCAAAATAGTTTGTTTTATAAAATTCAAAATTTAATCAAAAATATGTTTTTTAAAGAATAATAGTTATAAAATTTAAAGAAAGAATTGATATAAACGCGAAATTTTTTTTATAAAAGGCGAAGGTCTAATTCAATGAAATTCAGTTGAAATATTCTATTAAAAGTATAAAGATGAATATTTTTGCCAAAATTGTGTTATTGTTGGGATTATTTCTAGTTTGTGCAGAAGCTAAACCCAGACCACGACCACAAAATGTTATTATAAGAACATCAACATTAAGATGGGTTGTAACGCCAGCTCCAATAACACCATCAACGACTACAGTTAAACCAGCAATTACACCAGTTACTGCAACATCAACAGCTCGTCCTGTAATAGTATCTAGTACAACAGCAGTTCGTCCAACAATTGTGACAGTTACAATTGTTTTTACAGCATCAGTTTCAACAACAACACCTCGTCCTTTAACAGTATCCACAGTATCAAGTACAACAACAGCTCGTCCAGCAACTGTTTCACAGCATCAGTTTCAACAACAACGACTCGTCCTTTAACAGTATCCACAGCATCAAGTACAACAACAGCTCGTCCAGCAACTGTTTCTACAGCATCAGTTTCAACAACAACGACTCGTCCTTTAACAGTATCCACAGCATCAAGTACAACAACAGCTGCTCCAGCAATTGCTTCTACAGCATCAGTTTCAACAACAACAGCTCGTCCTGCATCATCAACAGTTACAGTAACATCTCCAAAACCAACACCAATAACTACAGCATTAACTCTATCTTCAACTACACCAATTACACCAGCAACAAGAGATTTTGGTTATGGGTAAAATTTATTTATGCGACAAAAAATACTTATACTACTAATTACTACCTTTCATATGCGACATTAAACCTAATTTTGTGATCTATTGACCATTGGAAATCAAATTTTAATATTAACATTTTACATATTTTAGTATTCATTGCCTCTAGCGGTAGATATGTGAAATACGGTTACTGGCATCGTATTCTACTCTTAAATATCTTTCCAAGGAGTGGTCAAACTTCATATTTAGTACACATTTACTATATAAAATTATATCCAGAAAAATCAAAATCTCGAAAAAAAATTTTTCGAAATTTAGACCGCGCCACAAAGCTTCATATATTTTCAATATATGAAGCAAAACAGAAATGACGAAATTATTAATAAAACAGATAAATAATAATAATTCTTGCGTAACAAGTTAGCTTAACAATAAATAGTTAGAGTTATAAAACAATATTTGTGATATTGGCAAATTTGAGTATATTAAATTGTTTATTTTATAAAATTCAAAATTTAATAAAAAATATGTTTTTTTTAAAGAAACTTGATATAAATACGAAAATTTTTATATAAAAGGCGAATGTCTAATTCAATGAAATTCAGTTGAATTATGCTATTAAAAATATCAAGATGAATAAATTTGGAAATATTCTGATACTATTGGCTTTATTCTTAATTTATACAGAAGCTAAACCCCGACCACGACCAAAAAATGTTTTTATAAAACCATTTACATTAACATGGGTCGTTACGCTGCCTCCTCAAATAATTAGGATACAAATATCTTGTCCTTGTAATAATATTTCTCCAATAACAACATCAACTACGACAATTAAACCAGCAATTGCACCAGTTACTCCAACATCAACAGCTCGTCCTGTAGCAGTATCAAGTACAACAACAGCTCGCCCAGCAATTGTAACAGTTTCTACAGCATCAGTTTCAACAACAACGACACGTCCTGTAACAATATCCACAGTATCAAGTACAACAACAGCTCGCCCAGCAATTGTAACAGTTTCAACCTCTAAACCAACACTAATAACAACAACTCCAGCACCAACACCGTCAGTTCCTATTGTAACTGTAACTATTCCATATTAAATATAATATTTAGTTTTAAATTTGTACTCAACTGTAATATATATGAAATGAAAATTTAAATTAAATTAAATCAATAAAATTTTTTAGAAATATATCAAGTTGGAATATCTTATTGCTAAAAATTTTACTTTGGCGTTTTGTAATAATAGTTCATCTTAGATCTTACAATGCTTTATTTGTCTCTTGTTGCATTGAGAAATACAATGAGTCGTATGAATAAAAATCTTAGTAGATACTAGCTGATGCTAATACTAGATTTAAAATCAATGATAATTAAACTTGTTGTAGCTATGTTTGAAGTATCAGTTAGTATAAGCGAGTATCAGTAAGTATCAGTGAGTCTCAGCAAGTATCAGCGAGCATTATCGAGAATTTGTGCGTATTTTGGAAATCAGTGGACTGTGCTGTGTTGATTTTTTTTCTTATAAAAATATTGATATTAAATTTTATATATATTTGACTTTTATTTTATAATCAAAGCGAAATTATGTATATATTTTTTAATACTAAAATGAGATCAAGTGATAAAGCTAGGGCTACAATGTGCCGATCAGTTCGGTACCGATCAGTTCAGTAATTTCCAAATTTGACGTCTTCATATATTTTGTATGGAAAATCGATTGGCTGAACACAATAGGTTGGAACTGATCGATTCGGAACAGAACAAATGGAAAGATTTCGGAAGGATTGAACTTTCACGGAATATAAAATTGTTTAAATCGGATGGACAGACGAACAAAAGCGATTTTTTTTTAAAAGCGCTAAAAAAACAGAAAAATAATAATAGTTATTGCGTAACAACTCAGTTTAACAATAAATAGTTAGAGTTATAAAACAATATTTGTGATATTGGCAAATTTGATTATACAAACTTGTTTGTTTTATAAAATTCAAAATTTAATCAAAAATATGTTTTTTTAAAGAATAATACATAGTTATAAAATTTAAAGAAAGAATTAATATAAATACGAAAAATTTTTTATAAAAGGCGAAAGTCTAATTGAGTTCAGTAATTTCCAAATTTGACGTCTTCATATATTTTGTATGGAAAATCGATTGGCTGAACACAATAGGTTGGAACTGATCGATTCGGAACAGAACAAATGGAAAGATTTCGGAACGATTGAACTTTCACGGAACCTACTGAAGCTAACTTCATGAGAAATGATATGTCATTCAATATAATTTAGGTTACGTTAATCGCCGCCAATATTTTCAACATTATGGATGAAGAAAAGTTTATTGAGGATATTAAATTATATCCTGAATTATTTAACAAACATTAAATTATCCATTTTTATAAAAATAATTTTTTTTTCGACACAAAACGTCACCAATTTTTTTTTTTTGACACTACAAAACTTCAAACTGACAAATTTAATCGGTTGGTGTCGGAAGCTATGTAGCCAGCCCACTTAACGAATCGATTTGGAAATTACTGAACTGATCGGTACCGAACTGATTGGCACATTGTAGCCCAAGCTTAATAGTGAGTCCTGCGAAGAGGAGTGTGGAAAATTAATTTTTTTTTAAATGTATACTTGATGGAAATCTTATCCAATAATTAATTTTTTGGGATACTGTTTCTATTACTTGTTTTAAGGTCTTTGATACTGTGGACTGGTGGCAGCCTTTGATAGCACCAACATTTATTTGGAAATGGGGATCGCCTAGGGCTCTTAATAAAATTTTTATCCGCTCTTTATTATGTAAGGCCCCAGCCCTCTTTTCCGAAGATTCACCTAAAAAATGATTCGCAATCCGATTTCTATTCATTTTATATTTTATACATGTCAATACTAGCCGATAACCAAAATAAAACTAAAGCAACAGTTGCTAATTTGCTATGTCAGTAACTCGCTATTACTCAAGTATTAGCAAGTACATACGAGCTGGTACTACATAGGAAATACTTGAATGTTTGAAGTATTAGGTATTATATACTCGCATATTTTATAGTACATAAATACTAGATAGTAGTAATTTGCTAATGATAAAAAATGTAAGCATCACCGAGTATTTGCTGGAAGATTCACCTTATACTTGAGTAAGATTTTTATTCATACAAGCCATTTTTTTAAAAACTAGAGAAAATTGACATAAATGGACGAATGCTGACATTTTGTACTCGTACATCATAAACTTACTAATAGCTTTGATTAATTTTAAAATTTAAAGTTAAAATTCGCAATTTATTTGAAATTAAATATTTTTTTCATATATGTACATAAATGAAACCTCTTTGTTAAGGTTTTTTCCCTAACAGACCTCGGGATGATTTCATATTTAATTAGGCCTGGCCGGGAATCGTATTAATATATAATATAATTTAATAATTATATTATATAAATAATAAATAATTATAATTAATAATAATAATAAATAAGTTATATAATATAATTTATCATAATTATAATATAATTATTATATTTATATAATTATTTATTAAAATTAGAATTTATGACGAAAATAAATAAAATATAGAATTCACTTTTTTCCAAAATTTCAACTAAAATATAAAAATTAAAAAGTTTTAGCAAACATGTCAAAAAATTATTATAATATAAAATTAGTGAAACCAAATATGTGAATGGAAATTATTTGAAAATATCAAAATTTTAATGGACTTGAAAGCAAAAAAATATTTATAAAATTTGTCTTTTATTTGTTAATCAAACATAAATATTTGGCAAAAAACATATTTTATTATAAAAACAAAACTGTTTATTTTTGAAAATTTGGTGTAAAAGAAGATGTTTCAATCGATATCGCATTCAGTTGAAATATTCTATTAAAATATCAAGATGAAAAAAATTGGAAATATTCTATTACTATTGGCTTTATTCATAGTTTATACAGAAGCTAAACCCCGACCACGACCAAAAAATGTTATTATAAAACCATTTACATTAACATGGGTCTTTACGCTACCTCCTCAAATAATTAGGATACAAATACCTTGTCCTTGTAACATTTCGGCAATAACACCATCATTAATAACTGTTGCATCAGTTACTCCAACATCAACAGCTCATCCTGTAGCAGTACCAACATCAACAGCTCGTCCTGTGACAGGATCAACATCAACAGCTCGTTCGGTAACAGTATCTACATCAACAGCTCGTCCTGCAACACCAACATTTACAGTTACATCTCAAAAACCAACACCAATAACTACAGCATCAACTCTATCTTCAACTACACCAATTACACTAGTAACCAAAGGTGGTCATTATCGGTAAAATTTATTTATGCGATAAAAAAATATATTATGTGCGATAATTTTTGCGCGATAAAATAAATTTTTGTGCAATAAAAATCACTCTATTTATTTATTTTCTGTTGATTGCCTGAAAATATACAACGAAATTATGTTTGTGTACTCTTAAAATATTTAACCCTATTCCAATTCGTGAACATTTTCAGGTTCTGGGCAGAGATAGATAAACATTTTAAGAAGAAGTAGTCTAGATTTTGAATTTCCCTAAAACTGACGTCACTATTGCCACTATGCAATATCACAGAAAAAGTACTATAAAAAAATTATTTATTATATGCTCCGAATTAAATTAATATTTTTTTAAATTCAACTACTGTAATTGCATATTTTGACGATATGTTACAACCTCTAGCCGCAGAAATTAAAATTATAACAACTGTGGTTTTATACTACTACTTACTACCTTTCAGATGCGATATTAAACTTAATTTTTGGACCTATATATAAAGAACATTTTGGATATAAACATTTTACGTATTTAATATTCAGCGCCTCTAGCGGTAGAAATGTGAAATACGGTTACTGGCATCGTATTCTACTCTAAAATAAGTATCTTTCCAACGAGTGGTCAAACTTCATTTTTAGTACATATTTATTATATAAAATTATATTTTTATTCGGTAAAAGATGTTTTGGCAAAATGCTATCACTTACCGGCCAAATTTTGAAATTGTATCAATTACATCTGGTTCTCAATAAACCAAAGCTTTTCATCGGTAGGTCTTTATAAACTTGATTGTACACTAACTATTTGAAATAACTGCTTTTTATTGTTTAAATCGGATGGACAGACGAACAAAAGCGATTTTTTTAAAAGCGCTAAAAAAACAGAAAAATAATAATAGTTATTGCGTAACCACTCAGTTTAACAATAAATAGTTGGAGTTATAAAACAATATTTGTGATATTGGCAAATTTGATTATACAAACTTGTTTGTTTTGTAAAATTCAAAATTTTGTAAAATTCAAAAAGTAAAATTCAAAATTTAATCAAAAATATGTTTTTTTAAAGAATAATACATAGTTATAAAATTTAAAGAAAGAATTGATATAAATACGAAAAATTTTTTATAAAAGGCGAAAGTCTAATTGAATGAAATTCATTACAAATATTCTATTAAAAATATAAAGATGAATATTTTTGCCAAAATTGTTTTATTGTTGAGATTATTTCTAGTTTGTACAGAAGCTAAACCACAAAATGTTATTATAAGTACATCAACATTAATATGGGTTGTAACGCCAGCTCCAATAACACCATCAACGACTACAGTTAAACCAGCAATTACATCAGTTACTGCAACATCAACAGCTCGTCCTGTAACAGTATCAAGTACAACAACAGTTCGTCCGGCAATTGTGACAGTTTCAATTGTTTTTACATCAACACCTCGTCCTTTAACAGTATCCACAGCATCAAGTACAACAACAGCTCGTCCAGCAATTATAACAGTTTCATCAGTTCAACAACAACACCTCGTCCTTTAACAGTATCTACAGCATCAAGTACAACAAACACAGCTAGTGCTATACTAGTATCCACATCAACAGCTCGTCCTGTAATAGTATCAACATAAACAGCTCGTTTGGTAACAGTATCTACATCAACAGTTCGTCCTATGACACCAACAGTTACAGTTACATCTCAAAAACCAACACCAATAATTACAGCTTCAATTCTATCTTCAACTACACCAGTATCAAACCCAACAAGGTTTTATAGGTAACATTTTGAAAAATCTGATAATGTAAATGCAGTTTTATGTAAATATAATTATTTTATACTTTTTCTACTTTGTATATATTTTGTCAATGAGCTTTGAAAATAGAATAGAGGGCTTTTAAAATAGTTCTAGCCTATGAAAAAGCTTGGGGTCTTACATTGCTATATTATTTTATAAAAATTTGTACAAAAAATGATATATGAAATAGTTTCTCTATATATTATTACTTTATGCTTACACTCTGTAGCCACAGAAATTAAAATTATAACAAAACAACTGTGCTTTTATACTACTACTTACTACCTTTCAGATGTGACATTAAACCTATTTTTTGGACTTATTGACTATTGGAAATAACAAATCACATTTTGAATATTAACATTTTACATATTTTAGTATTCGGCGGCTGTAGCGGTAGAAATGTGAAATACGGTTACTGGCATCGTATTCTACTCTTAAATATCTTTCCAACGAGTGGTCAAACTTCATTTTTAGTACACATTTACTATATAAAATTACATTTTATTCGGAAAATGATGTTTTGGCATATGTGAATAGCGCTTAACAATAAATACTTAAAAGTTATAAAACAATATTTGTGATATTAGCAAATTTGAGTATGTATATACACAATTGTTTGTTTTATAAAATTCAAAATTTAATCAAAAATATGTTTTTTTTAAAGAATATAATATTTATAAAATTTAAAGAAACAATTGATATAAATACGAAAAATTTTTTATAAAAGGCGAAAGTCTAATTGAATGAAATTCATTACAAATATTCTATTAAAAATATAAAGATGAATATTTTTGCCAAAATTATTTTATTGTTGGGATTATTTCTAGTTTGTACAGAAGCTAAACCACAAAATGTTATTATAAGAACATCAACATTAACATGGGTTGTAACGCCAGCTCCAATAACACCATCAACGACTCTAGTTAAACCAGCAATTACACCAGTTACTGCAACATCAACAGCTCGTCCTGTAACAGTATCAAGTACAACAACAGTTCGTCCAGCAATTGTGACAGTTTCAATTGTTTTTACAGCATCAGTTTCAACTACAACACCTCGTCCTTTAACAGTTTCCACAGCATCAAGTACAACAACAGCTCGTCCAGCAACTGTTTCTACAACAACACCTCGTCCTTTAACAGTATCCACAGCATCAAGTACAACAACAGCTCGTCCAGCAACTGTTTCTACAGCATTAGTTTCGACAACAACACCTCGTCCTTTAACAGTATCCACAGCATCAAGTACGACAACAGCTCGTCCAACAATTGTAACAGTTTCAACTACTAAACCAACACTGATAACAACTCCAGTACCAACACCGTCATCAGTTTCTTCTGCAACTGTATCAAGCCCATATTAAATATAATATTTAGTTTTAAATTTTTATGCTAGTGAAACAGAAAATGAAAATTTAAATAAAATATATAGGTAAACACAAAATGAAAACTCGCAGTTGTTTCAAACTCTGTTACTCAGCAGAATATCATGAAAATATTACTATTTGTATTCTTATTTAGATATTCTTATTGGTAATCGTAATCGTAATAACATCAATTTGTCAATGTGATTAAATTTTAAAAATATATCAATATTGATATTTTGTGCTCGTGCATCATTAACTTAGAAGTAGCTTCGATTAATTTTAAAATTTATAAAAGTTTCACAAATTATTTGAAATAATATTTATATTTTTTTATTTATTTACCTTAAGCACAGTGCGAAATAAATATCCAATATTTTGCAAAAAAAAATTTAAATATTAATCTTAAATTTTAATATTTAGGCAACTGAATTTAAGGTTATTTCTTATAAAAAGTATACCAGTTTGTTTATTAATTATTTAATAAAGCAATATTGAAGCTTACACTTTATTTACACTTTATTATTTAAATTGTAACCACATAAATAATCGTTTAATTACAGTGATAACTGATTGATAACAGACATTTATTCAGCAATTCAGCCAGAATAAAAAATGAGTTTGAATATTTTTTATTCGGATTATTGAGCTGAATAATATACGATGTGTAGACTATTCGAAAATCGGTAAATAAATAACATTTAAAATATGTTCCAACTATCAACTATCACCCCTACCATCATTAATTGTGTTAAATAAAATTTATGTAATATTTTTCAGTTTTGGTTTTTATTTTTATATAGTTTTTTTTTTTACATTTTGTTTTATTTATTTTTTGTATATATATTTTTTTAGCTTACACGTTTTTTTTATTTGTCTTTATTTATTTATTTTTTTAGTTAAATTTTCCATCGTTTAGTTTTTCTAAATTTAGTTTTTCTCTTATATTTTATTTCCATTTCTTCAAAATGCTTAAATAATAGTTTTTTTGTTTAAGATCTACAAACTAAAAAGATCAAATTTTATAAATTATAAAATATTTAAAAATAATAATCATTTTGTAATTTTAATATTTTCTTTCTCACAAAAAAAAATTCTCGTTTTATATAAATTAAAAAAATAAAATAAAATTAAAAAATTATATAAAATTTAAATAAAAAAAAATAAAATAAAATAATATATATTTTAAAATTAGATGAAAATTTAAAGAAGAATTTAATTTTTTTTTATATATTTATGTACAGTCAGTCATAAAATAATTTTTTTGTTGTAGAGAAAATGTAAATTTTTTTTTTAAAGTCCTTTTCGTTTATATTTTTATTTGCTCACCATGAGATTAAGAACACATTTAAATTGTTAATAATAATATATAAAAAAAAATTATTATACCCACAAATTAAAAAAAATATATATACATACATATATAAATTTTATTAATTTGTAGAATTAATTCTTATTTGTTGACAATAAATACGATTTTAAATACATAATAATATTTCAATTATTATTATATTTCAATATAATATATATATTTTTTGCCTAATAATTTCGATTTCAATTAACGATTATACATTTTATATTTATTTAATTTTTCTTTATGTATTTTTTTTTTCTAAAATAAAACTTCTAAAGCATAAATGAATAATAATTTTCGAACAAAAAAAGAAATTTAAAAATTTTAATTAGAAAATTATTTAAAACTTAATTTTTATTAAATAGGATAATTTAATTTTGTTTGCAAATAGATTAGAATTTTTTTTAAAAATATATATTATTAATTTGTTTATATATTTTTTGAATTGTTATAGTATATAATTATTTTATAATATATATATACTCGTATATATTTTATATATCTAATAAGAGTAAAATAAGCCACTATATTTATATTATTGAATTTTTCACTTATTAATAATTAGATATTTTTTTTTTTGGTTAAATATAAATATTTGCGTCCACAATTTTATTAAAATACAGTTTTTTTTTCTAATATATATATATATATTTATGTTGAGATATTATTTAAAATTTAGTTCATATATAATTGTGCCGGTTGATTATGAAAAAGTGGTCTAAGTCAAGAATGCAAAACAAAATACATTTTTTGCTTATTTTCCGTAGTATTCTTTACAATAAAGTGATCTCAGGCACAATCATAAAGAAATTCGTAGAAAGCGAACACTTAGCTTGACTTAGTTTTTGGATTCGTTTATCAGAATCGTTCATATTTTTCAATTTATCCAAATACAAATCTTTAAATATCTCGAAACGAGAAATATATAACTTTAGATCACCTTCATAATCACTGGCACAATTATTTAATAAATATTTATAATCAAATCAAAATAAGTATATATATGGAATATATGGAAATGTATATATAATTTAGTAACCCCAAAATTAATATTTTTATATATATGTACTTAGCTTTTTTTATTATTGGTTATATATATATATATATATATATAAATTGTTCAAATATAATTCTTACAACAAAAATATTAATGTAGTAAAAAAATTTTAATTATTAATTGAAATTACATGTACTTTAGTTAAATTTTCCTAAAAATCTAAATTACAATTCTTTACAGAGATTATTTTTAGTATAAATACTATTCCCAGAATTAAATGGATAAATTGATTTTTGTTGTAAAACTCGTAATTTTTTTTATATATTATTATTTTTGCTATTTTCTTAATAGATTTTCTAATTTTAAAAGTAACAAAATCTATGATATATATATATATATATAATCGGATATATAAATTTTTAAGAATTTTATATAAAAGTTTTTATTTTTTTATTTTGAAAATGCGCGCGTTTAATAATTTCAGTCAAAAATATGATTTCATTTCTATGATTTTAATTAAATATTTTGTGACAATTGATTTCGAATAATACAACGTCATTATTACTCGTATAATTTATATATTTTTTAATTTTCTAGACAAAAACAGAAAGAAACTGTTTAATTATATTGCCTTAAATTATTGTACAGAATATATATATATATTATTAATTAACATTATTAATGATTGTTCCAATACATTATTGTAGCATTTCAATTTTTAACTCTAGATTTTTTCATTATTTTTTAAATATTTTTATAATTTTTTTTTAATTTATATTTTGTTTTTTGCTTGCATATATATAAATTAAGCCTTACGGGAAAACACAAGTTTAATATATATAAAATATGCAGAATAAAATTTTTTGTAGTAGCGAAAAATTGGTTTTTCTTTTTAAATATAAAAATTTATCTAAATATTAAAAAAAAGCAGATTAATATAAATTTTTTTTTATATATATATTATCATTATTTTTATATTCATTTTGCTAAAGAAATTTTAAATTTTAATAGATATTTGTGACTTATATATTTTTTTTGTTTTGAATGTTATAAAAAAAATTTATAATTCAATGTTAATCAAAAATCGCAGGCAATGATTTTGTTGTAGTTTTAGTAATTTTCTTAGCACCATTTTCATTAGTCGGATTATTATGATTATGATAATCATCATCATCATCATCAGTAATACGATTTGGATCATAATCATCATTATAACCATACCAACATCACATAACCATTATTTGAAGTGCTACTCATTGATCTATTGTACGATATATACGACGTTGTGGTTCTGGTGTATAATGAATACGTGTGCGTAAATGTTGCGGTGAACCAGGTACACTTTCTGAACCTCGTCGAGGTGGTGGAAGAGGTGGAGATCCTGTTATATATCTATAAATTTAAATTCTTTTTTTATATTTCATTCAATTTTTTTAAAGCGCTTCACAAAATGTTAAACACCAAAAACATCCGAAATTTTATATCGTATTTTAAAATTTCAAAAAAATTTTTACGATAAATGTTTTTTTTTTTTAAAATAACAAACAAAAAAATTAGTTTACCTTCTTTGCATTAACGGTGAACCTGACGGCACTTGGCCACTCAATTCTAATAAATTTTTCCTTAATAAAAGTGGTGATTGTCCACGATTATATCGTGGTGGTGGATCTGGACTTCTATGTCTAGACATTGCACTCGTACTATTACCAGATAATACATGCGGATTTGGCGGTTGTATACCAGATATTAACGATTGATGCTGTTGCACATGTTGCTGTTGCTGTTGTAATTGTTGACGATATCTATCATCTAGATCATTTGTAATTTGACTACTAATACCATTACTATTATTTATATTCGTACCATTTGAATTTATTATAGCTCTAGAATTACGATTATTTGTGCTGTTATTTTGTTCCTTATTATTATCCTGATGCTGTTTGTCTCCATGTGTTAAATGTAATTTAACATAGGAGGCAAATTGTCGTTTAACAGCACCTGCAAGTGAATTGAACCATCCTTATTTTTTTTTGTGATATATAATTTATTTATTTTTGTGCAATCCGATATTATTAATCGAAGCGATCATTTCAACAAAATTTTTTTTTATAGTTTTATTTTGAAATATGAAATTGACGAGTGCAATTATTAGTGTGTGTTGTGTGTATATAATTGATTCATTATAATTTTTTTTTTGAAATGATGAACCAAATTTTGATGATTAGCAGTTCATGTTTTTTTTAAAATACATATAGAACAGCAGCATTCGAAAAAAAGCAATTTATATAAGAAATTTTAACATGAAAATAAAATATGAGAAAAAAAGATATATAAATAAAAAAAGATTTGATGTTGTTTTATTAAAAGTAAAAAAAAGAAAAGCATTCAATAAAAAAAAAAGCTGAAAGATTGTGAAAAAAAAATGATGAATTAAAAAAAATTAGCAAAGCTTTGATATTAGATTTTTTTCATGAGCATTTTGAAAGCCTCTTTAATGATTTTGAAAATTTTCAATATTTCAAATTTTCACTACTTTTATTGTCAAAACTATGTCAAAATCATGAAAGAGGCCTGAAAAAAGTCTTGCAGAGGCTCGTGAAAAAAGGGTCTTAGGTTAAATTTGATTTAGGGTTTACTAACAAAACACGTTAGTATCTTCTATCTTTAAATTAAAATGTAGTCAATATTTTACTAGTAGAGAACAATAAACCATAGCAACTCAAATATTTTTTTAGGTAATAAAAAGTCAATAAAATATAAGAATCAGTATAATTCTACTATATAAAGATAACATTGTAATAATTTCCAATATCCTCAAACTTTTATAAAATTAAAAATTTTTTAAAAAATTGGCTAGATTTTTTCTATATGGCAAGCAAAACTTAATAATTTAGAAAAAAATACAAATTTTTTTTTGAAATAATTACCTTCATCCTTATAATGACTAGCTATATCCATTCCAGTTGATTGTTGTTGGGATTGCATTGCTTGCGTTGTTCTACCATATACATTTTTATTATAATTATACCCATCACTAGGATGATTAATATAATTGCCATCAAATTGTGTTTGATTTATATTATTACCACGATCTATTGAATTTTTACTATTTATTAAAAATTGTTGTTTAGAATTTGATTGCAATTGTTGTTGTTGAGTATAAACAGGTATATGCGATGTTTGATAATTACTAGGGCTACTTGATAATGATTGTGGCTGTTGTAAATTTGCTGTATAATGATCATGTAGCATTGGTGATTCAGATGGATTTATTTGACTAGAAGATTGTTGTTGTTGTTGTATAGGAATTTGTGAAGAAATTTGATGACTTGGATGATATTTTGGTATAAAACTATTTAAAAATGGATTTGTAGTTGCACCACTATTACTATTAATACTACTACAACTACTATTATTTAATTCTTTATGCATTTGTATTTTTTGATTGTGTTGTTGATGTTTTTCGCGTTCTCGTTCGCGTAATTGATTTTGTTGATGATAAAAACGTTGAAGAACTAGAATAATATTTATAAAATTTTATTTTAATTGTACATGGAAAAATATATATATGTATATAATATCTTTAAATATTTACCAATTGGACTAGTATTTCCTTGAAGTCGAGAATATTGTGGTGTATTATCATTTAATATTGGCACTGTTGTTTGAAAACGTTTTCGGCCACCAATTGGTGATGGTGATGCACTATTATTATCTCTCATAAATATATCATCATTATGATAATTTTGTTGTAATTGATGATGATTAAATCCATTATTATAATGACCAGTTGTACCACCAATTATACCTCCTCCACCATCCGGTGGATTTGATAAATTCCAGTAACCTTCTGGTTGATTTTGTATTTTTCTTTGGCTAAATGGTGATGTTGTTATATTTCTTACTGAAAATATAAATCAAAATTGAATTAAATTTAATTATTAAATAAATTTAAAAAAAATATATTTATTACCAATACTACTTAAAAGTGATTCTTTTTTAGGACTTTCACCATAAACAGCACCCTTATTTAATTCAACTTGTTTTCGTTGTACAAATGGTGATTTTTTATATAATTTATTCATTTCTGTTACAATATCAACATCATCTTGAATAATATTATTTGTATTATTATAACAATTATTAAATCTTTGTTGTTCAAATTGTTGTTGTTGTTCTATAAAACCATTTGTTTTTGTAATTGGTGAAGAACCTATTGGTAATTGATGATAAACACCACCACCACCACCAACAACAGTTTTTATAATTGGTTGTGGTAATGATGAAACCATTTGATTATTTATTGTAAATTTTGATAAAACATTATCATTTTGTTGATTAATTATTAAATCATTATTATTATTACCAATAGTATTACTATTTGTATAATTATATTGTGACTGTTGTTGTTGTGATTGATGATTTAAATCTATTCTATTATTACATTGATAATTTGGAATTTGTGACGGTTTATGTATTGCAATTGATTGTATTGTTGTACCAGTTGTTACTAATGGTGCTAAACAGTTTGTTGATGATAATTTTGTTGTTTGATTTATAACTGTTGATGATATAGATGTTGTTGTGGAAATAGGTAATATCGATGTATTATATGAAGAAGATAGTTGATTAGGAAATTTTAATGGATTTAAATTGGATGAAGTAGATGGGATTTGTGAAGGTAATCTGTAATTAATATAGAGAGAAAATAAAATGAGAAAAAGAAAGAATATTATTAAAAAAAAATTTTTTAATTATAATTTTCTATATAATTTTTTTTATTATTATTAATTTTCAGCCCATTTAAACATTTATTATGATATCTATATATAGTAGACAGAAATATATATAATATATGTAAATAAGAGCAATTTTACAAGAGTGCACACATTTTGTTTTAATTAACATAGATTATAACAATATATATATATATACATATATAGTGCGGAATTAATAATAATTATTTAACAATTATTCAGAATTTACAAGAAAGGATAATGAGATTTTTAAGGCATATACATATATGTATTTCTAATTCGTAGATTATAGATGTTGATTTTTTGTCTAATTTACAATACAATTTAATATCCCATAATTTCCAAAATAAATTTAAATTTGATTTTCTAACAAATTCAACATATACAAAAACACGTTTATAGTATATACTACACGCAGATTTTTAAATTAATATAAATATTGATATTAAGATGGAACTAGGTATTTAAAAAAAAATAATACAACAAAATGATATACAATATTCTTAAAAAATTAACACAAATTCCTAAATTATTACAAATAATTATTAAATTTTGGAATTAATTCATGTCATAACTAAATAAAGTTTTAAAAAGCAAAAACAACATGCATAATTTTAAATATTATTTGTTAAAATTTCAAAAGCAATAATTTTAATACAAAATATTAGTAAATTATAAATTTTTTTTTTAAATATTTTACACAAAAAAATTCTTTACAATTCAAAAAAAATATATAAATAAATAAAATACAAATTAATAAAAATTATAAAATTAATTACAACAAAAATAAAAGAACAAAAATATGTTTGTTTTTTTTTTCAATTAATTAATTAATAAATATACTTACTGGGAAATTATAGAATTAGGAAATAAGTAACCTACAAAAAATTAAAAAAAAAAATCAATCAGGAGGGAATAAAAAACAAAACAAACAATAAATTATAATTATAAAGTTGTTTTTTTTAATGGTTTAGTCAATTAAAGAAAATAAATTATATATTATTTTGTTAAAAAGAAATAAATAATAATAAAAAAAATTGAAATTAAAATTATCGCGTATTAATTGGGTTAAAATTAAAATAATTAATAAATAAATTAATATTATTCATTTAATTGTTTATTAGTTTTAAATTATAGAATAATTTTTTGAAAATTAATTTGAAAATTAAAATTTCAGAGTTAAAATGCATGCATTTTTATTAATAAAATTAACTAAAAAAAGACTATTTAAAAAAAAAACTTTGTACTTAAGTCTGAAGTGAACTGAGAAATGAGCATTCCATTTTTATTTTATTTTTTTGGAGTAGATAATATACACAAAATCAAAACAAAATACATAAAGAGTATTTGTGGAAAATTATAAAAAAAAAATTTATAAATTAAAAAAAAACACAATTTCAACAAAATACAAAAAAAAATAATAATAATTTGAAAACATATTTCAAAAATCACAAAAAAAAAAACGAAAAAAAACTTCCATTATTGATAAGAACTTCCGATATTCAACATAAAAATTTTCAACACAATATAATTAGAAAAAAAAAAAATAGAACGCACGACATGAATTTATTTATTTTTTTAAAAGTAAAAAAAAAACAAGAAAGAAATAATTATATATAAGAATATAATTATATGAATTTGATATATAAATAAAAAAAATCTAAAACCAATAATATTTAATCTTACTTGGTATTCGGTGCTATTCCATTTGATGCTAGAACTGATCGAAACCATTCTGGTACATCTACAAATTTTGTTTCATATATTTTTATAAATGGTTGTTCTAATAATTCTGGATATTTAGGACGATGATTATGATTTTTCCTTAAACTAAAAAAAAAAAAAATCAGAAAAAAATTACAAAAACAAAAAATAATTTAAATTATTATTATTGTGTTTAGTTTTAAATTTATTAACCATTTTGTTACAAAATCTTGAAATTCCAGACTAAAACCTTGATCTTTTGGTAAACTTGGTGGATCTGAATCTAAAACTTTTGTAAGTACTTCGAAATCGGTTTTACAACCATCGTATGGTGAACGAGCTGTTGCTAATTCAACTAATGTTATACCTAATGACCATACATCAGCTCGTATATCGTATTTTGGTTTTTTCGGATCTATTCGTTCAGGCTAAATTGAACAAGAAATATTGTTAATACTATTTTTGGCAATTAATATCCCTAATTATTTCATAACTAATTTATAGAAATTATATACATAATGTAATTACTTACCGCCATATATGCTGCGCAACCAGCTGATCTAGTATTAGCTTTTGAATCAACTAATCGGCCACTAATGCCAAAATCGCATAGCTTTATATTGCCTCGTTCGTCAATTAATATATTTGATGGTTTAACATCTCGATGTATGACTCCGTGTTGTTCTTTTAAATATGATAGTGCTTTAACAGTCTTTAAAAATGTAAAAAATAAATAAATATATGATCATTTTTTTTAAATAATAATAAACTTTTTATATAAAGTAATATAACTTACAGCTACTGTTACTTTTCCCAATATTTCTTCTGGTACTGGTTTTTTTGTCTTTTTTAAACATTTATCAAAACACATTTGCATTAATTCCATACAAATCCATACATCTGGATCTGTTATAAAACAACCCATACATTGTACAATATATTTACAATCATGTGATTTTAATACAACATCTAAATCCATTAATATACGTTTATTTTCTTCTGTATTACCAGTACGACGCATTTGTTTAACAGCAATTATTTGTCCACTTGGTATATGTAACATTTTAACAACATGTCCACTTGTACCATTACCCAAATCACCCAAATGTTTTAAATCTTTAATATCAGTTTGATATGATTTACCTAATATATTTAGTACACCATTTTGTCGCATTATTGTTTTTAATTTACGATCTATTTCAGTTTCAGCAACTTTTTGGGGTGGTGCCATTGGTAAATTAAGAAATTTTCTTGTGCGAGTTGGTGTTGTTTCCACTACAAAAAAAAAACATAATTGAAATTTCTTTTAAATTAAGGTAATACATATAATATTTGTTTATCATTGTTGTTTTGATAAAAAAAATATTATATTTATTTATTTATATATGAAATTTGGTGGTTCTAATAAGAAATGTCAAAAAAGAAGTTCATAAATGATCTGTCAACACAATAAATCGAATTTTTTTGTGTATAATTTTTAATCTATTCATCCCCTTGGGATTATTTGTATGTTTTAATAATATTAATATTAATTTAATTTATATATTAATATTTTATATGAAATTATGAATTTTTATATTTTTTTTAATGGAAAAATAATAGCATACATTGTAAAGGTGGACGAGTACGAGCAGACATTGGAGAGAATACCAAATCACGTGATTCATTTTCTGCCTGCAAACGTTCTTCTAGTGTTTGTAATTTATGTCCAATTGTATCTATTGAACTAGACATTTTATTTTATTTTTGTAATTATTTAATTATTAATGTAACTTTTCACTTATAAATAGGTTTTTTTTTCTCTTTTTCAATTTATAAAATTTTTTTTTCAGGAACAAAAAAAAATACAATAAAATAGTGAAAACAACAGCACGGAACTCACAGATTCGTCGCAAAACTGTTAGAGTTACCAACAGTTTATGAATGATTGTCAACTTTTTTCATAATGAAATGTCAATAGTATTTTGTGACGGAAAACTATCCGAAATTTATATGAATGTTCAAATGCATTTACTATTTAAAATCGCCGAAAAGAAAGAAGACTAACGCAGAAAAATTGATTTTTAGGAAATATTTAAATGCAAATTGGTGAAATTTCAACTTTTCAGTACGCATGTTTTTCAGTAAATTTCAGTACGCACGTTTTCCTTTTCGAATTGTAACTTTTAAATTAAAAACCTAAATCAACGTGTATGGCGTACGATTTCTGTCAAAAATTTGACATGCATATATATTTGGATATTACGCTCGAGATACGCGACGTACGTAACGAGATACGCGATCGTACCATACAAAATAAATGGGCATGTCAAAATTTTGACAGCTTGCGTACTATCTACAAATCAACGCATATGGCGTACGATTGCTGTCATGACCATATATTTTGTAGTACGCTTAAGATACGCGACGTACCACAAATTATATGGGCTTGACAGAAATCGTGCGCCATACCATACGCGTTGATTTCGGGTAGTCGTTTAGGTTTTAAACTTACTGATATAACTTTTTAGGTTCCCCTAACCCGACGCGTTTATTCTGCAGCGGCAGCAGTGGATTTTATTTATCGTGCGCTTTTGTAGCGTTTTTTTTTTTGCGGTTTTTCAGTAAGCCGGAGCTAAATTACATTTAGAGTAGATTTAGCAAGCCGTTTGTAGTTAAATTTACAACACATATATAATGCTTAGTTATGGCAACATAGGTTGAGGTGAATATTTAAATTATAAATAATAAACAAATTTATTATTGATTGAAATATGTATACGTATAGTATATTGTACGATAAATTTAATTAAGTAATTTGTATCAACCTGTTTATATATAAAATGAAAGATGAAAAAGATGATTATGATGAAGAAGAATTTATTGTTTACGCTGATTTTGGTTCCCATTTAACATCATCTGAAATTTCTGATGATAATTTAGATATAAAAATTATTGGCATTGATGCAGATCATCCAATTATTGAAGCAAATGGTAAAATATTTAAAGGTACTTTGATTTGATTTGATAAATTAAAAATATCATGCTTAAACTAAATTACAAAAATTTATAGGAACATATAATTTTAGTCTTGGTACACAAGTTCTATTTGATAAAAATGAGAATCCTCCTCCAACAGATCCATTATATGATAAACAACCAGATGAAATTTACAAATGTTTAGCGAAAACAAATAAAATACTTGAATTGAAACGGATTTTCTTAGAAACAGATAATAGTCAAGAAAATATTGACAATAATAAACAAGATGATGAATCTGTAGAAGAATTAAAATCACGTCTTGAAGTTACAACAACTTATTTGGAAGCATTAAATATGCTTTTATCACGTGGTAGTAATTTAAAAGATGAATATTTGAAAAGAAGATTAACAAATTGTGGAGATGATGAAGAACCAAATAATAGTACAGATTATATACCAGAAAATGATGAAGCAATAAATTGAAATGCAACAATATTACTATTTCTTTTTTTAATTTATTTTATTAGTTAAAGTTTCTTCGATTATTTTGTGTTAGTTTTATAGGTATAATTTTGTTTTTCTATTTTTAATTATAAAAATAAATATAACATTTTATTATTTAATTCTATCACAAATATTTCTATATTATGTTTACATGTTCCATCAAATTTTATCAAATCAAGATGATTTTATAAATCTAAATACAATAATCAATTATGTATGTATATAATATAAAAAAAATATTGCAATAATTTTATTTGAACAAAGAATTAATATGAAACTTTATCAATGGAAAGCATATAATATTAATAAGACTGTACAAACACCAATAACACCACCCAAAATCAAGGAATCACGTCGTTTCTTAATATTTATACGTTGCATTAAACTAAAATACAATAATATTGAAATTTAAAATATAAAAATTATATAAGAGTTTCTCTCTTTGTCATACCTTGAAATTAATGGAAATCGATTTGATATATCATTAAATCTAGTTTGTAATCTTTTAAATGAATGCCGTTGTGATAATAAATGTTCTTTGGTCTCCATTGCAATACTAATTTGATCGTTAACCAAATTACTGGAACTGAAAATATAAAATGAAAATATTACAATTTTGTATAATTTTTAAAAAAGAAAAATTTACTTATGTAAATGACCAGTTTCTTTTAAATACATATCTCTTCTACTTAATCCAGATGTAGATGGATTACTTAAATTTGTTGATAATCCAGAACCTTTCAATAATTCTTCACGTTCAATTTGTGTTGTATGTATAGCACAAATTTTATTATATTCTTGTCGATATCCTTGTAATATTTCACGATGTCTTTGTAATGTATGCATCATTGCTGTACCAGATGCTGGTAATTCAGACATATTTTCATTTATGGTTGAAAGCTTTTAAGAAAAATATTAAAATTATATATAAATGTAAAATCATAAATTTTTTGTTTACTAAATAATTTTAATATATACCTTATCTAACATTTGTGTTATTTCAGCTGATAATGAATCAAATACATGTTCACCTAATAATGGTGATGTGTCGGCATTAGTTGAAGATGTTTGTTGTCCATTACCAGCAGATCGACTAAATGCAACTAATTTCATATCTATTTCATTTTCTAATAATCTTGCTTGCTTACGCAGAACTAGAAATATAAAATTTTATTTATAATCAAAAATTATATATAATTATATTTCTTTTTAAATAAATTACCATCATAATTTGATGTTGCCATTATATTTTATTTTTATTCCCAATTTTTTGTAATTGATGATTCTCAATCAAAAATTCTTCCAGCAATTTTTTTCTTTATTTTGACATCAAAATATCATCGCATATCATTGGTGAGTTGGTGAATAATCGAGGGTAAATAAAAAAAAATGGATTACACAATTCACCACGATTTCTTAAAAAAAAATTAAATGGAATAAATGTAAATGGGATCAGATCAAAGTCAAAGGCAGTATAGACTAAAAAAATGGCGTAAGAAGCACGTCGACTATTAAAAATTTCATTTAAAAATATAATTAAATGAATCAGAAATAATTAATTACTATAAATTTAAAGGTAAGTTTATTATTATTTATATATAAATAAAAAAAAAAATTAGTGCATAACCTCAAATTGATATTAAAGAGACATTTTTTTGTGGTTGGATTTTTTACCAAAATAATTTGTAATGGGAAAAAAGTTATGAAGAAAAAATTTTTTTTTGCTTGTCAGCGGTCAAAAAAATTAGTGATGTAATCATTTCTATTGACAATGGTTTTTAGTGATTTTAAAACATTTAAACAATTAGTAAATTATTAATATTTAAATTCCCCGGGTTTGTTTATTATTATTTTTTATTATGATAACCTCAAATTTTTAAATTCGATATATACTATGGTATGGTGGGATAAATTTTTTTGAGGTTGAGGATACCATTTTGATTTATTTTTAATGGGAAAAATTAATGTTGAAGATTTTTTTAACATGCATTTGTGTGTGTGTAGATTTGGATATGGATATGGTACTGACGGAGGGAATTTTTGAAATTGAAATGTTCTATTTCCATTTTGTTAAATTTATTGCATTGCAATTTCCAATATGAAATATTTCAAAAATATTAATATTACCGATTGGCTTTAGATTATGTATTTTAAAATAATTAATTTTTCCGTTTTTGGAAATTTAATATTAAAAAAAGTTTTCGTTTAGCTTCAATTAGATACCTTCTTTCCTACTTTTGTTAATAACGACAGAATTACAGAAATTATTTTACTTATACATTTATAGCTAGTATAATTAAATTATTTTAGTTTAATTAGTATACTATCATTATTTGCACTACTGTACTTTCCTATATTACAAAAATTCACCCTCACCACACTTGACCCCTTTGCTATAAAATTCTTATTTGCACAACACACAAGTATGAATGTTTATGCAACACACGTGTGGTATTTAAAAATGACATTTCAATATTTTTTTTTTTGTATTATAAAATCATGTCAACAGTAGATTTGGTTTTTCTATTCTTATAACTGAAAAATTAAATTTTAATATTTTCAGCATATATAATTTGAAAGTACATAACAAAATATGGATAATCAAGGCTACGAGATTCATTGGGTTCCAGTTGATGGGACCGGTGTAAATCGTGTTGTTACATCTGATCAAATTATTACAATGGATCCGCAAAGCGATGATGATGATACAAATGGCCATCAAAGATATTTAGAAATATCATCAATACCAACAAATTTAGATCAAATTGCTGCTGAAAATTTGATTTATATGGCACAAGATGGTCAAATGGCAGCAATTTGTGAGGATGGTAATCATCATATGGCAACAATATGTGAAGATTTTATTGAAGAAGATCCACAAATTGAATCAGCTGTATTAGAGAATCAACAAAATCAATCTAGTTGTGGTGGTGAACAACAATATTTTGAATGTCAAGTAACTGAAGAAATTATTACAGATGATTGGGTACAACAGCAAGGTGAAGAAAGGTAATGGATATAAGTTATTTATATAATTTTTTTGAAAACAGGTATATTTAAATATAATTGTTTTTTTTTTAATTATTATTTTAGAGTGGAAATTCCTGTTGACCAAATTGGTTGTGGAGATGTTCAACTTGTTGAAGAATTAGATGTTCCATTACCGACTGATCAAGATGAATATACAGCATTACGACCATATCCTTGTGATTTTTGTAGTCGTCGTTTTCGAAAAAAAGTTAGCCTTATGAATCATATGATTGCACATCAGAATGATAGACCACATATTTGTAATTTGTGTGGAGCACGTTACATTCGTCGAGCTGATTTATTAAATCATTTAAAAATTCATGCTAATATACCTGAACAGCATATTGACGAAATTGATGATAAATGTAATTTATAATCTAAATTTATAATATTTTTCACTTAATTTACTAATCAATTTAAATAATTTTAGATTTGCACTTAAATGATCATATTGAATCAAAAGCATATAGGAATGTTGATGGTGCTGGTGGTCCAAGTGATCATTATTATGATCAAGAATGGGACAATAATTATGATATAAAACCAAAATTAAAATCTATAAAAAATAATCGAGTTGGACGACAAAAAAAACATAAAATTAAAGAAGAAGAAATTTATGAGAATACTGAAATTGGTGAAAATTTAATTGCAGAACAAGACGTACAACGATATCCAGTTTTAGATAAACGTAAACCATTTGTTTGTCAACAATGCGGTATTGCATTTGCACGCGAAAAAGCAATGTTATCACATTCAAGAGTAAACTATATTTTACCTATTATCTAAAGTAAAAAAAAACTTCCATTTACATAAATATATTTAATTTTAGATTCATGGTAATGATTCGCCATTTGAATGTGTAAATTGTAATGAAATGTTTTGGGATTTAACAACATTACATGATCACCAACGTACGCATCACTTCGAAGCTAGTAATTCGGAATATGAACCTGAACATGAAGAAGAAAATGATGAAAGTGAATCAGAAAATGAATCAAAATATGGTGAATTTTATTGTAATATATGTGGAATGTCTTTTCATCGTCAGGATTTATTGAGACGACATTCAAAAACACATATAAAAAAAGAAATTATGGATATTAAAGGCAATAATAGTGATTATTTATCGTCATCACGTCATTGTTGTAATGTTTGCGGTGAGAATTTCGTTGAAGCATTAGATTTATTGGCACATGCTGAAGTTCATGCTAGATTTCAACCATTTAAGTAAGTTTTTTATCTCTGAAGAAAAATTTGATTTAAAGTTACAATTATTGTTTATTTCAGATGCGTTTTATGTGGAGAAACTTTTCTGGAGGAAGCAACAATTAAAAAACATTTATCAAATGTTCATTCAAATGAAATGACATCAAATTCATGTATTTTATGTGGAAAACAATGTCGTGATCGTAAAGCATTAATCAAACATGCTTGGGATCATTCACGGGAAAAGAATCATTCATGTTCGAAATGTGGAAAAACATTTCATAATAAAGCAAGGTAAGAATTAATAATTTTTTTAGTTAGTTATATATTAAATTATATGAAAATTATGTTCCGCAAACAAAAATATTGAAAATTATTTTAATAAAAATACTACTACAATATAGATTAAAACGTCACATGGTTTCTCATCGTAATAAATCAGTTACTTGTGATGTTTGTCATGAGGAATTCCCTGATGGTCGATCCTTAATGAATCATCGTCATTCACATTCAAATTCATCTGGTAAATTATTTCCATGTCATGAATGTGGTAAAACATTTGGTTCACGTAGTTCCCAACAAATTCATGTTCGTATTCATACTGGTGAACGGCCATATGGTTGTCGATATTGTTGGAAAGCTTTTGCTGATGGTGGTACATTAAGAAAACATGAAAGAATACATACTGGTGAGAAACCATATGCATGTTCGGTTTGTACACGAGCATTTAACCAAAGAGTTGTTCTACGTGAACATATACGATCACATCATTCAGCTATTGATAATAAACGTGGTACATATCATTGTACTGTTTGTTCCGATGAAATGTCATCATCATTAGAATTAATACAGCATTTGATACGTCATAGTGATATGAATACAGCTATGCAAAGGCAACCAATAACTGGGCCACGTAAATATAAACGTCGCAGAAAATTAAAACCACATGAATTAGAACGTTTACGTAATGATAAATCAGATATAGAATTTTCTGATTTAGATACATCAACTGCTGATGATATTCTTGGTATGATATCATCACGATCAACAACTGTTAATAATAAACATAAAAATTCATCATCAACGGGGGGTGGTAATCGTTCAACATCACATCATCAAAATCGAAATCGTAAATATTCAAATAATTCGGATCGTTTATCTGGTGGTAATAGTTGGCCATCAAAATTAATATCAACAACAAATGACGATTCATATAATGTAGTATTTTCAAATTTAGATAATGATATACAAAATATTGAACCATTAGTTGTAGGTAGTACTACGAATAATAATTATACAACAATAGGTACAAAAAATTCTATTAATAATAATAATACAACATCAATAACAACATCGGGCTTAGGTGTAAAATCAAAAACGAGTGGTAAAACAAATTCAAGTGGCAATAATAAACGTAATAATAAAAATGATGAAAAATCATCAAGACCAAAAATGATACATACACAAAAAACACGTGTACGAGTTGAAGATGGTAAACGTAAAACAAAAACCATGATTACACGAACTGAACAAATAAATACAGAACGTAAACGTCAAAATAATAATAATATTAATAATGATTACGAAATTACTGATATTTTAACAAAATCTATACAAAATTATAGTCCAATGCGTATTAAACAAGAGACAAGTCAAAGTGATTTATATGATGCACAATTATTATTAGAAGCAGCTGCAACTAGAAATGAATTTGATAAATATAATCCAAGTGTTGTTAATGATTTAGAAGAAATATTACGATCACCAGAAAAATCTAAAACACCACCACCAAAAGTTAAAGTTGAATATAATAATACAACAACAACAACACCAACAACCCCAATTATTGAGGATGATGTTAGAAGATCAACACGTGCACGTAGACCAGTACCAAATCGTAAATATTTAGAATTTGAAACAATATCATATAATAATAATAATCATAAATCACCAAATGTTAAATCATCACCAACACAACGTAATAAATCATATAAAAATATAGGAAAAAATAATACAATAGATATTAAATTACAACAAAATAATAATATAAATTTATTAAATGAAGAATCTACAACAACAACTTCACAAATTAAAATTATTCATATGAATAATAATAATATAATTAATTCATCTGTTAAACAAGAACCTGTTGTTGTACCCGAAGTAAAAGAACAAAAATATTTTAAATGTGAAATGTGTTCAGCGATATTTACAGATCGAGCACAACTTTTAGATCATGTACCAATTCATATATGAATTAAATATTTAAAAGAAAAAAAAAGTAGATATTCAAAATTTTATAATTTTGATATTTCACACACACCCCCCGTCTCACCCGATAATTTTAAAAATAATAAATTTACAATTCTAAGTCAATTTTCTGCCATGGTAAACCAAAACAGAAAATGAATTTATATTAAAAAAAAAATTAAAAATTATATTTCTTTTAATTATTATATAAATAATTTTAAATTGAAAAAAGAGTAACACTGTTCGTTTGTTTTTCAAATTCTCTAGAATTTTGATAATATAGATTTAGTCTTTTGAATTTTATAAATACATTTTTGTTAATAGTTGACAAAATAATATGAAATAATAAAATATGATTGTTATATTAAATTTTAAAAATTATAAATAAATACGAGAAAAATAAATTTAGTTAACTAAAAAAAGAAAGAAATAGTTTTTTTTGAATAATTAAAAATAAAAAAGTACTAAAAAAATTAATTAAAACACAATTTGTCTTAATTATAAATATAAGACGATGTATTTTTTTATTTAAAAATAGGTTTTCCTTTTTGTTAGTTAGTTATGTTTCAGAAAATAAAATAAAATGGTTAAAAAAAATTATTAAATGAAAAAACTTTTACACGTCCAACATTTTTATCTTATCGATTTCCAACTCGATCGGAGGATGGATACAACAAAAATTTTAAATTAATTTCACTGAAGAGTGAAGGCAAATGTTATAAAAATATTTTATATATTTTAAATATAAACGAAATTTTAATAAAAAATTGTAAATTAAAAAATTCATTAAACTGTATTTCCTTGTTTTTTTTAATAAACATTTCTCATTAAATTAGAATAATATTAATTTTCACAAAATTTATAAAATTAAAAAAAAACTATTACCAAAAAGAACACATTATTCCTTATAAACATTATTCCAAAACAAAATTCTGGAAATTTCCTATTATTTTTTTTTTGTTAATAATATATATCATTTTTTATAAACAATTAATTAAAAAAATTTATAAATAATTAATTAAAATCTTTGTCAATAAATAAATTAATAATTTTTATAATATGTGAAAGAAAAAACAAAACTTATTGCTGAAATAATTCAGCTACTAAATCATCAATATCAGCAAAAAATTTACGATTTTCAGTTAAAAAATTTCTAATTAAATTTATATTAATTTCCTCATCTTCAATAGTACCACCTACACCTACACCACCACCACTTGGTAATAAATTATTATTTTCCAAATTTAATGATGGTAACAATTCGAACTATAAAAAGAAATTCAATATTTACAAAAAAAAAATCAATTTAAACGAAAACAAAAAAAAAAAAAATATTTTACCTGTTCATCACCTCTTTTTGGTGTTAATAAATTATTATTACCTAAATTTAAAAATTGATCATTTTTAATAAAATTCTCAATTTTTGGTTCAATCATTGTAGATGATATAATTTTTTCATCATCTTTTTTCCACCAATTACAATCTTGTACAATTGCAATAGCTTTTTGATCATCAATATTATTATTATTATCATTTATATTATTATTTGTATTTGATATTATTTCAGTTAATTCACCATTCCATGATATTGTTGTATCTTTTTTAATATTTTCACTTTTAATATTAATATCTTGATTTTGTATTGTATAATTATTATTATTAATATTTAAATTAAATTGTACTTTAACACCAATTGCCATTGATGCTGATGATTGTTGTCCATTTTTACTATATTCATAATTTAATAAATTTTCTAAATTTGGAAATTTATAAATATTTTTTGGTGATTTAACTTCAAAATTTGGTTCACCAGATGAATTTAATGTTTGAAAAATTGCTGCTACAATTGGCATTAATATTTCAGCTGAATTTTTATTAAAATTATTATGATCATTATCATTATTATTATTATTTTGTTGTTGTTGTAATTGTTCAGATTGACGACGTAACATTGTAAAATCTTCAGAATTTACAGGACGTAATAAACTTTTATTATTACCAATATCAATAACACGTACTAATAATGGTTGTCCTTCAATAAAATGTAATATTGCAAATGGTATTTCTTGATTTTTTTTTGTTTTTTTCATAGCATCTGTATCAATAGCTGGTATTACAATAGCTGATTCAGATATTTCTGATTTTGTTGTAATTGTAGATGTAATTAATGGTGATGGTGGTGTTTGTGGTAATACAAATGTTGTATTCTTTTGGGAATATGGTGTTTTAATTTTATGTGAATTTGATGATGATGATGATGATGATGGAGTTTTTAATGGCATTTGAAAATGGTGTGTTTCAAGTTCATGGGCACGAAGAAGTGATCGTTTTTGAAATTTTTTTGAACAATGTGTACAAGACCATGAATCAGGTAACTAGAATTAATTTTTGTATGAAGATTTTAATATGTATATATATTATAGAATTAAAATAATAATATTGTCAAAATTTATTTACCTGAGCTGAATGTGCTTTTTGTGCATGACAAACTAAATTCGACATTTGATTAAAACCTTTATTACATAATGCACAACGATATGGCCTTTCATTTGTATGTATATAAATATGATTACGTAAATTACCTTTTTGATGAAAACTTTTATTACATAAATGACAACGATATGGTTTCTCATCTGAATGTGTTTTTCTATGTGATATTAATGTTGATATACGATTAAATGATTTATCACATGTTTCACATGTAAAAGGACGATCAATTGAATGTATTGCACGATGTTGACTTAATGTTGATAATTGTCGAAACGCTTTACCACAATCTGTACAAATAAAATTTCTTTCATTTGTATGCATTGGTAAATGTCGCATTAATGTATATTGATGGGTAAAATTTTTATTACATATTCCACATTCAAATATTTTTACAATTTTACCATCACGATTTATAAATTTAACACAATGACGAGTTGTTTTATTTGATAATGTTTCATCACCTTGAACAATGTTTAAGACAGTATTTATTTATTTTTAAATATTTTTACTTTACTATTTATTTCTCATTAGTTTTAAAAATAATATTTTTACAAATTGTATAAATATAATACCCAATTAATTCTTACCAATTAAATCCTCTATAGAAGATTCTTCATCAATTTTCAAATCATCATCAGAATGTAATAAAATTTCACCAGAATCAACAACACCATTTAATGTTGATTCAATTTTATTTTTAAAATTTCTTGGTAATTTAATTTTACTAACATCAATTTCATATTTCTTTAATAAAATATCATTTGATTTGGAATTTTGAAGAATTGGTGAAGAAATCATAATTAAATTTTTTTATTTCAAAAAGTAGTCTTTAAAAAAAACAAAAACAAAATTTAAATTTTTATTATTCAAAAAAATTAATTTTTAATTGTCAAAAATAATTTAAAAAATTTAAAAAAAAAAATTTTAATATGAAAAAAAGTTGAAAATCAAATTTAAATAAGGAAAAATTTTGAAAATTTATAAGTTTTTTAATTTTTGTTTTTTTATATATATATTTAATTCGAGATTCGAGAACTCGCTTGTACTGCACAGGGAAAACAAATGATAGAATGGAAATAGAATTTTTAAAAATATTTAATATAAAATTTTTTAATTTAAAAAAAAAAAAGGAAAATCGGTTGCCCGGTAACGTTACGTCGCTTCCTGTGATTTGATAAAAAATTATATATTTTTTTAATATAAATTACAAAAAATCACAAATAGATGTCGTTTTTGTCATTGAATTATTTTTTTTGTTTATTTTTTCTTTCGTTATTTTTTCCCGGAAATTAATTGATGAAAAATATGATAAATGATTAATCAATTAATTAATAGTAATTATTAAATATATTTATTAAGTATTTATCATTTTTTCACCTTACATTTTTCATTTAGTTTCTATTTGGATTTTCGTTTTTTAAAATAATACCAAATCGAGAAGAAAAAATTTAACAGACATTTAACAGAATTGTTATTAAAATTAAATTAAAGAAATTAATGAAATTAATTGTAGATATATATAAAAATTCGAGCCGATATTTATAATTATTAATAATATTTCTAATTTCAAAGAATTTAATGAATCGAAATTGTGAAGCAATAAAATACTTTGTTTATCCGTCGAAACCATCTTTTTGATTTCATAATTTCAAATTACCAAATAAATTTACAATTATTTTGTTATATTTTTTGATTATTATTTTTCTTTATTTATTATAATTATTAATATGTAAAATTTTTAATTCATTTTTTATCACAAAACAAACAAAAAAAAAATCAAAATTAAGAAATTAATTTAAAATTAAATTGATTAAAATATATAATAATAATTGTATAATAGATTATATCTTATGATTATTTTAAAAATGTATAATTTAAAATCAAAGCATTTTCATTATTATTAATAATAGTTTTTTTTTTATAAAGTACAATTAAAAATGCATAAAATCATCAGAAGAAAAAATATAAAGAGAAAAGAAAATTCATCTTTTCTATAATTCTTACATAAATAAATTAAGTTATATTTTATTAATTATTATACTGTATGAAAAACGTGGCTATATTATTATTATTATTATTTTTATATAAATGTATTATAAACATTTTATAGATAATATTTATTTAATCATTTTAAAAAAAATGTATTAATTGGTATATGTGTTTTAAATTTATATAAATATATAAAAAATTTCAATTTAAATTTCCTGGAATAGCTATAAAAACGGGAGCCAGCTTTTTTTTGGAATTTGAATTCTTCCGAACACGATTAAAAAATATTTATTTATTTACTATAATAAGTTATCGTTCTTATTTTCGTATAATTTTGATATAAAAATGCAACATTAATAAAATTTTGAATATAATATATAATTAATTTTTGTTTTCCAAATAATTTGCCATTTTTTTTTTTGCAAAGCAAATTAAAAATAATTTTAATTTTGAACATTTTAGGGTTTTTTTTTATATTATTTTTTTTTTTAGCACTTTTTAATGCGCGCAACATAAATTTAGATTAAATAATTTAATAATATAATATTCTATCAATAATCCCTCTTATTTTTTTTTTTATTTAATAATTTTTAATATTTATTTTTTTAATTATATATTTTAAATATGAAAATGTTTAATTGTAATATTTAAGTCTATTTATATAATTGTTTTTTTTTTTTTTTGATTTATAAATAAATTTATGTGGCAATATAAAATATTAATCGATGGTAAAACATATCGTTTTTATTTTTTTGCAATTAGTTTTTCTGTTACTATAATATTAATTTGAATATTTTAGGAAAAAAAAAATTTGAATAGTTTTATTCTAAAATTTGAAAATGTCTCTTTTGATTAAAAATGTTAAGTTTATCGTTATTTGGCAAGCATAGTACATATATCTTTCTTCTATTAATTGATTTACTTGTAAAAAAAAAGATTATTAAGAAAATTGTTTTTTATACAGAGCTCTTCGTCACATATAATTCTAATTTGTTGACTGTACAAATAAAATTTTCGAAACTATGTGTATATTAAAATTTCTGATTTGCTGGGATTTGCATACCTTAAGATATAATTAATATTAATTAATGAGTAAATTGCTTCAACTTATTTCAGGTAAAAATTTTATGGTTGTAAAAAATAAGGAATATTCTTAGATACTTCTTTAAAATACATAGATATTTAATTTCTTTAAAATACATAGATATAGTTAAAATTTCATTTGAAATGTGACTGAGATGTATTACTACTTGTAATTTATAATTTAATGACAGAGATATATTTATTCATAATTAATACAATCCTTTTGGCAAATTTTTGTCTTTCTTATAATAAAAATTCTTTATAAATCTTTAATTTTGGAAGTTTTAGTAATTTGTTTTTTTTAATATAATTAGTTTATCAATAAGAAATCTCTTCAAATGCTTTTCTAGTTCTACTCTTTTTTTTTTTTTTTTTAATTTTAAATACTTTTATTTTTGGCATCAACTTTTACGTTCAAAATTCTGCTTCTTCTTCCTACCAGCTAATATAAATTTTTATGAAAAATAAGTAAAAATATTGTAGAATTAAGGAAATATGAATAATTATTATTTTTTTTCATTTATTTATAATATAGAAATACTTTTAATTTAATTAATTATTATTTTATCTTAGTTTCGTTTTTGCATGTCACTGCATTTATATTTATTTTAATTTATTTAATTTGTATAAGTAAATTTTGTTATTAAATTATTAAATAAAAAATATTTTATAAAATTCAGTCTAGAGCTTTTTTTGTAATTAAAAACAGCTTCAAAACATCGCATTTATTTTTTTGTTCTATTTTTTGTTGTATTTTTATATTTTCACATTTATATATATTTTTAGATGTTTTAAAATTTTATTTAAATAAATTTTGGAATTAATTATAAATGAGAAAAAGTAAATTGTAAGAACAAGAAATAATTTATTTATTTTTATGATTTTCTTTTACAAATTCGTAAATTTAATAATGAAAAATATAATAAAAAAAAGGATAATAAATTAAAAAAATTTTAACACAATATATTTTAACCAAAAAAAATTAAATTGAAAATTATTTATCCAAAATAATAATAATAATAATTATGGAATTATAAATTACAAAAAGAATAATGTAAATTTTTTTTTTAAATGAAAATAATTCTAAATAATAATTATATAATTTAAATAAATTTTCTTTTAATATATATAAACCTTAATTAATTAAATGCAATTTAAGAAATAAAAGGAATAATTATTATTTTTTTAATTAAATTTAAATACAAAAATTAATGAAAATCTAATTTTAATTCAAAAATTACAGAATTACATATTATAATGTGTATTTACATATGAAAAACATTCGAAAAACCAAAAATGGAATTAAATTAAAGGGAATGTTTTCATAGTTAATCAATATTTCATATTTTTTTTAACTATTTTCTCTGTTTGATTCTTTCTTAATCTAAAAACAAAACTGTTTTCATTTTTAATATAATTTTTCTGTTGTTTTTTTTTGCTTCTAGTAAAGTAAATCAGCTTTTTGTGTTCCTTCACTATAAACAACTGTGAGATCATCGGTGGCTGGTTTTAAATATTGTAAACTTTCTGGTTCATTAATATTATCTATTTCAGTTATATCATTATTACAACCAGTGTCAGTTATTTTATTATTATCAGATTTATTATTTTCACATTTACTACTACCACCGAAAATTTCCTTTGATGTACCACCATTCAATTGTTGATTATCATTATTTAATGAATTACTATTACCATTCATTTGATTTGTATTATTTGGAACACGTGTAATACCAAGTTCAAAATTTGTTTGGATTTGGGCTTTGATTGGTGTATAACTACCTAATGGTGCTGATCCTAAAATTGGAAAATAATTTTAAATCAAATTAAAATATAATTTTAAAATAGAAAAAAAAATTGTGGAAATGGTAAACAAAATTTGTAAGGAAAACTAAAGAAATTAAATTTTAGAATTAAAAAAAAAACAATTTACTTTTCCTATCGAAACTTAATAAGGATATCGGGGGAAGGTGGAAATGGTAAATAAAATATTGGATAAAATATTCTTCTCTCATAAATTTCGAATTTAATTTTGATAATTTGAATTTTAGGCTTCAAAAAAATTAAAGAAATAATTTATTTTAAAGATTTTCGAAAATTCGAAATTCATAAATATTTTATTTTTAACATTTGTATTCTGTTTTTGTTTATACTAAAGATTCTGAACCATTAGGAATTGTTGGAAATAATAATTGTGATTTTAAACGTCTTCTAGGTAGTATTAAATTTTTATTAATAATATCTTGATTTGTTGTTGATGTTAATTTCGATGATATTTCCGATATTCTATTACTAATATTATGTTTAGATGCAAATTTTGTTAATGTTTTTGTTGTTGCTGATGGCAAACCAACTATATTCATTTTTAATGATGATGATGATGATGATGTTTGTTTTGGTAATTGAAAATTAAGTTGTTGCGAAAATGTTTTAGATAGTTTTGTTGTTGGCTTAATATTTGGAGGAGGCGGTACCGGACGATGTAACATTGTATTTCTCTGACCATTTAGGTAATCTGTAAATTTTGAGAATTTTGGTTTTTTAGAATAGGTAACAAAAATAATTCAAATGGAAAACATGAATAAGTATAGAAATTGATTTCTAACTACATGATACGCTTCGCAATATTTTTGATGACATTTCTAGCTGTTGGTGTTTGTTTGGATTCAGAACTACAAAAAAAATTAATTAAAAATTTTTACAAAAAAATAATAATTTATCGTAATTTTCTAGCAAATATCGTAAAGGCTTTGTTTCTAATTAATTTTGTAACCATTGAAAGAGAGTCTGCCGAAAATATCCCTTTTTTAACGACAAAATTTTTACAAATTAAATGAACTGAGCTTTTCTAAGACTATGGAAATTAGGAAATGAATTTATAACGATTTTTAAATTAGAAATTTTAATGTATATTATACAAAAACCAACCTGAAAAGTTTAAATAATTTTCGTAATGGTGTTAAAACAATTCTATTAAATAATTTCTTTTTATTTTTAACAAATTTATTCGATGTAGTTTTTTTCACTTCATAACATTCATAAATAGCCTCAGATAAATTTGTTAATTTGTTTCCTTTTTTTTTTTTAAATTTAAATTTGTTTGTCGATAGCACAATAAGAAGAATAAACAACAAACATCATTTTTTTTGATTAAGTACATATATAAATTAAGTTTAAAAGAAATAGTTTAGCTCCAAAAAACATTTAAATGATAAAAGTAAATATACATTTTCTAAGAAAATAATGATTTTACTTATAATTACTTGCATAACAAAAATTCTCCTTAAACTTTAATAATAAATTAATTGCGTAATTATTTAATTTAAACAGTATAGTAAGAAAACTACAATAATTTGATTCTATTTCAACTGAAATTCAATTCCAAATATTTCGCTAGCATTAAATAGAAAAGTAATTAGTCAATTTTTCAAGTTGATGAAAAGTATTTAAAATTAATTAATTATTTCTACTTTAATATTATTCCTATTAAAAGTAGGAGCTTTTACAATCATTGTCAAAGTACAATCATTGTAAAGTAATGGCAGTAATTTAAAAAAAGTAAAAGCTCCTACTTAATATTATTGAAACATTTGAATATTTAAATCTGGTCATAAGTAATAAGAGACAAAATTTGACAAAAAAAAATAAATAAAAGCAAAACTTATCAACTATTTTTAATATAAATGCTAAAATCGAATATTTATATCATACAAAAAAAAAAAATGAATACTAAAAAAATTTAAATTACAATTTTTGTCTGCTAAAATTTTATGGTCAGATAGTCAATTTAAATTGATAATTGGGGACTACAGCCTAACAAAGAACATGAACAAAAAATCTCTACGAAAAAACTAAAATATTTTTAGTTTAATAATTTAAGTCAAATGAAATGACGAGGAAATAAGTATAACAAAAATTTAATTTGACAAAAAAAAATACTTATAATTATTTAGGATTTTATTTCGAAGCAATTACAAAATTATAAGATCATAAAATACCAAAATCAAGAAAAAACTTGTTAAATACTTAATTAGGGTTAAAATGATTTGGCAAAAATTAAATTATTTACAAAAATTTATTAAGTATTTAAAATTTTACCTAATGACATATTTCCCAAAGATTTTTGGCCCGTAGCTGTTGATATTGGTTGAACTGTTGTTGTTGCTGGTTGTATAACATTATTTGGTATTTGTATAATTTCATCTGCATCAATATGTTCAAGTGAATCAATTGTATTACTAAAACTTTCAACTATTTGTGGTTCATCTGAATCATCTATAAATGATGATTCTGATGGATATTCAAATGTTGATGTTAATGTATCATCAAATTGAACTCGTAACTAAAAAAATAAATAAAGAAATTAAAAATTAAATTTTGTATAATTATATATTAATGAAAAATTAATTTTATTTAATTATTAATTTCGATAATAATTTCATTTAATACCTATTTGACCTAAAGACAATTTTAACTGTATATATATTGCCTGAAGAATTTTAAAGACCAGTCAAAATATTAAGGTACAAAAATCTTTTATTATATACAATTAAGTAGAAAACAAATTAAATATCAAAATTAGAATTGCCGAAATCATGTTTTGTTTGAATATTTACGATAATTAGTTTAAGTTTTTGTAATTAATGATACTTTAAATACGAATTAAGCTTTGAAACGAAATATTTTGGCTATAATGACTCCACCAAAGCACAAATTTCAATAATTTTTCATGTAGAATATGATTGAAAATGAATTTAAGTTTATTTTCAGAACTAATTCAAGTACATTTCGATTCAAATTTCAAATACATTTCAACTGATAAGAATTTTATATTTTAATGGTGAATATATCCAAAAAAACCTAATTAAATTTGAATATTATTACAAATAGATTCAGATTGGAACATTAAAAAATGAATTTATGAAGTAAAATATCATGACATATATTTTATATATGTGATATATATCATGACTTCATAATATATACTTTTTCTATTAATTGATTCATTTTGTAAATAGTTTCCGTTGAAATATTTGTATTTTAAATTTTAAATACAATAAATAAATATAATTATAATTTAATAATTATTACATCAAATACAATTTTCACTTTTGTGAAACAAACTATTTATGTACTTATGTATTAAATCTTACTATTGTTTATTAAGTGGCCATCAGTGATAGAAATTAATTTGGACACAAATTTTGTACTTTTACATATACCGGAAATTTAAAATTAACTTTTACGATTTCCAATTTTTAAAACATGATAATTTTTATTAATTTTACGTACTTTATATTATTTTTCAAAGAAATCTACAAACCGTAAAATACCAAAATTATGAATCATCTATCCAATGTATCATACATATTAATAAATTCTATTTAATTTTTTCAATTCATAAATTTATCAAAAATGCGATATCATAGTCCACCCCACTTTTGATTAGTTTACTATTTTTTATTGTGTTGCAGGTGTGAATTTATAAATTGAATAATTATGTACTAAATTTTTTGCAGACAAGATTATTTTTGGTATAAAAGGTTTATCTCTTATTAGTGTCCCATTAATTAATGTTGATCATAAAATATTTTTTTAAATATAATTAAGAGTATATAAATATATTTGGATTAACAATTGGATTGAATGAATACCAGCCATGAGTATTAAAATTAGATTAAAGATTAATGATATACATATATAAATTGGAAATTTGAATAGGTATTATTTAAAGTTTAAACAGTTTGAATTGAAGAAATACGACAAAAAATTATATTGAAGATATAAAAAAAGAATTCTTACAAAACAATTTTTCCTAATTATAAAATCATTTAGAAACCATATACAATAATCCTCAACAATTTTAAAAATAAATGTAGAATAAGCTGTTTATTTTCTTGTTCGTTTTTAACTATAGAAAATTTCATATTTAAAAATGGGTCATCGAGAAAAATGGTCAAGAAAGCTTATTTATTTATTATATAAACAAAACAAAAAAAGAGACTGCCAAATTCGTAAATTCAACGGTAAGAGAAAAATTATAATTCAAATCGATACTTATTGGTTATTATTTTATTAATAGAAAAAAAAAATATGATTTTTTAAATGAAAGTTAATTAAATATTTTTTTGTTATAATTACAATAAAAATTTGACATCAATTAAAATTTCGGAAATTAATTTATAATTTAAGACAAGTGTTTTTTTTTAGACAAAAATCAATGACTTGTGACCTGGCCAACATATTTATAAATTAGTTGTGGTGGTCGTGGTGAGTTCGATAATAGATAAGATAATTATTGTCTGATTAATTTATTAAATTGTTAATAGTAAATTGTAACCATTCTAATATAATATTCTGAAATTTTTTAATCTAGAATTTGTTATACATATAACATTTTGATAATTAAATTAGTCTTTAGAAAATTCAAATTAATCTTTTACCCAAGATTAAGAAACCTTGAAAGGATGAGTTTAATTTGGGAATACAAAAAAAAAATTTGATTTACAAAATTAGATCAATTTGAATAGTAAGAAGATCATTTTGACTGTAAACTGGAATATGCAGTAATATCATCCAAATTCATTTTAAATTTAAACAATTATCATCAGCTGTTAAACCGGATATGAAAATTACAAAAAAAAAAATATCTGCTGTAAAAGCGGAATTACAAATCATACTAAAAATTAATTATCAAAAGAATTTTGTACATACATATATCTTTAAAAAATTATTTATGACTTCTTCTTCCAAACAAATTGTAAATTTATGTAAATTATTTATTTCTGTTGCCATTTATATATTAAAATTCCCACACACACAACATAAAGTAATTAAATAAAATTATTATTTATGATTTATTATCATTTTATCAACAATAACAACAAGAATTTTTTATATCTTAATAAAATATTTCCTCATGTTAAACTTTTTTTGTTGTAATGTCGAATTGTTTTTTTATAATTTAATTTTTTTCTTATCCAAAATTTAAATATTTTTTTTCAAAGAGATGCACAAGAAAATGTGTTCAACAGACCCAAAATTTGAACTCTGTTGGTTTGGATAAAATCATTTGAAACAAAAATTTTCCTTGTATTTCCATCAACTTTCTTTACTTAAGGGACAGACGAATTTTGGTTTTTTGTAATACTAACTTAGTAAAGTCAGAAATTTTATTCAAATAAATGGAAAAAAAAGAACATTTCGAAAAATTATTCAAAAGAATATCTTTAAGATCAAGAAGAGAAAAAATGGTAACATGTAACTGTGTAAATTGTCTTGTTGACTGTGCTATATAATTTCATTTCTGTCTTAAATAGCTGAATTTTTATTATTCAGAATTTATTGATGCTTGTATAATATAAAAACTAGGTATATGAATATTCTAATTACACATATATTCTTTTTTTATGTACAATTATTTCTTCGTATTCATCTGTAATTTACAAATAAATAATAATAGTAGAAAAATATTTTAACTTATTTTACAATCATTTTACAAAATTATTACTTATACTGTTTTCTTATATTTATTTCAGATTGTATAAATTTTTATTGCTTGTAATAAAAAAAAAATGTTTGAATTTTAATTAAAATCTTTTGATAGTAATTTGTCTAATTTTATTCAAAGGTAAAATTAGAGCATTTTATAAAATAAATTTCGGATTTTGTATATTAATGATTTATATTTGGAAAGTAAAACGAAATTTAGATTTAAATTTTAGATTTTTGGTAGTAATTAAATAATGTACTTATTTTTTTGGTCAGATTTTTACTTTCAATTTTACTGAAAATTATCAAAATTCAACCACAAAATTACTAATTATTTTTGGACCAAATTATTTGCTATTTAAATTAAACTAATCTGTATGACTGTTCTTAAGTAACATATAGTATTGTAGTATGAAAATTGTATGATCAACAATCCACTATGATTAGATCAATAAATGAAACTACCAACCGGAAATTTTAGAAGGCCTTCCTGAGGAAGTGATCTAGGAGCAATAGAAAAAATTGCATTGCATCCGTGGAAGAGATAAATCAGCAATACAGAAGCGCTTCTCAGGAAGGGATAGGCATACATAAATTGGAAGGCATATATGCATATATGCCTTCCAATTCAGGGCACGAAGAAAAATACGATGTTATTGCTTACTTTTGCGGAACCTAACATGAAAAAAGGAAACAATGAGGGAAACGAGCTTTCATGCCTCCATACCTTCCGAGGAAGGCTTCCACCATGCATGGAGGAAATCTTCCATTTCCCGTTGGGTATGAAAAATTCCTATACCTTTTTTATAAAAGAATGAAATTAAATAATTATACCAACTTCAATTTTAATTTGAAGATTTATTAATTTAGTAGCCGACCATTAATGGTAATTTGCCTCAGAGTTAAATATAATTTATAATAAAAATTAATTTATTAAAAATAAAAAATATTTTAAAAAATTGTTAAATAAATTTTGTTATTTATATAAACGGAAGTTTTTTTTTAATGTAATTTTGTGGTTTTAATTATTCAATTTCAATGTTAAAAATAAACAATTTCAATCCAATGTTAAGTTTATTTTGGTAATTATTCTTCGCAATTCCAAAAAATAATTACAAAAATTTAATAGTAAAGTAAAATTGAAAAAACTTATGTATACAAATAAAATCAAAAACATAAAAATAATCATAAATGTTGTGGTCAAGAAAATATTGCACGAATTGGAAAAAGAAATATAAGATTTTTTGTATAATTTCCAGGTTATTAAACTTTTTACCATTATTTTTTTTACCATAAAATAAAAATTATTCACCACAAAAAAATATATTGAAAAAAAAAATCAATGAACTTGGTAACATAAACAAAATGCAATAAAAAATTAAAAATTTAATTATAATAATTAAGTAAAAAAAAGAAAAATTTCTGATGAGAAATTAATTAACATTTTTACAATAATTTTTTTATTTTAAATTACTCTAAAAAAAATTTCCTTTTTTTTGGTTTTTTTTCTTCTTAAAAAAAATCATTAATTAAATTTTTGAATTAAGTCAAAAATTAAACCACTAAAAAAAATTATTAATAGTAAATAAGTTACTAAAAATTTTTTTTTGTTGTTGAAGTGAAAATGTTTTATGTGAGTTATTGGAATTGAGTAAAAGTATGACGATTTTTGAATTTATTGATTAACATGAAAATAATGTAATAAATATGTTTATTAAATATTTTTTTATAGCTTTCCCATTTATGAAAATTTAATAATTAATATTTTTTAAATTTATTGCGAGCCTATAAATTAACGAAAAAAAAATGAAATGAAAAATGAAATTTTTGTTAATTTATATTTTTTTTATACGCTTTAATAATTATGAAAATTAATGAGGAAACTCACATAAGGAAAATTTATATATTTTTTTTATTTAAACACGCAAAAAGAAACGTTTTTTTTTTGGTATTCTTTAATATCTTTATTTAATATATAATTTAATTTAATTAAAGTCGTTTATAATTGTAATTTTTTCGAATTTAATATTTTGCTAAAAACGTGTGTCTAAAATAAATAACATACATATAATTAACAAGCAATTAAATAACAGAAAATTAACAGACAATTAACAGTTCACTTTCGATATTTTTACAGATCATAAGAAGTCCCTGTTAAGAAATATAACATTTCTTGATTGACCTTTATATTTAAATAACAGTTTGATAACATACATAAAAATTAATTAACATTAGTATTGTGTCTAAAATAAATAACATACATAGAATTAACAGGCAATTAAAAAATGTTAAGTAACAGAGACAATTAACAGTTCACTGTCGATATTTGTATAGAATATTAAGAAATTCATGTTAAGAAATACATTTCTTGATTGACCTAATCAAGTCTGTCCTTTAACTTGAAATCTATTTGATGGCGATGCATGGCGTTTACTCTTGTCAACTGTCGATTTATGTTACATTTTATATAATATTTCCTATATTTTTTGTGTTAAATTTTGAAATATAAATAATCTTATGAATCAGCAAAAAAATTGTTTTGAAATTTTCTATATATATTTTTTTTTTTACAAAATAATAAAGAAAATTTTAATCGATTTTCTTTATAATATATTTTAAAAAAAAACTTATAAAATTGTGCAAAATGACGCCTTGTTTATTTTTTTTTTAATTTTATAATAAATAATAAAAAAAATTGGAAATTCTCAAATTACAAAATAACCAATAATTTAATTATTTACTTAAAAGGGTGACACACAAAATTCCATATTTCTTTTTTTAAAAAGAAGAAACTTTATTTTTATTTTATAAATAAAATATTGAAATTTTCAAGGTTTTTTTTACAAACAAATAAAAAAATATGCAAAAAGTTCTACGAATTTTTTAAATAAAAAATAAAAATTCTTGAATTTTTAACCACCTTGTTACCATACATTTTTTTAAAAGGTGTAAACAGAAAAGGAAAAAAAAAATATTGGAAAAAAAATAATTGTCAATATCGTAAGTTAGTTTTTTTTAAATATGTATATACGTGTTTTTTTTCTTCTTTCATTTCGTTTATAAATATAAAATTACAAAATTGAATATTAAATTATACTTATATAAGTATACTTTTTTTTTAATAAATATTTACAATTTTCATGGACGTATAACAAAAACAAGACGATTAAAATGTTTTACGTTTACAGAAAATATAAATAGAAATTATTGTAAAAAAAAAACTCTTCTTATTGGTATTTATTTCACCAAGAGGAAGTTATACGTTTTTTTTTTTGCATAGTAAATTTCAAAATTTTAAAATATTCTTTTAAAAAAAAAATCAATAAAATAATTTTATTTAGAATCAGGGTTGTAAAATAGCGGACTCATTATTCGGAAATCGAATAACCGCTCGAATCAAATTATGATCGAATCAGTTTCCAAAAACCAGAAAATAAAAATATATTATATTAAAAAGGTTTTTTCTTAATTTGATTCAAAATTTGATTCAGATCGAATCATCGCTCGAATCAACATTTGAGCGGACTCAAACTTTGATCGGACTCAGATATTGAGCGGAATCAAATTTTGAGCGGAATCAAGTTTTGATCGGAATCAAATGTTGAGCGGAATCAAATTTTGAGCGACTCAAATTTTGATCGGAATCACTGAAGACAAAAAAATGATAAAATCAAAATTTGATTTCGCTCAAAATTTGAGTTTAAGCGCTGATTTGATTCGAAAATTGATTTTTTACAACCCTGTTTAGAATTTATTTTCTAACTTCAAAGCAAGACTGGAGACAGAATTTTAAATGTTATTTGAAAAAACATGTATATCGTAATTTTATATGGTAAAAAAAATTTATATCGTAAATTTTTTTTAATATCGTAAAAATTTATATTCAATTTGTATAAATTTTATGTTATCTATGGAAAGTTTTGGACATAAATTATGGAAAATTATTGAAATTGAAGAGAGAATCTAATAAGGAGATTCAAGAAAGTTGATTTGAATTTCTGAATCCATAAAGTGATTCCAACTACTACTAAGATACACAATTTAATTATGTAGATTTGAGCAAAATGTATATAACTTTCTTAAATTTTCAAATAATTTTAAGAACGTAATTTGAATATATGTGAGTTTCATGTGATAAGTGATATCAATAATATATTCTATCTATCTGATATATACAAATAAATTCTATCAAATCTCTGGCCTGAATAATTCATAGAGATAAGAATATAATAATTTGTAAGTCTCACTAACTACAAAACCTTGAAATTAATCGTAATTTTTGAAAGAATAATCAATAAATAAATTTAGATAATTTCAAAAAAAAAATCAAATAAATTCGACTTTGTAAGTTTTCTAAAATTTTACCATTTCAAAAGTTCTGATAATAAATATTTAGAAAACAAATTATATATATAATTACTTATCTAAAACTTTGTTAAGTATACTAAGTTAAATTTCAACATTTTTTTTTTTCAATTTTATCAACAAAAATTTATTATTTAGAGACCGATAAGTAAAAAAAAAATTCTTGTCTATAAATGGCACTTTAAAATAGACATTAAAACATTTATGAATCATTTAATAATATTTTTTTTTATCAAAATTATTATATAATTTATTAAATAAAATTTAATCATTTAATATTTTTTTTAAACAACTTACACTTATTTCCTTTGATCGATATCGTAAATTTGATTTACCATCAATAATAATATTAGCATTTTCAAATTCAACATTACATGGTGATGGTGGTCCCATTGTCCATGATTCATCTGGATCTGTAGATGTTTCTAATGTTAAATCGCCAAGTAAAACGAAACCGGATTCATTTGGCTAGAATAGATAAAAAATAAATAAATATTAAATTCTAAATTGTCTGCAAAATCAAGTTTTTTTCTAAATTTAGTAAAAAGTTAATTTAAATTTTTTTTATTTTTGAAGAATTTTTAACACTTTTTTTTGGTTTGCAAAATTCCATAAATTTTTCTGTGTATATGTACAAGGTTAAAAATCGCGTTAAATGGTTTCCATTTTTAGAAATATATTTTTTTTACCAAAGGATTTTTATATTTATTAAAATATATTAAAATTTATTAAATAAGAACATGAAATTCTGGTTTTATCGTAAAGTATATAATGTATAATATTTTTATATTTTTTTTGTGCATCTGTTGTCGTCTTTGAGGTAATTTTATTTTTGCCCAACAAAATGATTATAAATATTTTTTTGACTTTTATAAAATATTTCTAAAAGCATAAAGACATCCGGTAATTTACATAAGGTGGTAAACAGATGTATAAGTTTAAAAAAAAATATTTATATAAGAAAATAAGTGGAAGGGTTTGATTTTTAGATTAGAGACTGTGTATAAAAAGATTTTAAAGTGATCAGGCTTTTGTGGATAAGGAATATTACGTCATTTAGGAATTTAAATTTTAGTTTTTGTTAAAGCATAATTTGTTCTTCTTAAATTCAAAAAGGGGAAAAATTTCAGTCAAAAATTAATTTGGATCCTTTTCAAAAGTCAAATGTGTTTATATAAACTTATATGCCCTAATTACTATAGATTTTTAAAGTGACCATTATTAGCATGTCAAGAAGTGTTTTTTGATTAGCAAACAAATTCAAATAGCTAAAAGGTAAATATACTGAAAATAAAGGTATAAAATGTTATTTTATATTTAAATATTATTTTCCTTATTTTTAATACCGAATTTCTCAAGGGAAAACTTAACATCAGTCAATCAAAAATTGAATGATAGTGTCAAAAGATAAAATTTATCTTTTACATTATTTATTAATACAAAAATTTGTAATTGCACTTGTTATTACAGATATGGCACAAAATATGATAACCATAGATAGATAGATTGATTAAAAATAAAAGGTTACGATATTATAGCAAGTCATCCACATTTTGAAAGTTTTCTATTATGAAACGTGAATATTATTTTCATGAGCTTTCAGAAAAAAGTGTCATATTAGTCCGATATCACTTATTAGCAAATGGTAATAATGTGAAACATGAAAATACTGATAACATTTAAATTATGTCACTACTTACAAAGTGATAGTAGGAACAGGAAATAACATTTTAATCGTAAATTTTGTATCCTAACACTAAAAGTGATTATAATGAGCTTCAGAGAGGTAGTAAAATGTAGTATAGATATTAGTTTTATGAGAAAACCATAGTTTAGTACATTCAAAAGAAAAAAGGTCGCAATCGTGACAGAAAAAATTTGCCTAAAAGAATCTGTCCTTTCGCAATTTAACTTCATATATTTTTCTTCGTTTGCGACTTAATCTCCTCTAAAAGAAGAGATTTGTACACCAACTTGGCACTAGTTTTTGTATTCCAGGCCTAATAAATGTTTTGAATAAAAAAAACCTGCAAAATGTTATGGAAACTTTCAGTATAAACTGTTCATACATGAAAATCAAATCACGATAATAGTATAATTTAATTTTTTGAATGCAGAATAAAAATGAGATCAAGATCAAAATATTCATTTATATATTTAAATTCTTTTTCACAGATCATTTTTTTTAAAGGCACAATTTAAATAATAATTTGCAGGAAAACGATCAGATGATTTGGAAGAATTTTTTGAAATTATAATCTAATTTTTCACAAAACCAAAAAAAAAAAAAAAAAACAACCTTGCTCTACTATTTATGGAAATGTTATTGTTACAAATCTTTTTTTTTATAATTTTTTTCATATAAGTAATTCTTCTTCAAATTATTATACATAAATATAATTTATATAAAAGTTCAAATAACATAATTTTTTCTGCTTTTGTTAACTAAAAAAAATAATAACCGACGAAGCAAACTATAAAAACAAATACAACAAATTATTATAACCTGAAAAATATTAGTATAAAAGAAAAGAAAAAAAGAACTGCCCAGTTACAAGTTTCACCATTCTTTCTCTTTCATTTTTATTTTGTGAAAAACGAAATGTTGTAACTGGCGGAAATTCAAATTTTGAGATAAAAAAAAGCGTTGAAAGTTTGTTTTCAGTTCACAATTTAGAGATAAGTTGATTTAGCTTTACAGCAGCAAAGGAATTCAATAACACATAACAGTTTACTCATAACTAAAAAGCCAGTATCTTGTTGTTGCAATTAATTGCTTGTCGTACTATTTGCATAGGAAATTATGGTTATGAATTTAGATAAATTAGTATGACCCTAATCGAACAATGTTGCGGGAAAACCTCTAAATGAGGTGCCTCCTACGAATAAAACACGATTTAGCATAATAGTTATGGCCGAAACACAATGCCAGCTTTAGCTGTGACTGTAACTTTAAAAAAGTTTTAACATATGAAAAGATCTTTTTCTCAAAGCTTATTTCAATTGATTTTCATATGTTAAAACTTTTTCAAAGTTACAGTCACAGCTAAAGCTGGCATTGTGTTTCGGCCATTAACATGTTTCTACAGAATATCCTTGGATGAAAATCATTCTCTACTAATTGATATAATTGACACTTACATCATTTCGCTTCTAACTTTTAAGATTTTTATATGTAAGTTTTGTTAGCCTATTTTTTCTTTAAATTTTTCGTATTAGTTTACAAAAAGTAATAATTGTTTTATTCTTTTTTATTGTTTGAGGGTTCAAGTTTTTCAAAAAAAAAACAACTTTTAACTGTTTATTGTTATTTCACTCTAATTTCAATTTTATTTTTGAATGTCTGAAAAGTTTTTGAAATATAAAAGAAATATAATAATAATAATAAAAGTAAATTAATTTCTTGAAATTAAAGAAAAATTTGCAAACTAAATGGAATAAAAATTTTGAAGATTATTTCGTAATGTAAATTCAATTTACTTTTTAACAGAATATATTAAAAGTAGCTATAACTAAGAGACAATATTATGATATTTGAGCTAATTTTTCGGTCTACTGCTCCGTATTTTAGGGTGCAATATTATAAAAAAATAAATTTAGTTACTTCTACTACGAAAAACTATTTTTTAGATATTTTGTAATATTGTCAAAAAAGGAGGGTGGAAAACTGTGGAAAGGTTTCTGTGAATAACCCACAGAAATTAAGGTCAAAATGGTTTTTAATTAAATTTCGAAAATAATTTAAGGTTCAATGTGGCATTAACTGACTTTTCGAATATGAATTCAGTCATGGAAAGATATGACAATGAATCCTCTAAGAGCACTCGTACTCTGTAGTGACTTTATCATTGTCACAACACAACTCACAACACAATCTCTCTCTGTTCAGAAGCTATGTATGTAAAAGTAATAATGATAATCAATAGAAAGTTTTCAATAGATTAGAAATATCTATCACGGACCTACGATAAATATTACTGCCAATAATTTAGAGATAATCGGTTAAATAAGTACTGTCAGTATTATTAATCATCTAAAGGGGTCCGTATACGAGATTGTATTAATTTCTTTATATTTATCTGATAACGAAAAATGTACAAATGACAGAAAAAGAACCTCGCAAATTTATTAAATTTTCTTTTCTAATTTTTTTAATTGTTACTTTTTATTTATTTATATTAAGTAAGATACTAAAATTTTCTGACAACCAAAAAAGCAAATAATAATGTAAAAAAAAATAAGCGGAACGAAATTAAAAAAAAAAAATAAACATGAACAATTTTAAACAATTTTAAATAGTTTCCGCCACAACATAAAAGATAAACAATGTAAAATAAAAAAAAAATTACTCCATAATTACACATTTTATATTTTTGTACATTTTTATTTCCTATATTTTTTTAAATTTTTCTTTTATAAGAATATCATAAGTTTATCGACATTTTCGAAAATTAAAAAATGTGGCGCACAAGCGGTTAAAATAAAAATGTAACAAAGAAAATTGCAAAAAAAAAAATTTATTACGCCAGTTTAATTAATTATGACTTTTTTTTAAATATTACAATTTGTGACAATTTACTGAAAAAAAACACGAAAATTTCAATTATTACAAAAAAAAAAAAAAATATACCGGAAATATTTCAATTAAACATCAGGGTAACAAAAAATGTAAATAAATAAATTGGAAATTTTTTTTTTTCAGTATATTTCATTTTACTAATTTTCACCAGAATTCGATTAGCCATGACAATTTTTTTTACTATATGTACAATCAAAATTCTATATAGAGAAATTGCATGCGATAATTAACAATTACTGTGAACACTCTTAACCTCTTTATTTAAGAAAAAAAAAACAACATTGATTTACTTAATTGATGTTATACAGATGAATAAATCGATAAATTTAAATAAATAAATAATTTAAATTAATTTTATTTTCTTAAAAATGAATAAAAAATATTTTACATAATTTTTTTTCCAGTAAAATTATTGTCGCGTAATTATAGTAATTATTACACAGTTGGCTTATTACAGATAAGTAACACAAAATATATTTAACCCTTTGACTGTCACTGCAGTAATTGCAGTTCTATGTTTATTATCTTATATTTTGGCAAGAATAATAATTGTACCATGTGATTTTTTGTGTGTCGAGAAACTGTTAAAGGATAAAGATAGAACGTGTTTACTGATATTATCTTTCAGTTGTAGTTATAATTGAGAGGGCAGATCATGCCGTCTTCAGTTTTTGTATATAGGAAAATTGTGACGAGATATATGAAGAATTAGTTGTGACGCATAGCATAGTTTTTGCGTTTCTGCCATTCTCCTTCAGTTTCGAGCACAGGAAGCATGACACTAAACCTTATTATATATTGAGGAATTGATTAAAATAATATAGGAACAAAAATAGTTTAATCTCAAGAAATTACAGTTTTTGTCAGGATCCTATAGACTTTATCAGGTTCCTTGGCTCTGTCACTACCAATTTTAAAGTTAAATTTAAATCGAATCTGTAATGTCAGTGAACCATTATTATTCCACCTTTAAAGCACGTTCAAAAAGTCACGTTCTCGTTTTTCATTTTATTCTCACAAAACGTCTAGATCAACTTTTACAACTTGTGATTGAAATTCTAAATAAAAAACCCCTACTGTTATCGAAAATGATCAATTCCATCCAATTCTTTGTGACAAAAATTACTTCAGAATAAAAAAAATTGTATATTTTTAGTTTAAGTTATTCGAAAAATTTATGTTTAATCAGACTGTTAAGTCAAACAAGTGTTTTTTTCTTCTTATTTTATTTTAAATTAAATTTTTCTCTGTTAACGATTCGTCAATAACTTTTTGCCGTAACATAAAAGCATATTAAATCATCTTATTGGAATTTATGGTATGCGCAAACTAATTAAAATTATAAATAAATACAAAACAAAAAAAAATTAAATTTTAATTTTTTATATCGTTTCTTCTTTGTGTTCAAAATAAATTTTAGCATTTTAATTAATTTATTGAAATAATTTATAATATATATTTTTTATAATTTTTTTTTTGAATAATTATTAGAATTGAAGTATAACCTTGACCTATGCAAAAAAAAATATTATTAGGTTCGATAAATATTTTTATATAAAAATTGTGGGATTTTTTTATGAAAATTTAAATAATTTATTTCCTATTCCTATTAAAGTATAAGGTGCTGATGGCTCAATAACATTCCTGACTGTTAAGACTGTTAATAGAACAACTAAATATGTGAGAATAACTCATTTTCTCCCATAGTTTCTGATGTGACTTTTAAATTATCAAATTCACCAATTTCTCCTTAGCTTCTTACAAATAGATTTGGACATCCAGGGAATTTTATTTGCTTTACGATTGGACAAATTGTAACTTCCCTAGCTGTTCAAATCTGTTATTAAATATATATACATATATAGAAGAAGATATATAGAAGAACACTGAAAAGACTTATGATAGAATAGTGACAAACATTCCGAAGATTCATTTGTCTATAACCACGAGAACAGCGTGCAGTTATAGTCAAACAAAAGGTGAGACTAATACCTGGTTAAATAATAATCTGATACCAGAATGCTCAAGTCACTAGTGACAAATCACAGAATCGAAAGAATCTCGATTTCATAAATCTTTCTGATATTCTTCATAAAGTAACAAAGATAAATATTAGGTTTATAGGTTGACTGTATTCAGTCTTTTATAAAAACGTTTCATTAAACGTATAATTTTTATGACACTTTTACAATAAATTTATGAAAAATTTTCTAAAAAGAAATTTATGCAAAAGAAAGACATTAAAATTAAATTATGTCGATTAAAAAAAAACTAAAATTATACATTTTTAAACTACTTACTATATATAAACATTTGTAAATATAATTTATATTTTTATTATTATTAATAGGTATACAATATCTAAAAACAAGAAATTTCAACATTAAAATTATTTTTTTATTTACATAGTAAGTAGACATTAAAATTTTCTCTCTAAATTTCTCGAACACCTCTGTTTAAAATATTTTTAAATAAAAACAAAAAATTGTTCAATTTAATCGTGTAGAAAATGTTAAATTACTTATATACCATTTTACCCAAAAAAAATTAAATAACAATCAAAGTTGAAATCAAAACATAAAATGTCACTTCTTCGTTTAAATTTAAAAAAAAATTTGAGTTTTTGTTGTTTTTTTTTCTATGTAAATCACATAACATTAAAATCAAATGCTTGTAGATACAATGATCTATCTAATTGGTGAGACTTTCTTTATAGACAGAAAAAAACAAACATTTAAAATTTAAATATATAAATTATGTTATTTATATGTTGTTTTGATAACAATAAACAACTTGTAGTTTTTTTTTAGTAAATTATTATATCATAAGAAAAGTTAACACAAAAAAAAATTATGTAAAAACGAAATGAGGGCTAGAGAAGCGCGAGACGCGTTTAGCATTTCAAAAAGCTTAAAAATTGTTATTTTTCAATACAAATTTTTTGATGATCAAAATTCTGTAGATGAAAAGTGAAAATATATATACTTTTGAGTATAAATTTAAAATGTCTGTAATTTTTAGGTGTAAATTTATAATTTATACATAAATTCATATTTACCATTTTAAAATTATAATTTATTAATTGAAACTTTATTGATTATACAGCAATTAATATTTTTTCATGAAAAGTAAAAGTTTTTCTTATACTCGTAGTATTCGATTTTTCATTTCATTCGTGTTGATTTGTGGAAAATAATGTTTTTGATTAAGATAGTCTATAATTTAGATTAGTCTATAATCAATCTTAAAACAGACATAGCATGTAAGTTATATATTTGATATTAATTATTAATTTTATTAATATTTTTAAATGGGGAAAAATGGTTTTTAAAGGTGGAAATTATTTTGAAAGTATATAATTTTGTTAAATGCTTTTTAAATGTGATTAAAATATGGAAATAATGGTTATAATGGAAAAACTGTTTACTAATATATATTTTGGAATTTAATATAAATAGTATTTACCTATATACTTATAGTTCTGATTCATTAGGTCAAAGGTTAGACTCCTGTGACTGGGAAAAATTAAATATATAATTTATAGCAAAACAAATGATTCACTATTAAAAGCTTTCTTATTTAAACAACCTTTTCAGGGGACACAAAAGCAAAAGATGAACAACATGATTCAATAAACATTGAATAAATGAAACAAGGGATTAAATGATCAGAGTAACTAGGAACATTTGGTATATTAATTTCCATAAATCACATTTTCGAATTTAATTGTCACAGATTACCAAAATATCATACTTATATTTTGAATATCCATTACCATTTAAATTAGGTAGGAACTTAAATTCCAAATAGAATTATCATTTAATAAACTATTCATAGAATATTTAAACTCTTGTACCTATATTCTCGAAATCCCAGCATCAAATTATGTAACAGTTTCTTTGAAAAATATATAAGTCACTTGTAAAATTTGGAAATTATATATTTTCTAAAAAAATTGGTATAAAATCAACAAATTAATTTCACATTTTTTAAGATAATAATCTGGAATTTCAAATCATTTTGAATAAGTCAACAATTCAAATTATTATTTCAATGAATACCAAAGTATTTTTATTTTCTTAATGTACTTGAACGTTATAAAACAAAATATTTCATCATTATTATTTGCATATTATGGGCTCTAATATTCCTCTCTACATTATTGACCTCAATAATATTTTGCATAAAAGAAAATTCTTTTATATATGAACACTGTTAGGTGATAAGTCGTTAGAGGTTACAGAGTAACAAAAAAAAAACAGTGCAAGTAAGTATATCTAACAATTCTTCTTCATAGAAATCATTGTTCAAAGACGATGACAATTCACTGCTGCGCAACAAATTTTTTTTGAACAAGTTTATTGTATATACTTTGTTTATATACAAAAGAGGAGAGGTTCTGGCTCATTAAGAGAACCTTCAAGCTATATGCATTTTCTTCTTTAATATTGAAAATGACAGGGTGATTCGATAGAGTTAAAATTAGAGTTGCGGTGGTTCTATATTTAAAATTACAAAACTAAATGTAAGATTTTGTCTATGTTTTTTTTAGCCTTCACAAGAATTAAAATAAAATTATTAACAACAAAATTATGATTTTTCCATTTGCTAAGGTATTCGCTTGTTATGCTTAGATGATTTTGAAGTTGTTTTGTGTATGCATAATTATTATTAAAAGTTCTTACTTATTATACACAACATGGAGAATGTTAATTGTCAGGAATTTTAATTTAATTTCAGGTAAATTAGATATTTAGTATAAATATAGAAAAATTTAATAGGTTTTGCAGAAGATGTAATAAAAATATTTAAATAATATTTAAATAAAAATCATAATTTAATGACCATATACACTAAAAATCGCAGAAAAACTGAAAAAAACTTGAATTCACGATTAGAAAATTTAAAATTATATGCGGTTAAATAAATGAAAAATAACAAAAATTATAAATAAGTAATAAGAATATTTAAAAATATTTAAATAATTCATTGGATCAATATGAGATTTTCTATAATTAGATTTTATCTTTATACAGAAAAATATTTGTTGATACTCTGGTGATATAGTCTGTTAGTATATTTGGAGTACAGCCTGCTATAGTCCGATATACACCATGTTAGTGACTAAATACAGTCTGTTAGTGTAATTAACTTAATAAGGATATTAGTAGTAGCTCAAGGACAATGTTTCTAACAACATTTAATTTGGTAAGACTATTTTTAAATGAATTTAATGAAAATTCATTTAAATTTCCCTATCGATTACATTTTGTAAAATATTTTTTGTCAATTACAGACAGTAGAAATTTAAATTTTTTCACTCTTGGAAGTAAAAATATGTTGCACAATTGTAATGAATTGGTAAAAACAACGAGCCGGTTATATACAAAAACAAATTAAACTATAAATCAAATTCAGATTTGATTCAAGAAATTTAACATGTTTCAAATTTTTTTTATTAAATTTAATTTACAACTCAGATATATATATAAAAAATTATTAGAATTAGATCATATATTTATGTCAGTCAGAATCTAAATTTAGGAATAAAATATATAATTAAGTATAATTGTATTATAATAGTGTGAAACTCTAAGCAGTATATAAATAATCAATTAGATCAAACCAACTGAATCAAGTCCACTATATTGGACGAAGAAATCATTTAGAAATAAAATGTTATGATAAAACAAAACGAAATGATTAAAAATTAACGTTACCATTTCTGGATTTAAAAAAAAAATTAATCATACTAATTAAGCAGTCACGTTTTTATCATCAATATTTCAATTTGTTCTTTGTCATAACAAAAAAAATTTGTGTTATTTAAAAACAGAACAAGGAAATTCACAGTTTTTTTTGATTACTTAAGAGAAAAATTTCGATCACAAAAAAACAAAGGTTTTCTGTTAATTTCAAAACAGTTTCTGTTTTATTATCGCCTTGGTAATCTTCTTCAAATTTAGTCAAAAACACTTACAAATACTTAATGACTAAAGTCAAAATTATTTTAATTATTATTAAATTCCAATTTTTTCAAAATTTATTTATGATCAATTTCCCATTTCAGATAAGTTTAAAATTATTTATAATTATCGTAATAATTTTAACTTGTTAAAAATTATTGTACATATATATATACGAAATTTATTTTTAAAAATTAAATTACACATTAGACACGCGTCTCTTTTACAAAATTTTTACTTTTACCCACAATACAAAAATCCCACCTAACATGATTTTTTAAATTCTTTGTTAAGTAATTTTTTTTTTGGCTTTATACAAAATTAATGGTATTTTGATTTTCCATTTCCACCACAAAAAAAAAAATGATTCATAATTTTGATAGGTCTTGTTGAGGCTAGGCTAGACGACGACTACCACTTATGAAAAGTACATAACAACCTACTAAAAAGTCACCCTTTTTTTGTGTATTTCATTATAAAAGATTTTACAAGAGTATAAATTTCTATTTCAAAAATTTGTTAAAAATTATAATGACTTTTATTTGTATTTAAGTTAAAGAAAAAAATGTTTTCATAAAAAAAATTATCCAAATTGTCACAATGGCCAAAAATTTAATCAGAGCTTTGACAAAGAAATTATGTTGTAATCGATAATTATAGACGGGATGGAAGTAATTTTGAAGAGTATTTTTTTTGTGAATGTAATTTAGTTGTCTAATTATTACAATGCTCTAATAAAAACTTTCGAAAAGTTATTACATTTAAAGCGTTTTCATTTTTTCCCGCCCCGATTATTGAAGAAGGAAATATAAGATTTATTTTAGTATATTTGAAATATTGATTTAATTTTCAATTTGATAAGATTTTAAATAAATAATAATAAGTAACTAATTTATATGATTAAAAATTATATAAGTAGTTAAGACACTATTCAATTTTGAATAATATTTTTGTCAATATAGTTTTTTTGAGATTAAATTTATGTATTGAACTTGTTTTACTGACCCAAATATTTAGAATTAATGATCAATGTTATTTTGATTAAATATACATTATCTGATGAAAATAATTCTACATTTTATTTAAATAAATAGTTAATTTAGATAAAAATAATTATAATAGCCATGAAAATTTGCAGAAATTTGAAAAATTCTTATATAACATTTCTTAATTTCAAATTTCCTAAATTGATCAACCTTCCTCAAAGCCTTAACCTGCTACCGAAAATATCATATGTGTGTGGTTCACTTGATTATATAAAAGAGAAACCAATCAACCAATTTTAGATTTTTAAGGAGTGTTACAAATGAATAGAAAGTTAAATAGAATTTTTTACTGGTGTAACTATTATTAAAAGTAACGACAAAATAAATTCAAAAATAATTTCTATATATGAATTTTATATTACAAAAAAATTATCTAATTATTTTAATCTTGACACCCCCATAATTTCATTTAGATACTTCTTTTCACTGTACATTCTGAGATCTGTACAGAATGAAATTTTACGATATTATATAAATCAGTTTCTTAAGATCATCCATCTTAAAGAAATATTATTACTGATCGTACAATTTTTTTTTGGTATGAATTATAAATCAAAATTTTGAAGGTGTGGTGAAACCGTGAAACATATAAGTAAATAAATAATTTTTTTTAATTTGATCATCTTATTCTGAATTTAATTTTATAAGTCGAAAACTTTTTTTAATTCCAAAATTCTCCTACACTTTTTAAATTGTTAATAATAATTATTGCATATAACATTATAACATATAATAAACATTTTAAAATTCTATTAAATTGAAATTCTAATGAAATTTTTATTATAACACATCAGATGTTTATGTAGGAAATGGAATTTTTAACGATTAAAATATTTAATTTTTTTTTATCTTTTAGTCACAACTTGATTTTTCCCCAAGGAAGTGTTTCAAAGTTCAAATTTTTATTATATAGTTAAATAAGTTTTTATATATAAATTAGTAACAAATTTAATTTTAGAATAAATATTTTAATATCGTATTTTTTATTATTGCAACAAAACATGTTTTTCCTATGACTCTTAATCAAGTTTTTTTTAAATATAAAAAAAGAAATCAAGTTTTTTGATTAAAATAAAATTTACTTTATATAATATCATATAAAAAAAACTAAAATTTATATAACTTTGATAGAAAAATATTTCGATCTGAAAAGAATGTAAAAAGTAAATTGTCCGAAAATGGAATTATAATGTTTGGTAAAAACGATTTTAATAAGACTCAATCATAAGTTTTTTTTTTATAATATCGTAAATTATTAATCAAATTATTTATTAATCATTATATGTACATTTCTTTTTATTTTCGACACATTTTTTTCTGTATTAATGAATATTTGTGACATGAAATTTTAATGATTTTTATCATCATTACAATTTAAAAAATATAAAAAAACCAACTGTATATATTCATAGAAGTTTCGGTAAATTTCATAAAAATCATAATATAAGATCAAAATTCATGAAGATTAAAATTAGAAGATTATAAAAAATAAATAGAAAAATTATAATAATTTTTTTTTTTTATGATAACTTCTATATAAGTTTTTTGATGTGTGTTTGTTCCCAAATAACAAATTTTATAATCAAATTTTTATCTCATTTTAGAGACTTTTGTTTTCTTTTAAGTGATTTGTTTAAAACTTTTAAATTGTTTAAATAGTTAAGTAGGTTACAAAAAACAAATTTTAATTTTATTTTTATTAAGTGTAAAGATTTCAATTTACGATAAAGTATTATACTGTTAAAAATAAACTTTAAATAAATAACGTAAAAAAAAAAATTAATTTAATTTTTAACACTAACCTTTGGTAATTCTCGTCTTCTTTTTATTAATAATCCATCATTTTCAATATAATCTGGTACATCTTTTCTATCTTGAAAATTAAATACCATTATATTATTTTGTGTTTCAATTGGTTGTCCATTATTTGTACCAATTTTAATTTTTTTATTTAATTGCCATATTGGTGGTGTTGATGATGATGATGTACTACTATCATTATTTATTTCTAAATTAGCTAATTCATTTTTCTTTTCATTTATTAAATTCTTTTCAATTTCACGTGTTGTTAATGCTGGTTTATCCATATTTATATTACCAGTTGTTATAATATTATTATCAAGAAATTTCGTTTTCGATGTATTATTATTTAATTGATTTTTCGTTTGATTTAAATTCGATATAACTAAATTGTCACGTTGTGGTTTATCAATATTATTACTACTAGTACCACTAATATTATTACTACTACCATTATTACCAACAATTAATGATAAATTATCTTTTTTTAATTCGGTAATTAATGGTCGTATAATACCAATTTGTTTAGTTAATGTTATATTATTTAATTGTTGTTCATTATTTATTTTACTAGAATTTATATTATTATTATTATTATTAAAACTAAAGTGTTGTGTTGTACCAGCTTTTGATATATTTTCTAAAGCTATTTTAGATACACGTTTAATCATTATACCATCACTACTATCATTATATTCATCTAATTCATCTTCATCACTTGTAATACTATCTTCTGTATCATTATTTATTAATTCATCTATTGATTTACAAATTGGAAATTGATTTTTATTTAAACCATCTGTTGTTGATGTTGATATTATTGGCGGGGATGATGATGATGATATTTTTGATGTTGTTATTGGTGAATTTTGTATATTTAAAAGATTTAATTTTTTTGTTAATTGTGTAACTGGTGAATCAGTTGATATTTGATGATTCAAAATATCAATATGTTTACGAGGAATTAAATCTGGTGTACGTTGTGGTGGTGATATTAAATTATCATTATTATTACGTTGGATATTATTTCTTGGTAATATTTGTGGTGGTGATGATGCAATAACACTATGCGTTATTGTTGGTGATGATGATGACGATGACAATAATTGCTGATTATTAGTAACTGTTGCATTTAATTTATCATTATTTTCATTGATTCCAGAGAATTTTTTTGTTAAATTTGATATTGGACTTTTAATTGGTGAATTTGATTTTTTTACAATAATATTATTTGATTTTAAATCTAATGTATTTGGTTTTTTAATTATAATATTATTTGTTGTTTGATTAATATTATTATTATTAATACTATTACGTTTTGGACTTAATGGTGGTTTTGGATATGATATTGTTGGTTTTTCTTGTGATATTATTGATTTATAATTAGCAATTTTAACAGCAACTTGATTATTTGTATTACGTGATAAACTACGACCATTACGACGATTTGCTGTTGCTTCAAATAATTTTAATGTTTGTTTAACTAAATCGGGTGGTGGACGTTCAGTATCATCTATAAATGATGTTAAACGTTTTGGTGGTGATTTTTCTATACTATGTAATCTTTCACGAGCATTTATTATTTTATCTTCAATTGTTATTAAATCTGTTTTTAATTTTTGCTGTTGTTGTTTTAATAAATTCTTTTGATTATTATCAATACCAATTAAATTAATTTCATTTGATTCTGGTTTTTCTGTTACTAATAACATTTCACCACCACCACTACTAATACTCATTTTACCACCAATACAATTCTTATTATTATTCAACCATGAGGATTTTTCACATAATAATGCTTCAACTGACCTTGCTCTTTTCAGGGAATCATTTCCTCTTTTTACTTGTCTACCATTACGTTGTTTTTGCTGTTGTATTTGTTCATTTTTATGTTGGTAATTATTATTAATACCAGTTTTATTATTATAAAAATTTTCAGGTTTTTTATTTAAATTTTTTTCATATAAAAATTTACCACCATTTTTTATTTCAATATCAACAAATTCTTTAGAATTTTCTATATTATCATCATCATGATCATCAACAACAATATTATTTGAATTTAAATATTCTTGTTCTTTAATATAATTTTTTAATAAATTATTTGAATTTTGTTGTTGTTGATCTTTTTCATTTAACCATGAAACATTTTTATGTATTTTATTTATATTTTGTTGATGGTGATTATTTTGTGTTGTAGTTGTAATATGATTTAAAATTTGTTGTTGATGATTTAATTGTATATTATTATCATTTAATTCATTATCAATAATATCACCATCAATAATACTACCATCATTTGTACTACCAGTACTACCACCACCATCTAATAAATTATTTAAACTAGTTGCACGTCTTAAATTATCTAAATTTATACGTTGTTTACCATTTGTTTGACGTAATGCTAAACTTAAATAACGTACACGTAATTTTGATACAATACCAGGACCATATTGTAATTCTTCAGATGAATCAAAATCATTATATTGTAATAATTTTGAATTATTATCATCTTGACAATTATTTATTGGTTGTGTTGTTGCTGTTGTTGTTATTCCTGATGAATCATTATTATCTTGAGCCGAAACCATTTTTTTAATTTTAATTTTTTGATTTATTATATTTGATGTATTATTTTGTGGATTTTTTATATATTTATTATTATTATTTATTGTAATACCAATATCACATTTTTTATTTATTAAATTAGGATTATTAATTAAACCGACCGTTTTTTTAATAATATCATTTGATGTAGAGGCGATGTTAACCGTATTTAATGACTTTACTGTATCGTGTTTGGAATGTAACTGATTTGACGAAGTTGAAATTTTTGTAGACAAAGCCGACGAAGTCAATATTGATGATGATGACGACGATGGCGATGTAGTTGTTGTTGATGATATATTCAATTGTTGCTCACAAATACTACTATCAGTATTATTTATAATACTACTAGTCGTTTCTGAACATAAACTACTATTGTTGCTTAATTTATTATTTATTGTGGTGGCAGTTGTTGTTGATTCATCAATTGTTGGACTTATAATATTATTAATTAAACTATTTCGTAGCTTTGGAATTGGTGTTGAAAAATTATTTATTTGACTAGTAGTTTTAGTTTCTTCTTGTTGGATATTTGATGATGATGGTGATTTTATTATTACAGTATTACCAGATTTAATTATATTATTTATAGTATATTGACCTCCACTAATGCCGGTTTCAATATAATTATTATCAATTTCATCATTATTATCATCATGATCATCATCATTATTTATATCTTTATTATTATATTCGTAGTTATGATATTGTTGTTTGTGTTGAATTTTAATTGTATTTTTTGCCGGTTTATCATTATTATTACCACTAATATTTAATTCATCATTATTGTAGTTATTTTCATATCGTTTACCACCATTTAATGTTATTTCAAGATATTCACTTGAATTACTATCATCTAATGATGATGTTGATTTAATACTATTACAACTAGTACTATTGTTACTATTTAATTTTGTTATTAATGGTAGAACAGGTGATATTGTTGTTCTTATAGTTGTTATAGGTTTTTTTAAATCATCTGCTTGTTGATCATGTTGTTTTGTTGATTCTAATGCGTCCAGAAAACCTTTAATAAGAGTAACAAGAAAGATAAAATAAATAAAAAGAAAATTAGATAAAAAATTCGTTTTAAAAGATTGAAAATAAAAATGTTTGTGTAAGAAAAATATGTGGATTGAAAAAAAATGTAATCTTAATTTGTATTTCAATTAAATTTATTATACAAGGTTATTCCGGTTTTGTAGGAAAATTATACTCCTATATTTTTTTTAACAATTTATATATATAAAATTAAAATTTAATATTTATATTTTAAATACATATCTTACCGTATTTAAATGTAGAATAAAATTGTTAAAAAAAATATAATTTTCGTAAATTTTATACAGAAATTTAACATAGAAAAATTCGTATATCGTATCTAATATATTTAAAGGTTAAGAAAGGATTAAAGCTTTATATATATATATACGATATACGACAGTTAAGATAGGAAATATAATTGAAATATTAAAACTAATTCAATAATTTCTTATTTCTAAAATTATTAGAACACCTGGCAAACAATCCTTTTTTGAATTAAATTTTTATATCGTAAAAAATCTTATTGTACTTATATCGTAAATTTCAAATCTTATTGAACTTATATCGTAAATTTCAAATCTTATTGAACTTATATCGTAAATTTCAAATCTTATTGGTCTTATATCGTAAATTTATATTTTGGCCTTATATCGTAAATTTATATCATTAAGCACATATATATATACAATAATATAAAATTTCCAAAATATGATCTGATAGTATAAACAAATATTCATCTGACGATACTAAAATATAAAATCTTATCAGTTCAACAAAAAAAAAAAAACAAATTCTTTATCAAAATTAGAATTTATAATATATACTTAAAAATATTTAAAATTTCATGACGCCACTTTTATTATTTTATGTATTTTTATTTAAAATAGACAAAAAATGAATTTTTGACAATAAACATTTTAAAAATTTCTAAATTGATTAAATGATATTTAATATTTTTTTTTCCTAATGTTTGATTAATTATATAATTTTATTTATTTACTTAATAACTTAAATTCTAATAAAACATTATTTATTTACAGTTTTTATTATATTTACCATTTAGGTTAAAGAAAAATTGGTTTTTAGTTTCATAATTTTTGAGTCAATAAAATGTAAAGTGAATAAATATGAAATTTAAAAAATTTTGTTAGAAAGACAACTTTTTTTGTGGCTACTGTATTTAATAATTTAAAAGGATTAATTTTATAAAATTTGATTAATTTAATATTTTAAGTACTTAAATTATCTTAAGTTTATTTTTTATTACTTCATTCGTTGTGGGAGAATTAGATTTATTTTTCCAGAAAAAAGAAATATTTTTGGTGGTTTAAGTATATAAAATGGATTTTTAGGGAATTAAATTGTTAAACCAATCTCGTCTCTCTTGTATGATCTTCCACGTTGAAATTTTCGAATTAGTGGATAATTAATTGAAAAGGATAGGACCGATAGGGCTAAGATTCAGATACAGATTCATTAAACATCAAACTGTTCTATTCCATTGATTAAAGAAACCCACCTACTTTCCGTTTCCTTACTGATTTTAGGATTACTGCCCACTTCTGTGTTCTATAGTGTATAGTCTACAAATTCTTCTAATTAATAAATAAATTTTATATAAAAATAAAAAATCGAATAAAATCTGGAGGAGTAATGACGAAAATTTAATCCCTGGTGCAACAAAGTCCTTTTATATATTTTTTTAGCTATTTTTATACTTTTTCGCTATTTTTAAATATATATGATTTTCAATATTATAAAAATAATTTTTTTTCCAACAATTTTAATTCTTTATTGATTTAGCATTTAGCACAAACAGAAACAACAAACAAAAAAAAGGTTCAAAGTTTATAAAAAAGCACTTTTTTTTAATTCTAGAATCTAGAAAAAACAAGCAACGATAATACGATTAAAACTACTTTGCCTCTTTTATTGAAATTTTATTATAATATTTATAAACAACTCGCCACTTTTTATGCTCCCATTTGTATACTACAGATTTCTCCCCACCACCCCAAACCTTTTTCTATCAAATAATTATTATTAACGATTGCTTTTAGCAACAAAAAAGAACAGACTTTTTTTATCATTTTATCATTCAATTAAGATCGATAAAAAAAATATATATTTACCCAATTAAGCAATATGAAAAAAAAAAAGGTTTTCTAATTTGACGGAATATAAACACAACATTAAAGCTTTGAACACCTGAATACCAAAAGTTAAAAAATTACAAACAGTTTTTTTTTCTTCTGTTTATCGATGTTGTAAAAACATTTTTTATATATATTAAGTATATATAAATTTATCGACAGAAAATTCTTTCGACAGGTAAAAAAAACAAATATATTTGATAAAAAAAAAATTCTATAATTTATTTTGATAAATTTGATATTTGAAAATTTTAATTGAACAAACATAAAAAAATGTTATATATATTTATAAATAAATAAATTTTAATGCTAAATAGTAAAAAAAAAATTTATATACTTTATAAAACACTTAAATATTTTGATCATTGCTTGACAACCTAACATCTCCGTGCCGTACTCAAAAATTGTGGTGGTAGTTGGCTTACCAAATTAAAAATTTATTATTTTCATTTATAAATTTATACCTAATGTCATTTAACAGAAATTATCTTTAATTCAATTATTCTATATTCAAAATAATATTAAGTTATATAAATGATTGCTAAATATTTTTAAATGTACTACTCCTCCTTTAATCAGGGATAATAAGTGTTCACGATTTGTCTAAAACTATTAAAGAATAAAGAAGAAGAATAATAATTTTTTTTAAATTCTTTGTTCAATATTAATGAATTACTTAAAATGGATTTTTAGGGAATTGATCAGAAATGATAGTTTAACAACTTCTGGTCACATACTTAATAGCCATTAAAAATAGATTTGATAACAGAGTAGATTAACTATTGCATTAGCTATACTATAAAAGTCCGAATACTCATTTAATTTAGGTCTTAATATTATTCAAGCTTATAATATGTACAACAAAATGATTAAGTAATTTTAAAGATTTTTATCATATTTAAACGATTTTCTTTATAGATTTTTTTAAATTGCGGAAATAATATGATCACTAATCACATAAAACTTTAGAATTTATTACATTTAATATCGAAATTGTTAAAATATTATTAAAATAATAAATTAATCAACGAAATTTCGTAACCAGTACACCATTTTATTTAACCAAAAATATTTAAATAACAATGAAAGCAAAATATGTGTAGGTGACCAAAAATTCATAAAGAAACTGAATAAGTATATAAAAATAAAAAATATATGTTACACAATTTATAAAATTTGGCAGTTTAATGAGTTCATAACTTTGATTTTTAAATCTGATGTGTGGTAACGAGTTTATTTAATGAAAATAATTAATTTTTAATTGAAATTTAAATAAAATTGTTACCGAGGAAAAGAATTTCAAATCAATTATGACTTAATACTTATTTTAGTAAAATATAATGAACCAGGTTTGTATAAATTTAATTGACTTTAACTTGAAAATGGAACTAAATTTTCAAATTTATATTAAAATTCGGAAACTAAAAATTGACTAACCTAACAACATATAGATAAAAAAATTATGATAAATTTATACAAAAAAGACTATATTATAATATAGTTATTTTAAAACTTCCGGTCAATTGAAAATTTAGAATAGAAAATATATAGGTTGCATATATAGCTAACTTATATATTTCAAATGATAAATTCCATTATCATCAAAATGGTTCTCAATTCTGATCATTTTTCTATGTTAATTTTTTAAAAAAAGAATTGAGCTTAATAAATTTTTCTATGTCACAAAAACATTTTAAATTTAAATTTAGAGTATAGAAACAATTGCAAAATTTTATATAAATTATGAAAAGTGAAAGTTTTTCGAAAAAATAATAAATTAGGGAATATATATAATAATTTAATTATTCAATTGGAAAATATAATTTTTCATATAAAAATCAATTTTACTAAGCAAATTAATTGAAATGTTTGTTATAACAAAATAAGCAATAAAGCAATTTATGTTTATTTATTTAAAGTTTTTTTTAAACAACCACAAATTAATTTTATTTAATCAAAAACTTTACAAAAAAGAAAAAATTACAATTCCGCATTTTTTTTGTTATTAAATTTGAAACCTTGGCAATATAAATGGAAAATGAAAAATTATTATTTATATTTTATATTAAATGATATTTTATAGGTAAGTATAAGTATATACTTATTAGAAACATTTTTGCGTAGCAATTTCAACACCAAGACTAACACTTTTATTATTGCCGCAAATTAAAAAAAAAAACTTTAATTTTTTTTTTGCTGATAATAAACAAAAAATTAATTTTAATTATGACATGAAAATAAAGTCTGAAATTTTTTTATTGGTTTTAAATTTGTTATTTTTATTAAAAATCGAAAGTGTAAAAATTTTTTTGATGATTCAGACAGAAACGAATAAAAAATTCTATAAAATATTTATTTAAATTTTCTACAATATAAAATGGAAAGTTCATTATTTTTTGGGATTAATGAAGGTAAGTTAAATGAAGGTAGAATCATATCTAAAAAGAGTTTCAATTAATCAATTCCATAATATATGTATATTATCTAAACTTATGAATATTTATTATTATTAATTTGTGTGTTTTTTTTTCTCTGACGTGAATTTAATATATTAAAACCCGCATGATACTTTTGTTTGATTATGTAGTCGACATCGAGTACATTGTTTTTACATTGCGCAAATTCGTATAACTATATTAATAATATTAAATTGAAATAAAGTACTAATAATGTGACACAATTCAGTTTGCGTCACCATCATATATGGTAAACCACAGGGGGAATTTGAGATTTTTGTTGAATAAGTAAATTTAATAAATTTAAATAAATCTTACATTAAAATACAAATAAAATTGGACACAAAATTGTTTAAAAATTTCAATTAAATTTAGAAATTCAGTAAATAAATATATTTTAGTTTATTCTGTTTCTTATTTAGTTGCATCAGCAAAAGTGGAATTACTTACAAATTTATTGCTGGAAATATTAAAGATGAAATTTATAACTTCGAAAATTGACGAGAGGTGAGATATGATTTTTGTTATCAACTAACAAATTCGTAGAATATCAAAAAGTGTAAATGAATAAGTGATAAATAGATTCCAATTTTAAAATTTATGGCATCTTTTTAATAATAATAATTTAAAATTTGGTTTAATACAATTAAATTGGAGAATATATCAAAATATTGAAGTGGCTATGATCTGGCTCACAGATTTTCATTTCATTCATATTTCATTTTAGTCCTCTAGATAAATATAACTACATCAAATCATTTTGAATTTTTTTTTACTGAACAATTAATTTGTTATACAAGTAAGATACTTAATCTAGTAAATTTGAGTAAAGATAACAATTCTTTCGGTTTTTTTGGTTAAAAAAAAAAATAGAAAATAAAAATTTAAATCTAAATAAATAAATCATTAAATTAATTCGTTGCGATTTCCAATTTATTTAAACAAAATATTATATAATTAAATATTTTATCAAGGTCGTTTTAGTAAATTTATACGATATAAGCATATACGGGATTAATCTTTCAGTCACCACAAAAAAAACAATAATAGAAAAATAAAAAATTAATTTTATACAAAAAATTTAAATTAATTTTTTTTAGAGCAGAAAGATTTGAAACATCATAAATTTTTTTACGTAACTAAAATAAGAATTTTTAATTAGAATCAGAAAATTTCATAAAATAAAAAACAAGAAATATTCTTTTACGATCAAAACAAAATTTATATAACAATTTTTTTGGGTATATAAATTAATAATTAAAATGCAGTAAATATTTAATCCAATGACTGTAGAATTTATCTATTTACTTAATTATATATATACATATATATATATATATATATATACTTAGTTCTATATTTTTATTGCAAATTTTTTGTCAACGAGATGTGCGTGTTTTATAGTAATTTTTTAAGGCTAGTCTACAAAATTAATATAATAGAGTCTCTGACCGATAGTAAATGCTTTGTATTTTAAGTAAATAATAATGTATGTAATTAATTTATATATAAAGTATGAAAGTAATTTATTAAAGCGTATCGTACAAAAAATAATAATATATATGTATAATAATTTAATGAATGAATTTGCTGGGTTTTATGACTATATAAAATATTTTGTTCTAATTTAATATTTTTTTTGTTCTTTTCGCATTTATGTATTAAAAATTAAAGTAAATAGGAATTTAATTTAAATTTATGTTAAGTATATGTACTGGGAATTGTCAGGAATTTATGGTAAATTATAGATGTGTTAATTATACCTGAAAACATAAATTATGTAATTTAATCGTAATGTGTAAATTAGAACCTTTTTAAGTACTTATGTGTAAATTATAGAAGAGGAAATTTTTTTATAAAACTAAAAATTGTCATTTTAATAATAATTTTATCAATTTTATCGTTGGGAGTTATTTAAATATAATAATTAAATTTCAAAATTTTTGTAGTTTTTAAGTGGTAAAACAATTTTCTTCTTCTATTTTACAATAAATGGAATTTTGGAAATTTTATTATACTTATATACCAACAATTTTATTTTATTCAAATTCTATTAGAAAGAGGTTAATATTTGATACATTCTTACATGATTATATAAACTTTATACTAAAAATTTTTTTTATTTATTTTTTTCTATTCTATAAATTGTTAAAATTTTCAATAGATTTTACAGTTTTACAAAACTCTTTATAATTATTCTATTTTAAATCATCATTTACTTTTTCTTCCGTTACTAAAGAAATTTTTCATTTGATTTCTTATTAAAATAAATCAGTAGTTAAATTTACCAAAAAAAAATAAAGTTTTAATATCAAAATTAAGTAAATTGTCTTTGCAAATATTTATTATTAATGGAAAATTTGTAAAAGAAATTTTTAGGTATTGTGCGGGTGGAAATTATACGGACCATAACGACACAGTAATATACTTTGAACTTTACCAACACAAAAAGATACTAAATTGTAGTAAGTACATATACCTAATATATTAATTTTTTTTAGGTATGTATATAACTAGAAAGATTTTTGTATACCTTTTTTAGGGCATGTCACACTTTGATTCGCTCCAATAGTTTTAACTATATTAGTTTTTCTACGTTGTATTAAATCTTTTTTCCATTGTGGTATATCATCATTATCACTACTAGCACTAGCTGATCCTTCAGTTGCTGTTATTGTTCGACTGCTATCCGTCATATTTGTATATGAGAAATTATCATTCTCATTATTTGGTGATAACATTGCTGCACCAAATGGACTTGTTAACATTTTAATTTCGGAATAACCTTCAACTGGTGATATTTCAACAGCAATATCATCTGTAGCTGGTATATTAAAAAAATCATCATCAAGGATTTCATCTTTGACTGCGGAGGTGTCTGTTGTTGTGGTTGTTGTTGTATGTGATGTTAAAGACGCCATATTCCTTTTTTTTTGTTGTTAATGTGCAGAAATTACTTGAACAAAAAAATGCACTCAACAAACAACAAATTGGATTTTCTTCTTATTTTCTACAATGTTGTCTGTTTCGTGTGATATTTCTTTTTTTTTTAATTCCCCTTATTGTGTGGAAGTCACACAGTTATTTTCTTCTATATTATTATTTAAATGATGAATTAGAAAAAATGTTTAAGTTTTGAGTTTTTAGTTGTGTGCATGTACAACAAAATCCGGCACCAAACTTTTTTTTTCTCCTTGTGAAATTTTTTTTTGTTATGCCCTTTCTTTCCCCACAACAACACACATTAAACAATTTCAGTTTTTCTATATTATATTTTTTTAAATACGATTTTTAGTTTACATAAATTTTTTTGTTGTTTTTTTTATTAAATAATTTATTGATTTTTTTTTTGCTAAACACGACGTCGTGGTAAGTTTTTTTTATTATTATTAGATTAAATAATACAACAATAAAACAAACAGATATGAAGGAAAAAAAAACAGAAAATAATCGATTTGATTTGAGAAGATTGCAATTGTCAGTCAATCAACTTAATGGTGAAAAAAAATTTATTTTTTCATAAAAATTTTGTTATTTTAATTAAATTAATTATTATTTTATAAGTTTAATATTTTTATACAAATAGGATACAAGAAAAACAAACATTTCTTTTTTTAATCAGAATAAGGAAAAAAAAAACGCGCCCTTCGTCTAAAAAACAAACGCTTCGACTGTGTGAAAAAAATTTCTTTTTGACAGTACGCAAAATTAAAAAAAAAAATCCATCAGAATTTGGAAAGCATTATATAATAATTTTATGTGAGAATTTCACAGATGATTTCCATATTTTAAAGTTAAGTATTTTACCAAATTAACATTCTTATGTTAGTCAGGACAACACTTTTGAATATGGTTTGTGTATCTGTTAAAATTTAATGAATGCTAAAAGATGGCGTTTTTAACCGGAAGTCGTTATATTTTTTTTACTTATTTATGGATTTTTAAAATGAATTTGAATTGAAGAATTTTGAAATAAAACTGAAACATTAAGAACTAAAATGGTCGAAATACCATGAGTATGAAGACAATGAAAGATTTGATATCAAATTTTAATTTCCTGTAGAATTTTTTTTAGAAATTTTGCTAGTCATTACTTCGAATTTAATGGTAATTGAATTGAATTTAATTGAAATTGAATTTTCAATTTTAATTAATTGAAATCTTAATTAAATGGTGAATATTTTGAAACTTCAAAGACTAATTTTTTAAATTTGTAAAATTGGCCTGTAATTGTGATCCAATCATGATTTGTTGCGACAAAGCTGCGACAAATTTTAACTTTTCACTTAGTATCTATTTTTAAATTTATTTTCCAAATCTCATATAAATTCATAAATCAATTCTTTATTTTACTAATAAATTAGAGCAACCCAAATTTTTTACCGATCTGCTGTTATATTATTATTAGTCTCACAATTTTCAATCTGAATAATTACAAGAACAAAATATTTTAATTTTATATTACATATATTTATGGAATAATAATATCTGAAAACATAATTAAATTAATTATCCTAATAAAATTAAAATAAACTGTCCAATTTTAATTAACGACATAGGACATACATATAAAAAATGATAAATATATGACAGTTTTATAAATATAAATGAAATTATCCAATTGGGATTTAATAAATATTTTAAATTTAATTTTTTTAAATGAAATTTATGGTAAAAAAAAGATAAAACAGATAATTGGAAATATTTCAATTAAATAAAAATTTATTGTTAATTTTTGGAAAAATAATTTTTAAATTATTTCAAAATAATATTATTATAATTTTATTCTGATTATGACATTTATTTTTAATATAAAGATTATTTGCTAATTAAAATAATATTTTATATATAGTTATGATTAACATTAAATGATTATCTGCATTTAATATCAGATAAATAATATTTTTTATTAAGTTATTTTAATAGCTTTAAAATGTACATAAAAAAAATAAATTTTTATTTAATTATAATTAATCTTTTAAAAAATTATTTAAATTATATAATAATTTAAATAATATATTATATTATAATAATTTGCACTTCATAAATATAAAATCTGTAAAAGAAATTTTTATTATAATAATTTTCAATAATTTTCAATAAAATTAATTAATTATTTAACAGAGATAAAATTTTAAAACTTATTTAATTAATTATTTTTAATATTTATAAATATAAATAACATAAATTAGTTATTAAATTTCAGAATGCTATGGTATATTTTTTTTAACATAGGCAGATACAGATATGATAAGAAAATTATGAAAATATTTGATTTTAATTTCCATAATATACGTGATATAAATAAATGTAAAGCTTAAAAAATTTTTTATTTAACATGATTTTATGTGTAAATTTAAAAATATAGAGAAATTAAAATGTTCTATTTACACCATTAATTCTGTCTTACATTAATTTTTACGTGAGTATCTTTTATTATTAATAATTTTCTTCTTCTTTTTGTATTTTCATTACATATTTAAATTAAATTAATTGGCAATTCTTTTTTTTTTATTATTATTTTTATCACGTTTTATTTATTCTATTTTTTTTTTCTTCTGAAATTACGAGAATGTGTAAATTTGCTAAAGAATAAAATATTAAAATCATTTCGACAAAACTAAAATTTATGACCTACGATAACAAAATAAAAAAATTCTTCAATTTTCTTTTAACGACGATTTCCTGAGAAAAGAGAATTTTCTTGTGGTTGGTTAAAAAAATAAAGTCATTAAGGATTTTTTCTTTCTCGTATTTAATTTTAAATTTTTTTTTGTGAGAAAATAAATTTTCACTCAAAAAGGTCCTTTTTTTTTGTAAAATGACATATCAATTATACAAAACACAGCAAAGAGTTTTTCAGTGCCTGGAAATATTTTATTTTTAAATTAATGTTTTTTTTTTGTGTATTTGAAAATTTAATTTATAAAACATTTATTTCTCTAAATTATTTTAGGATATCCGTGGTTATAAATATATTATTTTAAATTAGAAATTAAATTGGATTACTTTAACTTTGTTGTGTTGGTTATCACATTAAAAATCTTTCAGAAAATAATATTGGATTCTTTTTTCCTGGTAAATAAATTGTATTTTTGGACCTTTTTTTAACATTTCTTGAAGATTGCCAGGAATTAATCATTTGCCGATATTATATTTACATATAAATATTATTAGTATAAATAAATATTGTAGAAATCTTCTTTCTTTGCAATGATACCATATATAGACAATCACCAGTCTATCTGGTCTCCTCTTTACAAAGGGTATTAAATAATCATATTTAAAAAATTGTAAAACACAAGCCTTGTTCACTAACAGAAACATTAGATTTAAGTATAATAGTGGAGTGCAAATTATACTATGTACTATCATGTTAAAAAAGACAAAATATGATTTGATCCAGTTTTAATAGAAAATTGTAATCTCATCCACTTTTAATAGAAAATTAATGAAATTTAAAATCTTTTCTGGATCTAACGTTGTTGGAAAAGTAGAATGGAAAATTGTGATCCAATACAGAATTTCTTACTAACAAACAAATTACTTTTAAGTAAAAAATAATTTTATTAAATATTATTTAAAATTTATAACTTTTTATGTTATATTAAAAAGATATTTGAAAATAGAAAAAACTGTAATAATAAAAATCCACCATCATAAAATTTATTGTTTTTCTTTCTTAATTTGGTTTTAAAGTTTAAACTAAAAAAAACAATGACGTCAATAGAAAATAATTTTATAGTTATTTTTATATATATTTCCCTTTAGAGAAGAAAAATTCATCCTTAATGGAATAATAGATTATAAAAGTGCATAGGAGAATAACATGAAGAAAAAAATATGATAATTTGTTTACGTAAATTCATAAAATATAGAAAAAGATTTATTAGTTTTAAGAAGTAGATAAATTTTCTTATTATTTAATGTGCCAAAAAAAATGTAATTTTGTACTATATTAACTACTCAGAAATTCGTTGAAGGTTGTTCCAAAGTTAAAAAAGATATATAAAGTATGTGGGTCTAGGAAAACAAAACATCATGTTACCACTAATAATCATAAATTTGAATCTAAATCGATTTTAAATCAATAGTCTTAGCATCGAAAATTAGGAAAGATAATAATAAAAAAAATAATGATTGGTCACAATTTATATTTAACGATATAATAAACTTGCACACATAATATGTATATAAAAAAAAGTGTAATACATCATTTGTAAAGCTCTTGGTAATTTATTTGTATAAGTATAGAAAAATGTTTTACAGTGACCAGTGTGACATTTATAATCTTGCGACTAGCATGAATGACATTTACATTTTATAGATTATATGTACCATATTTTCCCCGTCCATTAAATCTTCCATATACATTTAATAGAGTCTCACTTCAGATACTCCTTACCATTCTAACATATTCAGTGTTCATTCTAGTAATTCTTCAAATATATATGTTCACTATTTATCTTTCTGGTATTCGAAATTATGTAATTTATACTTAACGAAAAATTGATCTTATAATTTAATTTATCAAAGGAAAAAATAATTTTTTTTCACTATGATTCTATAAATTTAATTTCAAGATTGGATCAGAAAAATACCATATTAAATGTGGATCAGATAAAGAAATCCCTGTAATATTTCGTGTCCTAATTTTTATAGTAATCAAAATATCATAATATACAAAAAAAAATTTAGCTTTACATTTATTACAATTACATCCCTGATTCATATCACTGATGAACACGGTGACATTTTTTTTTATTCCATTCATATCACATATCCTTATACATGCTTCTTATCATATCACTATTAAATGATATCAATGTTGTATAGGTAAAATACTGAATTTCTTTTTTTTAAGGACATGGTTATAAATTTACTTTATTTTGCCCGGAAATAAAATATTTTTCTTTTCTTTGTGTGTGTAAAATTATATTTTCGTGTTGTGTGTTTGTGGTCCATTAATTTATATTTTTGTGTCCCTTTTTTTTCTCGTTCTGATAAGATTTTCAATGAATGGTGGGAAAAAAGTGGTAAAATGAAGAATAATAAATAGAAAAAGAGATACTAATAAATCCTATCCTTTAAATTGTTTTGACCTTTTTTTTTCTCTCCTTTGGTTGAACCAACAAAACATTATATAAAAAGGATAATAAAATTCAATTCATTGATTCTGTTTCAATTTTGCTGCAAAAAAAAAAATTTTTTAAATTTTGAAAAAGTAAAAAATTTGGATTTGTGGTTTTATCCTTAAAAAAAAAATTAGAATTATTCTAGTCTGGTAATTTTTGTTGTGATTGTATAGTATCCTTTTAAGGATAATCAAATAAAATATGATATATAGAAGACTGTACTATTATGTACTGTTATTTATATGATAAATTGAAGAAATTTTAATATTATCAAAATGAAATAAATAATATGTTAAAAAACCTCAATGACAATAATTGAAAAAAGGACTATTTTTTAATGATTTTGTCTTTGTTTAAGGATCAATCGCTTTTTCTTCTTGTTGCTATTATAATCATAAATATTAACAAAAAATTGTTTATCTGATTTTAAATAACCAAAAGCAAACACAAAGAAATATTTTTTTTGATTAGGGAAATTATAATAATTTTTAAGTAAAATCTACATTCATTTTATTTATTATTCAACTAAATCCTGGATTTTCTCTTGACCCAAAATTTTTTCATGAAAGTTTAATGTTTTTTTTTTAAATAAATAAATCTCTGTTGGTCTGTTATTCTCTGTTTCTCATGATTCCCGGCGACTTAATCTTCTGTCGATTTTTGGTTTTTGTTTGAAATCATTAAATTTATCAGGATATTTATTTCCTTAAAATAATAAAGTTACTGTATATATATACTTATTATTTGTATAATTTTATTCTTTCCTTTCCATTTGGTTTTCGACCAAAAAAACTTTATCTATGGACAGAAGTTAAAAACATATAAACAAAATGGAGAGACAAGAAAAAAAAATGTATAGAAGATTTGTTGACCTTTTTTATTTGGCTAAAAAGTAATCTCTACACACTTAAAATAAATTAATCGTAGTATGGCTTTAAGCTGCGAAAGATTTTTTTTTTAAATGTAGTAGTAAATGTCCTTTACGAGAATTTTATCTATATTTTATATGGAATAAAATTTTGGATTTGAAAAAAATATTCGGATAAAGAAAATTAAGAGGAATTCTGGTTTGGGGGTATATAATTTCTGAAGGATTTGTTTACAGTTCAAATGAGAATTTTTTTTGTTAAATTAATGGGAAATTATATAAATGATTTTTTTTTGTATTTATGTATATAACAAAAATTCCAAATATGATACTTTTCCCTAAACATTAAGGAAATTCTAATTGTGGGGTGTTTGAAAATATTTTCTATATATTTTGAATTTTAACAAAAGCACAATTTTTTTCTAAGTATGTATAAGTTTAATACTACATATCCTTTTTAGAATTATTATCCTTACAATAAGATACCTAATTTTTTCCAATAATATTTTATGATCTTAAGAAAAACTTTCATATTTTTTATATTACATATTTATATTTTTTGAAGATAGAATATTTACTATATACAAAAAAAAAATATGTCTTCCAGGTATAATTTTTAGGTATATATAACTTTTTTCTTGGTCAAATAAATTATCATGATCAAATATATTATATATACATACATACATATATATTTACAGACCTTGGGGAGGATTTATGATATTTACTTTCGGTTTTATTATATGATAAAAAAAAAAGGTGTTTTTTTCTTTCTTTCTAAGATTTAATGAGCTTTTATGAATTGTTCTAAAAATAGAATTTATAAAAATTTAATTTTTTACGTAATTTTGTGTTCCAGAAATTATTTATAAAAGTCAGTTTAATTTTTTTTTGGTAAATTAAACTTAAAGTAGGATGTAATTTTAATTATTTTACTTGTCAAATTTTTTAAAAATCCTACAAGAAACTATCAAAGTTTTTAGAAATTTTACAATTTATTTCGAAATATATTTAAATTGTATAACTTAAAAATTTATTATTCTTCACAAATTACAAAGTAAGCTACTCTACTCTCATATTGTATAATTTGATTTTATAAATTTATAATATTAAAATATTACATTTTAATGCATATTTTTTTTACATATTTTCTTGATGGTGGTAAAAATGTGTAAAAAGCTGCCCAAAATTGATTTTTTTTTTTCATCGTAAAAATGCATTAATGTAAAATATTCAAATTTATTCCATTAGCTTTTTATAATGCATTTTATCCTATAGAGACGTCCTTAAAATAATATTTTTACGGTTTATGGTTTTATGATTCCAGATAAAAAAAAAAATTAGAATGTAAAATTGTAAAAAGTAAATAACTATTATTGAATTCTATGGTATTTGAGAATCTCTTCATAAATAATATTAAAATTCAAATATTTTCTTTTACAATGTAAAAAGTAAAAAAAAAATATAATAATTTTCATCAAATCATAAAAGAATAAACTATGGACAGTCGATTGACGTTTATATTTTGTGAACTATTCCATTTAATTAATTAAATTTGAAACCTTAATATACATGTTTTTGTTTAAAAATTTGCAATATATTTGTACAATATATAATTTTACTTAATCTTACAAAATTGCAAAATTTTCATTTCAATTTACGTTAAAAAAATTCTTGGGGAAAATTGAAATTCCAAAATGCAGGTAAAATGTTGTTATTTTATGTTAAAATACCTAAATACCACAAAAAGCACAATTTGAAATTTTATATTTACATTATGTACATAAGTAAAAATTGTAAACACTCTCCAAACATAACAACTTTTTTTTTGCTGACAACACTTGAAATATTTCCATAAGTGTCGACATTTTATAAAATTTTTTTGCGTTTGAAATTTTTTTCTTATAATATCATACCAGAAGACATCTGTAAGAAAATACCATCACTTCTCTTATGTCACAAGAAATATGTCTGATCATTTATAAATTTATATGTACATTATGTTCATGTATAATTTTATCCTTTTTTCATAAATATAAAAATGATAATAAGTTTGCCCTTAGGAATTCATCAAAAAAAAAAAAAAAATGTTTTGTGCTAACATTTTCATAGGAATTTTTCCAGAAAATATTTTCCTATAATTTTCTTGATCATAAATGAAATTTTTATTTATTATAATTATGATAATAAAGTATTAATAATATAGGCAATAAGGCAATGTTAAGGTAATTTTCTATATTATAATAATTATATGTATTTATGTTCAAAGGACGACGAGACTTATTTTTTTAATTGACTAAGGATCCTAAGGATTTTCTTGTATTGAAATTATCATCTTTATAAGCGGTTTCATGGTATAATTTAATGATTATTAATTTAGGATTGGTGATTATATATAATTCTATAATTTGTTAATTAACCCTTTGGCGGCCACTTAATTTTCATAGCGGTTTTCAGTGGGATGGCAGTATCTCTGGTTCATGTGAAGATAGAACTATGGCGTAAAGACCATAATAATGGGATTATTGTACTGATTTGTATAAAATAGCAAAATTTAAGTAGTGGGGGTGACGTGTATTTACGCCCTGTCCTGTTAGAGCACCGTTGATGATGCTGTGGGACATGCCGTCTATATAATTACTTGTCGCTATAAATCAAATTTCCACCTTACGTGTTCATTCACATTCGTCTGTTTTAGACGTGTCCTTGTCGCTATAACTCAAATTTTCATGAAAATCATAACATAAATAAAATAGAATATTGTGTTTCTGATTGTACACTGGTTCGCCAAAGGGTTAAAATAAGAAGGGAACACAAAATACTATCCTATAATAATAATAATTATATTTATACGTAGTTACAAATTTCAATTTCAATTATACTATTATTTTCAAACTTTATTTTCGATTACTAAGTGTAAAATGACTATATTTAAGTGTAGAAAGACTAATTTGACCCGCAAATGTATAGATTTAAAAATTTCTAATTTTTCCAATATTTACACAAAAATATTATAAAAGTTTTTTTTTTTTTTTTTTTTGAGAAAAAATGTTTAAAAAAATTTACCCAAATATTAAAAAAATATTCAAAATTTTACCACACAAAACTAAAAAGTTTGAAAAAAAAAAAAATTATTTATTGAAATTTGATAAACTAGTAAAATATCTTTTTTTTTTATCAATATTTTTTAAAAGTTTTGCAGCACATGTTAAACATTAAGAATAAAATGTTGGTATATGTAATTTTATTTTATTTAAAATATTATCAAAAAAAAATGAAGAAATATTTAATCTAATTTGTATACCAAAAAAAAAAAACAGAAGTCAATTTTATAAAGAAAATATTTTCAACATCTGTTAATCAAAACTTAAAAGAAAATTTTTTAATACACCTTACAGCAAACTATCAAAAAAAATTCGAAAATTTTGTTGAAAGAAAACTATATAGTGAAATTTTAGTTATATTAAAATTCATAAATTTCAAAATTTTTTATGTTCCTAATCTATAATAATCATTATATAAGTTCAATGAGTTGAATTTAATATATGAAATTAAATAAATAAAAAAAGTAAAATTTCATATTTATAAAATCGTTAGAAGAAATTATTGAAATAATTTGGAAGGGTTGCAAAAAGAAAATTGGATATTATCATAAGTTAGTTAGCGAATAATAATATTATGTATATTATAGTATGACAACTATAACGAAATAATCATCTATATAATTTTTTTAGATATGAACGGAATAAAATATTATAATAGTACATAAAATTTAATGTAGTATGAACGTTATATAGAGAGAAATTTTTTGGTAAATTATTGAATTTATTTATTTTTATTGGAAAACCTTTAACTTTTAGTGAACTATATTAATCGTGACATGGATTATTAAGTATTATGAGGTGTGTCAAATATATATGGGTTATAAAAAAATGTTAATCGAAAAGGATGATTTTATTATATTATTGTATTGATTATTTTTTATATTTGATTTATTTTATGTATTAAAATGAGAAAATATTGATTTAAAAGATGATTTTATTTTTGTATTAAGAAAAGATATTTAAAAACTTTATAGATATACTTATATAAAATATTAGTGGATATTTTAATTCTGTAATCTAGTCTAGAGAATGTGATGTGTAAACAATAATTATAAACGATACTTCTTCATTTTAAATATTATTTTGATCATTGAAAAGGACAAATTATTTCAAAATTTCGAACTATACTTCCGAATGATAATATACGTGAAAGTTTAAATGGTAAATTTAAAACAAAAATAGAAGTAGTACAATTTTAAACAATTATTACACCATTGATGATGTACTTCAAATTTTCATATTTATTCACAATCGTATGAATTTCTTATTAGGACAGTCAACTCTAATATTAAAGAATTGAATAAAATTCCAATATAATTAATTTTAATATACTCACCAAAAATTTATTACCCATTTAATTGCCAATGTCTAGACATGAGACAATTAATTTTAAATAATATGATTAAGAAATTGACTATAATATAATGTGTAATTATTAAAATAATCATAAAGGTAAAAATATTTCTCTTTTATGTACCAACTATAAATATATCAATAATTTACAATACAATATTTATTAAGTTTATTAACTTTAAAATTATGTTGGCTCCACTATATAGCAGCAACATATCAAAGTGCCAAATTAATTATAATAAATTTCTCTATATAATTACAAAAAGCTGAAGGAGCCATACAACTTTTATTATATCTAACATTTCATTATATTTTCATATCACGTATATCCTTCATATATTTTATCCAAAAATATTATATTAATAAATATTCACAAAATTTAAGTAATGAATTTTCTATTTAGAAGGACGAATTTTAAAATGATGACAAATTTTATATAAATACTATTTGTATTACTTAACATTTAGTTATAATTAAATCTACAAGGACTTTAATTTTTGGTTTTAGATGGTCAGTAAAACAAAAACATCATATCCTTTATTGACTAAAATTCTAAAATATTTAAATATTAATTATTCCACTAAGCTAGCGAGTAATAATAATAATAATGCTGAGTATGTAATTTTTGTGAAGAAAAACTATATAAAAATATATTTTAGAAAAACATTTAATTAAAAGGATCTTCTAAAAAACTTTTGACTAAAAAATTTAATCACAACAACTAATTTTTTGAAAACTGTATACGATAATTATTGAGCTTTCTGTTAACACTAGATTTTTGCAAGGATATTTTTTCAACATAATATAATTAAAATTCATTATATTTTACTCATTTGAAAAATAATATTTTTGTTTATATACATATATACATCATACGTGTACCAGGACAATACGAGTACGGTATATGCAATATAAAAAAATGCAACCTCAACAATTTTTTTAATTTACAAAATATTAAGTACATACATATATACAAGTAGAAATATTTTTTCCTAATTAGAACGTACGAGTAAAATGGTATATGTATACATGGAAATTAATTTTTCAAAAAATATTTTCATGTCGAAAATACTTGTAAATATTATTGGTATACAAAAATTGTATATAATTAAAAAAAAATTCAAAAATATTTAATTGAAGTTGTGTGTCCTCAATTTTTAAAATAAATATTTTCAAAAAATTTCCATGAAAAAAAAAAACAATATAACAAAATTATTAGAAGTAGAAGTAGTAGTAGTTAACGTGCCAAAAATTAATAAAATATAATCCTGGTATATTATTGACAATAATTAAAAACATTTATAATCATTTTTTTTTGTAAAATTGTCAACTAATAAAAGAAATAATTTTAAGAACTCTGCGCTCTGCAATGATAACATTTTTTTATTATATAACTTTAATATCCTTTTAAGATACTATTTTCCATCAAATGAATTTTTCAAATTAAAATTTTAATTAATGCGATAATTTTTTGATTTTGATTTAAAAAAAAAAAAAACACATAATAAAAATTTGAAATGCATATCCTTTTTTGTTTTTGGGATTCACATCAGTTACAAGGATCTCTGTAGATATCAAATAAATTTTAAAAGGTTCTTTGTTTAGATACTATATTTATTGTCCTTTTATCATATCAGTGAGTTTTACTTAGTGAACTAGAAAAGGTGTTCGGTATTAATATATATAAAACTGTTGACAAAAATCCAAATATTTTAGTGATATTTGGGAGATTAAGTTTCATTTTCAAGGATTTGTTTTTCATTGACTATCACTATATGAATGTGTAATATTATAAAATTCTATATATAAAAATTCAATTGACTTCAAATTGGTATTTTATTAGGGTCAAATAATGTTTTTAGGGGTTAAAAACGTTCACTAAATATGTGATAAAAAAATTGTGCAAATATTGTGTTAAGATAATACTGTTCAAATAACTTTATTGAACTTTTACAATATTTATCAGAGAGATTCTTTACCTAAACTATTATGAGTTTAACAATTTTACTATATTAATTGAGGTTGTCAAATTTTAGATAGTTAAATTATTATTGGTATACTTAATTTGGTCAGAATTAAATTGAAAGAAGAAAATTACTGAATTTTGAAATTATATAATCTTCTTTTAACCTATAAAAAATATTAAAATTTCGATAAATATTTTTTGACAGATTTATATCTAAAAATAGTGACTCCTACTATAATTTCTTCTGAATATCCTATAAAGGGCAAAGTAGTATCAACAAATTTCACTTATTTGTATTCTTTTTCAAGAATATATATACTTACTCCCAAAAATAATATATTTATTATTAATAATTTTTGTATAATAATCTTTTATATCGAGTTATATCGTTATCATTATCATAGAAACGGTTACCCCCACAGCATGAGTTTTTCTTTAAAATGTTAAAATGAAATCCTTAAAGGAATACAATAAAGTATTTAGTATTCTATTTTTGAAAACAAAAAATGTCTTTTAATATCACAAATTCCAAAAAAGTTCTGCTTTTTATCAGAGCTGATCTTTGTCATACACGCACTAAACTTAAAAACTTACTAAAAAAAAATTCTAATGAAAAATGAAAGAATTGGTAAATTGACACAGTGTATCCTTTTTGAAATTTAATAGAAAATTAGGAAGTCAATATTTTTAGATATAATTAAATGAACTATTCTGCCTCTTGTATTCGTTTCTTTGTTGAAAATTTAGTAAAAAGAATTTAATGTCGTTTTTACTTAGAGTAATTGGCATAAATTTTTCTACAATTAAATTTTAGAGTTTTGTCAATCATAAAGTTAGAGTTTTGTGATTTGTATTAAAAGCTTCTCAATAACTTATTGAATATCATAATTGATATTTTCGAATATCATATTTTATAGAAGAAATTACTAAACTTGCACTATTTTCAATAGTATATACTTATTCAAAAGTCTATAATTAATATGAAATAAACCAAACCATGGACAACCTGTATTAATAACACGGTTTAACGATTCCAAAAAAAAGAGAGAACACAAAAAATATAGAATCCAATTTTATTGTAAATCTTAAACTCGTGCACGAGGAATACAGTAATAAAGTCATTGTAAGCTCGAAGGATCTTTATATTGCTCATTCAGGAAATATAATTTAAAAAAAGCATTTTTTTTTTGATAAATTTTTATTTTTTTAACTTTTCCAGTGATAATAATTTTCCAACAACAAGAGAAAATTTTTTATATATACAATACAAATAAATAAAATATTCAAATTCCAAAATGTATTTTCATTATTTTCTTTTATCCATAACAACAACAACAAGAAGAAAATTTAAGTACCAAAAATGTAAAAGTTTATTTTCTGTTTATATATTTTCATTTATTCTGACACTTAACGATTAAATTTAAGTGATTTCCTTGTTTATTCTTTTGAGGGGAGACTTTTCATAAAATCAAATTATTATTATTATTTTTTATTTGGTGGTTAAATTTCATTTCCAAAAAGGACATTATTAAATAGTAGAATATTTTTTTTTAAATGTGCAAATTGTTATTAATAAAAAAGGACAATGCCATAATAAATAATTTAATATTAGAAATAATTTATTAAATAAAAATTATATTCAATCAAATTTATTATATATTTGAAATATAAAATTATATTCTTGGTTATATAAAAATTCCTATTTTAATTTTGTCCTTTAAATATTTTTTTGTTTTATTATACCAAATAAAATTAACTTATTATATATTTGGAAAAGTCTTGACAATTAATTTTCTATTTGACTTTTTGGCACTAATTTAAATTTGTTACTTTTTCTAGGTATCATGGGGAAAGGACGAAATAAAGCAGAAGTTTTTAAATTAAAACTTTTATCAGTTAAATTTATATATTTAAAGAAAAATTATTATAGCGATTCAAAATGAGTTTTTTTTTTTGTCAAACTGCTAAAAGACTCGAATAATTTTAGATAAAATTTCCAAAATTAACTTTCAAGAAAATGAAAATTTACGTATTAAGATTATAATTTTATGTAAAAGAACTTTAGTTAGACCAACTAATAGTAAAGTACACTAAATGTTAATTCATTATTTGTATTTGATATCTAAGTTTCTTTCAATATCTTTTGTGAGAAACTTTGATCATTCAAAGTGTATTTAATCTAAAATGTTTGCAATAGAAATAAAATTTTTCTTAGTGCAATTATCATATTCTAACTACTCTGATGCTAGAGGCGAGTAATAAAATTCTAGAAATTCGTGTACAATTAATTTGTTTATTCCAGTATATACACAAAAAAATTTCAAATTGTAAAATTTAGATGGAAGAAATATATCGACTATAAAATTAAACAAATTCCTTTTTAAATTTAATATTTTTTTCCTTTCTAAAAAATGACACGTAATTGTAAAATTTTCGCTAAACTATCTCAAGTTCAGTAGAACGATAAAACTATAAATTTTACATATACAAATTTAAATTCGTGACAATGTTTGGTATCACGTAAGTAAAAAGTTAATAACAATTTGGGACAGTAAATATATAATTGTAAGTTGGCATTTTAATTTTGATAAAATATTGAATAGAATCTACAAAATATATTAACCGAAATCTACAATAACTTTTTGTAAATTTTGGGTTTCATATCTGGAAAATTTGCTGACTTAAACAAACTGACTATATATTTATTGTGTAAGTAAATATTTGAGCTTAAATTTTGAGATTTTTAAATTGACAAAATTTTAAAAATATTTTTAAAAGAAGTAAATCCGAAACGCTTGAAGTATATTCGTATAATTTTTCTATATAAATTCGTCCTTATAAGATAATTATTATTAGGGAACATTTATCAAAAATGTCAAAAAATTTACCGCGGAAAAAAAAACTTTTAACAATATAATTTATTATAACTTTACTGTAAAAATCCTGTAGTTTTATTTATAAAATGGAAATACTGTCAGAAAATTACAAGATTTTTATATAATCCTATTTTTTTGGGTATATTTTATTTGATCACAAATATTTATGTGAATATCCTTTCATCGCACACGCATCCGCTTATACATATGTGTCTTCTATCGTCCACAAATACAAGATAAGAAAGATATCAGATAGTAAACCATGTGGACAGAAACCTAGTATTTGTGTCCATATTTGTCTATATGCCCTTTAAAGTAAATGTCGACGATTATGGGTCTTTATAAAGGTTAAATATTTGCAAGGACAGAAAAATCTTATACATATACACTGCCATTGATTCAATGGCGCGACAAAATTTGAACATTGGAATTTTCAATATTTTTCTTTTTTAATAGTAAAAAAAATTTAAATAGCTTTGGGTTTTCCCCATACAAATTTGTGTAGAATTTTTAACTTTTCTTTTATAAACAATTATAAAGAAAATTTGTTTAGAATTTTTATAATAATTCAAATATTAATAAAAAATATAAAAGCTTCTAAGGAAAAACAATATGGCATAAAGTTTTTTTCTACAAAATTGTGCCTTTTTTCGGAAAAACCTATTTCCTGAAATATTATTATATTAAAAATCATGGGAAAATTTGACTTTATTTTAAATTCGATACCAAGAAAACTGAACTACCAGAAGAAAAACTTTTATTAATACAAACATAACAAAAAAATTCCAACACGTGTTAATGGTTATTTAAGATTCAAAATATTCTAAAAAAATATTTTCATTGTATTCGTTCTTATATTAAAAAGGATATTCAACTAAAATATTATTATATATTTAATAACAAAATTCATCAGCATCAACAGTAGATAAGATAATATACTATGTGTATGGGGGTGTAGTACAATGTTTCATTTTTGGTTTTATTGACTTTTTTCAGTGTCTACAAAATATTATATAGATTATATTTATATTTAAGACGCCAGGTGAAGTAACATTATTCTCATTTTATGATAAAGTTCTTATAAAATTCTCAAATCATGATTTAAAACCTTTAGTGAATATTAAGCAAAATTGTAAGATAAATTCTGGTAAATATGAATTATAGTAATTTCTATACTTTTAATAGAAATAACTATATATTGGGGCTAGGACGAATATAGTTAAATAGTTGATATATGTATAAACATAATGTGTCCCATTTAATCTATATTTTAAAATTATGTACATTATGTATGTAGACTAAAGTTAAAGACATAAATAATTTCGGTGACAACTTTGTTCTTTATAAATACAACAATACTGACAGCCAGACAAACCAAAAATTTTACAAAGAAAAGACAATTTTTTTTTTTTACTTATAATTAAAAAAAAATCTCCATGAAAAGAAAATCCTTTTCATGATGATTTTCATATTTTTTTTCGCTATTTGATTGAATAATCTCGGCACAAAAAAAATTTATGATAAAAAAAAAATTCTATATTCACCTGAAATCAAATATTTTTCTTCTTCTTTTTGCTTTGCTTATCGTGAAAATCATTTTATTATGGTTCTATTTACTTTAAGGGTCATTCATTTCATTCCTTTGACGGATAAACGTTCAAGTAAACGAATAAATTTTCACCTCAAAAAATGGAAAAATCAACAAGAGATTTTTACGTTTTTTTTTTCTTGGTTTTCTGTGATAAATGTGAGACTTTCATCTTTAAGAGCGAAGAAAAATGAAAAGATTTTGTATATTTGAAATAAGGAAACCTTTAAAGGTTTGTAAAAAAAAAAAAATTTTAATAACAGCAGATTTTGATTTTACGAAAGAAAATTAATTTTATTGGTTTTTCCTACGCAAAAATTGTGTACAATTTTGTTTTGTAAATCTTTTCTATTTTGTGTGCGAGTGAAGGGATATGAAAAAGGATTTTTGTTTTGTCTGGGAAAATGAATTAAATATTTAATGTTTGATATTTAACTTATAAATACTATGTAAATAAATTTCTTTTTTTTTTATAGTAAAGTAAATTTTGTAATTTTTTGATTAAATATTTCAATAAATTTGATTTATTTACATTTTACTTCTATAGTAAAATTAAATAAAAATCGATTGAATTTAAATAAATTATAAATTGCTGAAAAAATATAAATAAAAGTTTTTTTTGAATTACAATTTTTTCTAATTTTTTTTATATAAATATTTTAAATCCTTATTCAAATATTTATTAGTACATATATATTAATTAGTATAATGGAATTCATTCAACTTTAAAATCCTTTAGGATTTTTTGCATTAAATTGTCGGTAAATATTTAAAATTTTTGGAAAATAATTAATTATTCGATTTAGCATAACTATAACATAATTATAATTGAAGCTATTTCACCTGTAAAATCGGTTAAATAATTGAAAGTTGGATTTTGTAACTTAAAAATATGAATATTATTTGATTTAGAATTGTGGCGGAAAATCGATAATCAATCAATTTGATATAATTTCGCTGATAATCTAATTTTGTCCTCGTAAAAATTAAAAATAATTTTAAACCCAACAATATTTATTCATTCTATTTCCTTAAAAAGATAATTTTCCAGAATGACATAAAAATATATTATATCAGCACAATTATTCGCGACTCCTTTAATGGTAAATAATGAAAATACATAAGCACAAATTAAACAAGACATTTTGAAATTTTGTAATTTAACTTTGCTTCCCACAAAATTAATAAAAAAAAAATACTTATTTACTTTTTACTTAGAGTAAGTATAACATTATCAGATTAATAGTATAAGTGTTTTAGATTAAATATCTTTAATTTTGTTAACAAACAGAAAAAAGACAACAACGAAAAAAGGATTTATATTTATATTTTATAAGCAACAATTTTTTTTTATAAATCATTAAATTTTATTTACGAAATTAAGAATTATAAAAAAAAAATTATATTTCAAAACTTTTTGAAATTTTTGTTTCAAGATTTCATTTGATTTTCAATTACATATATAAATTTTTATCTGGTGGATGAGTTAATCTTTTTCACGGTAATTAATTTAATTCCCCGGAAATGGAAAATAAGTATTAAACGATTTAATTTTTTAGTGAAGATTAATAATAAATAAATATATTTTATTTATATTTTATTATTAAAATTTAAATTTTGTTTACCATAAATAAAATAATTTTAATTATTTGATGAGCAAAAAATTATAGTTTTATGATTTTTCTTAGATTATTATTTATTTAATAACAAGGACAGAATCAATTCGTCTTTAATTTTAGAAGGAAAATGATTCCATACTATATGTAGGAGTATAAAATTCATTTTATGCTTTTAGATAGACTACCAAAATAATTTGCTAAAAAGATTCGTTTCTGAATTACATTTGGCTATAGGTTAAAATCAAATTAAATTTCAAATAAATGTATACTTGGTATTTGTGTGTAACTGAACTCACGAGAAATACTATATAAATTTTCCAAAATTTTGTTTAGTTGATATCATAAAGGTAATTTTAAGTTAAATTTAATGTGATTACTCAAGATTTTTAACGATTATTAGACATCATTTTTATCATTACTACAAGACAATTTTAAACTTTTAGAACAGCGAGAAAGTTGTGACAGTAATTTCGAAAAAGTTCTCTTGAAAAATGTTTCATACCGAATTTTGCCATAACCAGTAATCATTAAATCGATTTTTAAATATTTAATATGTATAATTTATTATTTAAATTTTAAATACATATTATTATTATTTTGTGTTCCATATGCATAACATATTGACAAAAAAAAAAAAAAATAATTGTCATAATTTATGTTAATACATTATTTTTCTGTCAAAAATTGAAAAAAGGATATTAAATTAATTAAAAAAGAAAAAAACAATTTTACTTTCTTTATTCAATTCAATTCAATAATAATTTATTTCAGTTTTTGTTTAGAAAAAAAGTACATTTCATTTCCTTACTAGAGATTAGGTTTTAACCTTTACAGCTTAATATTTAGTTTATATCAAGAGAAAATAGCTAAATTTAATTTGTATTTATAATAATTGTAAATTTAAGGAAAATATTTCAAAACAAAAAACCTCAATTATGAAGAAAAAGCTTAACCTAATTTTAAAACTTAGACATATACTAATATTTTACAACTTAACATTAATTTGATCATCGATCGAAATCTACTAAATAGTTGCAATACATTTTATTGAGATATATTATGAAGCTTAATTTTATCTGATATCGTCTTCGTGTCTAAAAGATCATGTAGTATCTTTGTAGAAAAATAAAAAGGAAGATTAAACATCATTTTTAATATTTTATTTTGTTTGGTTTGTAAAATTTTTATGTTTGTCTTGGCGCAACTGCCCCAAACTGGAGAACCATACAACATGAAATTTTGAAAAATCATTTTAAATATGATTATTTTATTTGCTTTGGATAGGTACGAGTTACGATTAATAATAGGGTATAGCATTTTGATCAACAGATCGCATTATTTAATTATGTGATTGATGTGTGGCCTGAATTCGAGTTTTCTGTCAAGGATAATTCCAAGGTATTTGATAGAATGTTCCCATTGAATATCCTGACCGCTGAGAGAGAGATTAGTAGATGGTAGATTGCTGTGTTTTGTTTTGCCTGAAAAGAATATTGCCTTGGTTTTTGCATCATTGATCTTTATTTTCCATCTATGAAAATATTTTTGATTTGAGAATATGCTGTAGTTAAGTTGTTAGAAATATTTAATACCGAATCGCAAGCCATCAGAATTGCTGTATCGTCCGCATACAGACCTAAAACAGTTGGATTTAGAGTAGGTATAAGTATAAATGTTGTAAAGATTTGGGCTCAAGGAAGAACCTTGCGGTACACCAGCAGGAATATTGTATGAGGAAGAGCTGGTTCCGTTTATATTTACTGTAAAGCATCTGTCAGATAAAAAATTTTGAACGATCTTTATTAGATAAGTAGGAAAATGTACAGCAAACATTTTGTGAATGCGTTTATTCTGTTGTTTACGCATTTCTCAAAGACTTTGCCTAGACTATTTAGAAGGCTGATAGGCCTGTATCCTTCAAGACTCGACGCATTATTTTTCTGTTTGGGAATAATAATAACTTTGGCTTTTTTCCAATCCGACGGTATTTTCAAGCAGACGTTAAATATGTGTGTTAAAAAAATGATTGCCTTTTTGGGTATTAACACAATCAGGCCCAGGTGCTTTTTTCATTTTACATATTTTAATTATTGTTTTAATTTCAGGAGGAGTAATTAGTTTAAAATTACCAATATTGTTATTGGTAAAATGTTCACCGTAAGCTGAAGTAATTTTATGTTGTTTTAGGAAATATTTCGCCAATTCTTCAACTTTCTCATTATTGGTTAATAGAATACGCGAATCATTAATTTTTATTGGTGGTATATTTTTATTTCTATTTTTAAGCAGTTTCGTTATATTCCAGAAAGTTTTGCTGCATTTTTCAAATGATTGGAGTTTAGTTGACCATTTATCATTAACCAGAGTGATAATTTGCATAGAGATAAATTTATTGAGGTGATTTAAGTTACGTTTTATTTCCAGTAGACGATACCGTTTCCATTCGCGTCTTAGATTGTTTCTGTACGAAATTAGGTCTTTTAAAGCAGTTGGAATAATTATATATGGTATTGGTGAATTTTTCTTTTCAAATTTGGGAATAGTAATTTCTTTAGCATCATTAATAATTTGTAAGAAGTGTGCAATGCCCACATTAATTTCTTGATTATTGGAAAAGCTGTCAACACTTATATCGTACAGGTTAATGTTTGCGCAAATTTTCCTGCAGTAATCTGGCCAATTTGCTCGTTTATAATCTACTAGATACGGGATAGGGTTAAGTATAGGTTGGGAATGAATAACAAATTTCACAGGAAGATGTTGCGAGGCAAGTTTAATGTCAACAGTGGGATGAGTTATATATTGTGGGCAATTACTTAATATTAAATCTAAGACAGAAGGACTTCCTCTCAAGCTACTGGTGCAAAAAGTTGGATCAGCTGGAGCTAATAATTGGTAATTACGTATACAATTGCCGAAGGTGTGACGACAATTAAGGTCACCCGCAATCACATAATTATATATTAATCTGTTGATCACGTTAAGATCGTACGTCAAATTTTGTGTTTTAATCTGGGTGGGATTACCACCTGGGAAATATGCGCCAATTAACACTATTTCAAGTAAACAGTTTCACCGATATATTTTCTATACAGCAAGTTTTAAGTGACGGCAGTATAGAATGTTTAATTTTTTTGTTAATGACTAGAGCGACACCTCCAGCTCTTTCGGCACGATCTAGACGATAACAGATAAAATTTGGATCGCTAATTTTATTATTACATTTAAGCCAAGTTTCTGTTATTATACCTACATGAAAGTTATTATCATATAGAATCTATATAAAAAACTTTGACCGATCTTTAAATTTAGTTTGTATTTAATAAGCAATATATTATAGATAATTGAAATACTCAATGATTTTACTTTTTTTTTATGCAGATGCTTTGAGCATTCCAAAAATTTACATTAATATGATTAGGAATCTCCATTGTACAAATGCTTTATAGTCAATTCTGCAAGAGCAGCAAACTGTTCTTCTCGAGACTTGCATTTTTTTAAATTAATTAACATAATCGTTGAAAATATTTAATAATTCATTGGACAGTGAATAGAACTGGCTGAGTGAGGGTTGTTGGGGTCTTTGCAGTTGTCACAGCATAGCGAATCAATTTTTTCGTTCTTAGTTTGGAATTTGATGTAGTCTAGGCAGTCAGTTGTTTTATGATCACGAGCACAAATGCTACATTTACTATCAAGGTAACACCAATTAGATCCGTGTCCAAAAGTCTGACAATTGTAGCAGCGGGTTGGACCTTTGTTAGAAGATCTGTAAAAATCCCAATATATAATTGTGTGGAATAAGGAACGACAGTTATGCTTCAATTCATTTAATTTAACTGAGCCCCTTTCAAAGTAAAGAAAATAAGTTGCTTAGAATATCTTTCTTTATGTAAGTTCATAATTTTTATATCCAGAGGAATAATATTATTGTTTTTTAGTTCAACAGCAATATCCGCAGTTTCCATTTTGTGTCAACCATAGAGCACTATTTTTTAAGGTTTTTTTTTGGTTGTTGTCATGTCCAAAAAATTTTACACTTTATGTAAATGTATGTAAACACTTTGTTTCTTGAGTTCATCGAATAATTTATTGTAATCGTCGGTCTCGTCACAGAAAATTTTTGTACCGATACTTGTGTTTTTTATTTGTTAGGTTAATAACATTAATTGGTGGAATTTTTGTTTTGTTTTTTGTATCTATATCATTTTCTATATTTTTTTCATGTACTTCAGTTAGCTGACTAAGTGGAGCAAACGGATTAACATATTCAACAGATTTTTGTTTAATAGATTGTTTATTGTTTGTATGAAAATTATTAGCATTAGTAGCACTTTTATTGCCTTTGTTGCGGGCCATTATATTAATATTTGATAGATGTGTTATATCACAAATTTGACTTTTTTTCCCGGATTATTAAAAGTTTGCAAATCTTCATTATTATCAGATAAAGAATTTAAACGTCTTTTGTTATCAATGTTAATTGAAGGTTTATAAACACGCGATAACATATTGCGAAATCACGCGATATAATTGGAACAATAGATCGAAACAATATAATTGAAAAATTTAAATTTAAATTTATTGAAATTGTTTATTACTTTATTTTTTAATCTCACGATGTTTAAAGTTTGTGTGTACAGAGACTCCTTTCTTTATTCAATTTCATTTGTAATAAATTATAATTTCTCTGAGATTTTATTTATGATTTAAGAATTTAAATTTTTTTTCGAAACAATATTAATTGTATTTTTTCCCACATTGAAAAATGTTATAGCATAAATATGTTTTTGTTAAATATGTTTGTAGCATATAATTACATTAAATTTATTTAACATATTTTTAATATTTTTTTTTATTCATATTATATGATTCATTTTTATTATAATCATTATTGTAAATACAATATGGACTATGCTTATGTAAAGTATGGAAATATTATTAATCGGATTATTAATAAATATTTGAATTTAAAAAAAAATATATGCAATTATTCTTATACTAAATGAGTATGTAATTCTTGTTATACTAAATGAGAATGTACATAATTCGAAACACAAATGGTATTAATATGCACATATTATTTAAAATTTATGAATATATGTATTTAATTATTATATTGAGAGCAAACTACTTACTATATGCACATAGTCTGAATCATAAATACAATAATTCGACATCAAAAATATAAATTTAAAATTACCATAAAAATATTCTGTAAAATAATTCTGGAGATACAAAAGGATCTACGGCGAGAATTTGTATTGAATTTCAGAACCATAATTTTATATTATTTTCATATCAATTAACTTTTATGTAAATGCTATTAGATTTATAAATGGATCGCAGAACAATTTTCTATCGTTGTAGATAAATTTAGAATTTTAAATATAATATAAAATTTCAAATAACAACTGAACAAATTATATTACTAAAATTTTAAGTAAACATATTAACAATTTCAAATATATGTAAAGTAAAATTTTGGAACAGTGAGTGGTAAAAGTTTCTAACTTAAGTTTCTAAACTTCTGCATAACAATTAAAGCATCATTAAAATGTGTAATAAGTTTAGTTGTGAAGAAACATATATTGTAGTGCTGTATTTTTTTTTCATATTAATTAATTTTTTTCATCGTATTCAAAAACATGTAATATGAAATTGATGTTCTTACAGCCTAAAAATATGTATTACATTATTAAAAATACTTCATTATTAATAAATTAACTTACATTTGCACTAGTTTGTCGCGAAATGGTAAAAAAATTTAATCCAGACAAAATAATAGGTTCTTGACTTAACATCATTGTTGCATACACAATTTTCATTAATTTCACATTATTTTTTGAATTTCCTGAAGAATTATAAATAATATTTTCCCAATTAGAACTATAAAAACAAGTGCTAATATTATCGCTCTAAAATGAATTTAATAAAATTATAATTTAAATGATTTTCTAAAAATAATAATTTTGATTTTTACCATTTCTGTTAATTTTGAACCCATACTACCAAATATCATTAATTCACAAATAACTCCACAACCCAAGCAAACATATTTTAAGTTTTCCACTTGAAATCCAAACTAATCGAAGCAAAATAATGAACATTCAATTATGTAAAAATTATATTATCTTAAAAAAAAACTTACAATTGCAATTTGAAATGCTGCTAGACAAAGCGCAAGTGTATTACAAACTAAATTAACAGAATATGGAATCGAAAACGCATCATTTATTTTTACAGAAAATCTAAAAAGAAAATTTACTTATTTATATTATTAAATTATTATTTTTTAAATTAAATTAATTACTCTTTTATTTCACAATATTTTTGAAAAATTTTTATATAATCGTCAATGCAATTGTTAAATTTATTTTCATTATTAGTACCCGTAATATTATTACAAATATTTTCAATTTCCACTGATAATAATTTTAATCTAGCAATTAAATGACTTATACATAATACTAAAAAATATCCTTCCGATATTATAAATGTTACTATTGTACAACCACCAATGGAACTATATAATAGAGTAAATAAATAATTCCCTACTGGTTCCATACTGTAATGTGGTAATATTTTAGCACATAGGGGACGTGATTCAAAGTTTGTAAATAATGCTACTAAAATTGGTAGAATAAGAAACATAAAACCAGCACCAAAATATGAATAACTCATAATATAAGTTGATTTCATCATTCCATTTATATATAATTGAATATTTTGATTGTCATCAGATGTTATATAGATTGTTGAAAAAAATTCCATTATAAATTTTTTCAATTTTTTTACATTTAATATTGAATAATTAATACGAACAAATAGATTAGTAACTATTGTTATAGTTAATATATTTTCCATAAGAAGTTCTAATCCAATATTTATATTTTTAATAAAATAATTTGATTCAGCATCTAATGCCATTATATAACAAGTACAAATTGCAATTTGTAATGTAATATAAATAAATTTTTTCCAAAATTGACAATTTTGATGAAGCGGCCAAACAAAACTTAATTTATATAATTGTAATTGCCATGGTAGTTCAATTGGTGCTTTCTTTGAAGATTCTGGTTCAATAAACATTTTTGTCATTATTATTATTTTTCTTTTTTAAATTTAACTTGTAATCAAATTTTGGGATTACTTATTATTGAAGAGTTAAAATTAAACTGATTTTTATATTTAAATGGTAATATTGATCAAGTCTTTAATTTCCCAAATATAGTACTCTTTATTTTGTCTGCGTTGTATTTAGTAGTGACGTGTAGAAAGTTTAAAAATAATAACCATTTTACCTTTTTTATAACTTTACATATTTAAATACCAGTGGAAATGGTTATTATTTACTATATCAAGTTTATGAGTTACACAAATAATAGTTTACAAAAATATCTTTGAATTTTCAATTTACATAAACTTACCTTTTTATTTACCATTAATAATAATTATATAGTTAAAATTATTATTTAAATATTTAATAATTAATTTGATTTCCGGATAGTATATAAACATAAGCTCAAAGTTAATGATTAGTTTTGATTATTATTTAATAAAATATAAGGTTAATTAACATTAAAACCTTAAAATATTAATAAATAATTATTTTCATTTATTTGTTTTGATAGAAAATTTATATATTCTTTTTAGTACGTAATGTAAATATTTTGCTTACCTTAATTTTTCTAGTGCACAAATAATTTTTCATTAGGAGCAACAATATTTATAAAAAATTTCAATATTTATGATAATTTTCAGTTAAATTTAAAAAAAAATCTTTTATCACTATACATCTAAGACAAACATTAAATCAGTAAAGAGCTTCTCAGCTCAATTTCAAAACTTAATAAAAAAAATTTTGCAGTGCTTGTGCTAAATCTGATATTTAAAATGATTATATATAAAATCTGGCTAAACTACATTTAAAAACATCTAAAATTGATAAAATTTAATTAGCTTGGTGAAGTTTTTTGATACATTAGCATTTGACACTATTCCAAAATCAAACATTTACTTTATTCCATGGTATAGGAGGCATTTTGTAACTTCTAATTATTAAATTTAACCAATTTTTTTCATGGTATTCAGAAACATGTAATATGAAATTGATGCTCTTACAGCCTAAAAGAAATCAGTATTAATATCAATGCAATTGACCATTATTATCAAACTTACATTTGCACTTGTTTGTTGCGAAATGGTAAAGAAATTTAATCCAGACAAAATAATAGGTTCTTGACTTAACATCATTGTTGCATACCCAATTTTCATTAATTTCACATTATTTTTTGAATTTCCTGAAGAATTATATATTATATTTTCCCAATTAGAACTATAAAAACAAGTGCTAATATTTTCGCTCTAAAATGGATTTATTAAAATTAATTAAAATGATTTTCTAAAAATAGATTATTTACAATTTCTTGTATATATGAACCCATATTGCCAAATATCATTAATTCAAGAGCAACCGCGATAGCATAACAGGCATATTTTGCTGTCTCCATTTGTAATCCAAGCTATATACAAAACAAATTATTAGATTTAATTGTCAAAATGTTTTTTTCTTACTTACAATTGCAATTTGAAATGCTGATAGACAAAGCACAAGTGTATTGCAAACGATATTTATGAAATATGTCACTGAAAAAGCATCATTTAATTCCGCAGAAAATCTGTGAAGATATTTTAATAAATTGAGAATTTTTTATTAAAATAATCTTACGCTTTTAATTCCGAATATTTCTCAAAGTTTTTAACGAATTCTCTTATATATTCATCAATTTGATTTTATTTTTTAGTATTAGTAAAATTATTACAAATATTTTCAATTTCCACTGATAATAACTTCAATCTAGCATTTAAATGACTTATACATAATACTAAAAAATATCCTTCCGATATTCTAAATGTTATTATTGTACAACTACAAACTGATGTATAAAATAATGTTAGTATATATTCTACCAATGGTTCCAAATTGTATGGTGGTGACAATTTGTTTGAAAGTGGATGTAATTTAAATCCTGTAAAAATAGCCTCGCCGATTGGAAAAAATCAAAAATAAGAATCCAGCAATAATATAAGCATAACTCATAATAAGCATTGGTCTCATTATGGATTGAATATATTTTCGAATATTTGAATTTTCTTCATGTGTTATATAAACTGTTGAGAAAAATTTGCTAATACATTTTTTACGTTATTTTAAATATGCGTAGAAAAAGATCAGTAGCAATGATAATAGTTAAAATATTCTCCATAATTATTTCTAAACCAATATCAATATTTGTGATCAAATAATTTATCTCTCCTTCCAAGTCAAGTATAAAACATATAAATAGTATAATTTGTAAATAATGTAGTGTAAATATTTGTTTTCCAAATTGCACAATTTATATTGTGTGGCCAAGCCAAGGTAAATTTGTAGAGATGTAATTGCCATGGTAGTTTGATTAATTTGTTTGCAGATTTTGGTTAAAAAAACATTTTTTTTATGGTAAATTTAATCTACTATTTAATATCTGATATTCGGCCGAAACTTAAAATAGCAAAGCATACGGCTTTGGTAATAGTATAATATTTAATGGGAAATATTAGTAAAGGCCTTTATTCAATAATCCTATCAAAATTATATGGTATTTACTTCCTTATAACAATTTTAATTGTGGTAAACATAACCTATATTATAACTCGTAGTAACATTAAGTTTTGATCATCCTTCAATAAACTATAAAAGAAAGTTCAATAAAACAAATCTAATTTTTTATATTTATTTTAGTAAAATTATAAAATTCATCAAATATCAATTAAATTTTATATATTTTTATAATGAAATTTGTACATAATAATATGTATCTTTCTGGCTTTCTATATAAATAAATATACATATATTGAATTTTCTATTGATCCTCTTGTAACTGCAACCTCAGTAGTTTATGATTCACCAACTGAAGTTATAGTTAATAATGAACCACCAAAATCTCTTGAAACACCGAAACCAATTGAAACATTAACTTTTGTTGATGAATCTATAGCATCTCAAGCTAATAAATCAATTGCAATTGTACCTATTCGAAGTGATGAAGTTAAGAGCGGTCTATGTGTTGTTGAACCACCTAAAATAATATTTTTATCTCTTTTAGTATATGGTACTAAACCATCTGAGATATTGGAGTATATCAATAATAAAAATTTTTGGCCTAAGAACTTATTTATAAAGGAATTTACATTTCGTCAGAAAGGTCATAATAAGCAAATTACAAAAAACTAATTGAGGTTTCGTTCTTCTATCAAAATGCACGTGACTTAAGAACGAAATCATAAACTTTTTTAGTAAATATGCAAAGGTGTACCTATGATGTCTTGGTGTTAACTGAAACTGGTTTAAATGAATCTTTTTCTAATATTTTATTTTTTCCTTCTAATTTCATGGTTCATAGATGCGATCGTTCAGAGCATAATAGTGAATTTTCTCGTTTTGGTGGAGTCCTGATTGCAATTAATAATAAATTTAATTGCTGTGAAATTCAGCTAAAAATGCTTGATGATATCGAAATATGCTGTTCCAGTATTGTTACTAATTGCAAGAAAATCTTTATTGTTGGTGTATACATCCCACCAAATTCGCCAATTCTTAAGCTGAACCGATGCTATGCAGTTTATTTTGATTATTGTCTCCAAATGACAATAATCTTTATATTTGGTGATTTTAATTTATCTGGTATTGATTGGACTCTAGGTGATATTGATTACACATTCTTAGTTCCAAATAATGTTACAACTGATTGTGAAGTAGCGTTGGTAGATAATATGTTATCATTGGGACTTTTTCAACTGAATTCAGTGAAGAATCTTCAAAATAAATCGCTTGAGCTGATTTTTTCCAACTCAACGGATGAATGCAGTACTTCTAATAGTCAATTTGCTTTAGTTCAAGAGGATATGATCATCTCTTAATTTATTTTTTAAAATTGATAATTTCTTGAATAGTAATTACTATAATTCTTTTAAATTTGATTTTAAAAATGCAAATTATGCTGTCATTATTGGTGAACTTTTAAATTGAACTGGACTAATTGAACTCAATATTAATGAGAATCCTAATAAATTTTGGAAGTTCATTAAAGATAAAAGTGGTTCTGATGGCTTTCCTAATAGTATGAGTTATGAAGGAACGAATAGTTATAATTCAGAATAAATAAGTAATATCTTCGCTGATTTCTTCCAGTCAGTGTATACTAATGATACTAGTACATTAGACTATGAATTCTTAGATTCTTGTACTTCAACGGCTACAATTTCAGAATTTAATAGTCTTGTTGTAACTGAGGATGAAGTGTCTTACGGTATTAAAAATTTAAAGTCTAGTTTCTTCCCTGGTCCAGATGGGCTACCATCAGCCTTCTTGATTAACTGTTCGTCTTCTCTATCTAAAATCTTATGTCATATGTTTAATATTTCATTAAAAACTAGTAGATTTCCCCTAATTTGGAAAAATTCATTTATTACACCAATCTTTAAAGCTGGTAATAAAAGTAAAGTTGCGAATTACAGGGGAATAAACAAACAGTCCGTTATTCCTAAAATGTTTGACTCTATCATAACCAATAATCTTTATTCCTACTGTATATCATGTATTTGTGCCAATCAACATGGGTTTATTCGTGAAAGATCTACTTTAACTAACCTGCTGTTATTTAACAAACTTTATTTCAGGTGAAATGGAAAGTGGAGGCTAGGTTGACGCAATATATACGGATTTTAGTAAAGCTTCCGATTGTGTTAATTTTTATATTTTACTTTATAAGCTTTCTAGACTTGGTTTTCCAGAATTGTTTATAAACTGGTTTCGTCTTCTCTGATGCATAGAGCACAGAAAGTGTTCTTCCGCAATCATCTGTCGAATGACATACATGTTCTATCTGGAGTTCCTAAAGGTAGCCCACTGCTCTTCATTTTATTTATTAATGATTTGGTAGAATTCATTCCCAATTGCAAAATTCTGATGTTTGCTGATGACTTGAAATTATACATACTAGTTAATGATATCTTCCTTTTAGGACTTAGGCATCCTGTTAGACAGTAAGATTAATTTGGACAGTAAGACATAGGCGTCCTGTTAGACAGTAAGCTTAATTTTAATCATCATATAGATGCAATAATCAAGCTAATAGAGCATGGGGTATGGTGCGACCAAAGCCGTATATAATATAAAGATATTCAAAATGTAAAAAAGACTTAAAAAACTGAAAACATTAGGACGCCAATATGAGTAGTTCACCACAGCAAAATATTTTTGTTAAGAAAGTTGAAATAACGAGTTTGTGGATAAGACGTAGAAATTGTATAGAGACGACAGGTACACACACATTTTTCGTGGTGAAATTTAATAATATGCGCTCTTTTATTTTCTGTATACTATAATAATAGAAAAAGGAATAAGGACGAAAAAAATATAGAAAAATATGTATGAGATAGAAAGGGTAAGGAAATATATGTATATATTTTTGGTTATTTTGATCTATTTTAACAAAAATTTAGAAACTCATATTTGGAATCTTATATTTATTTTCAATTTTGTTCTGGAAAAAAAAAATTCTTTATTGAAGCAAAAATTCTACCTGTTTTGGGTTTTTTAAACCAAAGGATTTTAAAGGATACAAATTTCATTTATTTTTTCAAATTTCAATTTTTTATTTTTCATTATTTTTGGTTAAAGATCAACGAACTTGCGATCGTAGTAAAATTATGAATGATTTTTGATAATTTTATTTACATAAATAAATACTTTTTATGCTATACATACATATATTTTAGAAAACTTATATAGAATCCCAAAGTTAATTTTGCCTTATATTTTATATATTTTTAGTGCGCTAAAAAAACTAAATATGTAAAGACAAATTAATAGTGGAATAATTTTAAATAAAAAATCAATACCGTATACAAATATTCTTATTGTATTTGCTATAAAAAAAATCATTCATAATTTTACTACGATCGCAAGTTCGTTGATCTTTAACCAAAAATAATGAAAAATACAAAATTGAAATTTGAAAAAATAAATGAAATTTGTATCCTTTAAAATCCTTTGGTTTAAAAAACCCAAAACAGGTAGAATTTTTGCTTCAATAAAGAATTTTTTTTTTCCAGAACAAAATTGAAAATAAATATAAGATTCCAAATATGAGTTTCTAAATTTTTGTTAAAATAGATCAAAATAACCAAAAATATATACATATATTTCCTTACCCTTTCTATCTCATACATATTTTTCTATATTTTTTTCGTCCTTATTCCTTTTTCTATTATTATAGTATACAGAAAATAAAAGAGCGCATATTATTAAATTTCACCACGAAAAATGTGTGTGTACCTGTCGTCTCTATACAATTTCTACGTCTTATCCACAAACTCGTTATTTCAACTTTCTTAACAAAAATATTTTGCTGTGGTGAACTACTCATATTGGCGTCCTAATGTTTTTAGTTTTTTAAGTCTTTTTTACATTTTGAATATCTTTATATTATATACGGCTTTGGTGCGACGTTATTCATGTGAATTTACTAATCCATATGTAATTCAAAAATTGTATGTGGCTTTTGGCAGGTCTATATACTTGAATATGCTTCACCTCTATGGGCTGCTTATTATCGTAATAAAATTTCACGTATTGCGGCTATCCAAAAGCGGTTTTTACGTTTTGCGCTACGTGGTTTACCCTGGCAAGATACTTATAATCTTCCCTGTTATAAGGGCAGATTACGCTTAATTAACATGGATTCTTTAGTGGACAGAAGGTTGGTAGCTAAAATAGTTTTTATCTATCAACTGATTTCCAGTCATATTGATGATCCGGAAATCTTAAAGCTTTTCGCTTTCCATGAACCTAGTCCTAATCTGCGCCATGTCAGATTCTTTCAGACAATTTCTAGTAGCACTAACTATGGACAGCGTTCATTACTAAATGCGTTATTAATTGATTTTAATAATCACTTCAATGTGATTGACTTTGGTTTGCCTATTAGCACAATAAAACTAAATCTTTTTCAATCTATCCGTTCTAGTTTTATTTAATCTGTTTTCTTAATAATTTGTTAATTTTTTTTATTTTTTTGTCACTTTTCGTTATTCGTTTTTAATTATTTTTTAAATTTTAATTATTATTCAAGATTTTTTATTTATTCAAGTTTATACTTATTTATAATTTTCTTTAAATTTTATTTTAAAATTTTTTTAACTTTTGTTTAATAATTTTCATTTTGAAATTCTTTTTTATTTTTGTTAATTTCTTTTTTTACCACTTATATTGAAAAAAGCTGTATAGATTTACGATATTCTTTAAATAAATAAATAAATATATTATTGATATATATACACAGCCATAAGGACATTATGGTTTGATTATGTGTGTAACTTTTTAAGAAGTCACTGTTTGAATTTAAAGTTTAGTTAATTTTTTACAAGCCAAATTTATGGTATTAGCTTAATATTTTGAGGATATTATGGTAGTGTCCTACTCTTTGTAGGAGTATGTACAGGTACAGGACCTTCTGTTAGGTATCTTTTCGGTGATCGTGATGATGTGAAACTTACCAGTATACTGAAATTTTACTTAAAATTCATAATATTAAAAATAGGGTTCATTGTTATGTATCGTTTGATCTATATAACAGCACATTTTTGTGTATCGATCCATTGGTCTATTTATATTCTCTACTATAGCATTGGTTTAGTATCAGTTAAATACGATGTGAGTATAATTCCAAACAAAATAATTTCTTAACTTCTTTTTACAAGATTTAAAAATAGATCTTTTCCAATGGTAAGAAATTCCTGTATGGACTAATCCTGTATGGATTAGGATTACTTCAACTTATAAATACATAATGAAAATTAATTAATAATCGTTTTAATTATCTATAAATTGAATTGGTTTCCAAAAATTTGATTCCAACTAAAATATAATTTATTTGTGTAGACTCTATTGTACTCAAAAGATAAATAATAAATCCGATTATTAATACTAACTTAAATTGTTATTACAAAAAAATATAATATATAAATTTTATATACTACTTACCATATTGCACATAGTCTGAATCATAAATACAATAATTCGACATAAAAAATATAAATTTAAAATTACCATCAAAATATTTTGTAAAATAATTCTGGAAATATAAAAGGATCTACGTCGAGAAGTTGGATTGAATTTCAGAACCATAATTTTAATTTTTTTTTAATTTCAATTAACTTTTATGTAAATGCTATTAGAGTTATAAATGGATCGCAGAACAATTTTCTATCTTTGCAGATAAATTTAGAACTTAAAATATAATAGAACTTTCAAATGATAATGATAGTAGTAACTGAACGAATTATATTACTAACATGTTAATTAAATATATTAACAATTTCAAATATGTAAAGTAAAATTTTGGAACAGTCAGTGATGAAAGTTTCTAAACTTCTGCATAACAATTAAAGTGTTTTTCATCACTAAAATGTGTAATAAATCATTTAGTTGTGAAAAAAATAAATTGTAGTGCTATACTTTGTTTTTGCAATATTCGGTTGTAATGCTTATAGATCATATAAATATTAATCAATTTTTTTCATCGTATTCAAAAACATGTAATATGAAAGTGATGTTCTTACAGCCTAAAAAAATATATTACATTATTCAAAATACTTCATTATTAGTAAATTAACTTACATCTGCACTAGTTTGTCGCGAAATGGTAAAAAAATTTAATCCAGACAAAATAATAGGATCTTGACTTAACATCATTGTTGCATACACAATTTTCATTAATTTCACATTATTTTTTGAATTTCCTGAAGAATTATAAATAATATTTTCCCAATTAGAACTATAAAAACAAGTGCTAATATTATCGCTCTAAAATGAATTTAATAAAATTATAATTTAAATGATTTTCTAAAAATAATAATTTTGATTTTCACCATTTCTGTTAATTTTGAACCCATACTACCAAATATCATTAATTCACAAATAACTCCACAACCCAAGCAAACATATTTTAAGTTTTCCACTTGAAATCCAAACTAATCGAAGTAAAATAATGAACATTCAATTATGTAAAAATTATATTATCTAAAAAAAAAACTTACAATTGCAATTTGAAATGCTGCTAGACAAAGCGCAAGTGTATTACAAACTAAATTAACAGAATATGGAATCGAAAAAGCATCATTTATTTTTACAGAAAATCTAAAAAGAAAATTTACTTATTTATATTATTAAATTATTATTTTTTAAATTAAATTAATTACTCTTTTATTTCACAATATTTTTGAAAAATTTTTATATAATCGTCAATGCAATTGTTAAATTTATTTTCATTATTAGTACCCGTAATATTATTACAAATATTTTCAATTTCCACTGATAATAATTGTAATCTAGCAATTAAATGACTTATACATAATACTAAAAAATATCCTTCACATATTATAAATGTTGCAATTGTACAACCACCAATGGAACTATATAATAGAGTAAATAAATAATTCCCTACTGGTTCCATACTGTAATGTGGTAATATTTTAGCTGAAAGGGGACGTGATTCCAATTTTGTAAATAATGTTACTAAAATTGGTAGAATAAGAAACATAAAACCAGCACCAAAATATGAATAACTCATAATATAAGTTGATTTCATCATTCCATTTATATATAATTGAATATTTTGATTTTCATCAAATGTTATATAAATTGTTGAAAAAAATTCCATTATAAATTTTTTCAATTTTTTTACATTTAATATTGAGTAATAAATACGAATAAATACATTAATGACTACTGTCATAGTTAATATATTTTCCATAAGAAGTTCTAATCCAATATTTATATTTTTAATAAAATAATTTGATTCAGAATCTAATGCCATTATATAACATATAAAAAGTGTAATTTGTAATGTAATATAAATAATTTTTTTCCAAAATTGACAATTTTTATGAAGAGGCCAAACCAAACTTAATTTATATAATTGTAATTGCCATGGTAGTTCAATTGGTGCTTTCTTTGAAGATTCTGGTTCAATAAACATTTTTGTCATTATTATTATTTTTCTTTTGTAAATTTAACTTCTAATCAAATTTTGAGATTACTTATTATTGAAGAGTTAAAATTAAACTGATTTTTATATTTAAATGGTAATATTGATCAAGTCTTTAATTTCCCAAATATAGTACTCTTTATTTTGTCTGCGTTGTATTTAGTAGTGACGTGTAGAAAGTTTAAAAATAATAACCATTTTACCTTTTTTATAACTTTACATATTTAAATACCAGTGGAAATGGTTATTATTTACTATATCAAGTTTATGAGTTACACAAATAATAGTTTACAAAAATATCTTTGAATTTACAATTTACATAAACTTACCTTTTTATTTACCATTAATAATAATTATATAGTTAAAATTATTATTTAAATATTTAATAATTAATTTGATTTCCGGATAGTATATAAACATAAGCTCAAAGTTAATGATTAGTTTTGATTATTATTTAATAAAATATAAGGTTAATTAATATTAAAACCTTAAAAAATTAATAAATAATTATTTTCATTTATTTGATAGAAAATTTATATTTTCTTTTTAGTGCGTATTGTAAATATTTTGCTTACATAAATTTTTTAGTGCACAAATAATTATTCATTAGGGGCAACAATATTTATAAAAAAATTCAATATTTATGATAATTTTCAGTAAAATTTAAAAAAAATCTTTCATCACTATACAACTAAGACAAATATTAAATCAGTAAAAAGCTTCTCAGCTCAATTTCAAAACTTAATAAAAAAACTTTTGCAGTGCTTGTGCTAAATCTGATATTTAAAATGATTATATATAAAATCTGGCTAAACTACATTTAAAAGCATCTAAAATTGATAAAATTTAATTAGTTTTGTGAAGTTTTTTGATACATTAGCATTTAACACTATTCCAAAATCAAACATTTACTTTATTCCATCATTCCATGGTATAGGATGCATTTTGTAATTTTTAATTATTAAATTTAACCAATTTTTTTCATGGTATTCAAAAACATGTAATATGAAATTGATGCTCTTACACCCTAAAAGAAATCAGTATTAATATCAATGCAATTGACCATTATTATCAAACTTACATTTGCACTTGTTTGTTGCGAAATGGTAAAGAAATTTAATCCAGACAAAATAATAGGTTCTTGACTTAACATCATTGTTGCATACACAATTTTCATTAATTTCACATTATTTTTTGAATTTCCTGAAGAATTGTAAATAATATTTTCCCAATTAGAACTATAAAAACAAGTGCTAATATTTTCGCTCTAAAATGGATTTATTAAAATTAATTAAAATGATTTTCTAAAAATAGATTATATACAATTTCTTGTAAATATGAACCCATAGTGCCAAATATCATTAATTCAAGAGCAACCGCGATAGCATAACAGGCATATTTTGCTGTCTCCATTTGTAATCCAAACTATATACAAAACAAATTATTAGATTTAATTGTCAAAATGTATTTTTCTTACTTACAATTGCAATTTGAAATGCTGATAGACAAAGCACAAGTGTATTGCAAACGATATTGATGAAATATGTCACTGAAAAAGCATCATTTAATTCCACAGAAAATCTGTGAAGTTAAAGTATCTTTGAAAATTTATAAATTGAAAATTTATTACTTGAATAATCTTACGCTTTTAATTCCGAATATTTCTTATAGTTTTTCACGAATTCTCTAATACAATCGTCAATTTGATTATATTTTTTAGTATTAGTAAAATTATTACAAATATTTTCAATTTCCACTGATAATAACTTCAATCTAGCATTTAAATGACTTATACATAATACTAAAAAATATCCTTCCGATATTATAAATGTTATTATTGTACAACCACCAACTGAGGTATAAAATAATGTTGGTATATATCCTACCAATGAATCTAAATTGTATGGTGGTGCCAATTTGTTTGAAAGTGGATGTAATTTAAATCCTGTAAAAATCGCCTCGCAGATTGGAAAAATCAAAAATAAGAATCCAGCAATAATATAAGCATAACTCATAATAAGCATTGGTCCCATTATGGATTGAATATATTTTCGAATATTTGAATTTTCTTCAAGTGTTATATAAACTGTTGAGAAAAATTTGCTAATAAATTTCTTACGTTCTTTTACATGTAAAATAAAATAAAATATGCGTAGAAAAAGATCAGTAGCAATGATAATAGTTAAAATATTCTCCATAATTATTTCTAAACCAATATCAATATTTGTGATCAAATAATTTATCTCTCCTTCCAAGTCAAGTATAAAACATATAAATAGTATAATTTGTAATGTAGTGTATATATTTTTTTTCCAAATTGCACAATTTATATTGAGTGGCCAAGCCAAGCTGAATTTGTAGAGATGTAATTGCCATGGTAGTTTGATTAATTGATTATTTGCAGATTTCGGTTCAAAAAACATTTTATTTCTGGTAAATTTAATCTGCTATTTAATATATGATATTCGGCCGAAATTTAAAATAGAACTGATGTATAATATTTAATAGGAAATATTGGTAAAGGCTTTATTCATCAATCCTATCAAAATTATATGGTATTTACTTCCTTATAAAAATTTTAATTGTGGTAAACATAACCTATATTATAACTCGTAGTAACATTAAGTTTTGATCATCCTTCAATAAACTATAAAAGAAAGTTCAGTAAAACAAATCTAATTTTATAATTAAATTCATCAAATATCAATTAAATTTTTTTTATTTTTATAATGAAATTTGTACATATAATATGTATTTGTCTTTTGGGCATTCTTTATAAATAAATCAATACTATTATAAACATAATAGTATTGATATATACATATATTGATATATGTATATATATAACTTTTTCACTGTTTGAAATCACTGTTCAAAAGAAATCACTGTTTGAATTTATATTTTTGTTCATTTTTTACTAGACAAACTTTTGCTAAACTTTTGAGGATATTATGCTTCGTGGTTATGTTAGTGTCCTACTCTTTCTAGGAGTATGTACAACAGGTACAGTACCTTCTGTAGGTATATTTTCAGTGATCAAGATGATTTGAAACATACTATAGTATGCTGAAATTTTACTTAAAATTCATAATATTAAAAATAGAGTTCATTATTATGTATAATGTGTCGTTGGATATATATTACAGCACATTATTGGGTTTCGATCCATTGGTCTATTTATATTCTCTACTATAGCTTTGGTTTAGTATCAGTTTAATGGGACGAGATATTTTTTTAATAAAACAATTTCTTTCTTTTTACATTTTAAGATAGAACTTTTCCAATGGTAAGAACCATATGCACATAGTCTGAAACATAAATACAATATTTCGACATAAAAAATATAAATTTAAAATTACCATCAAAATATTCTGTAAAATAATTCTGGAGATACAAAAGGATCTACGGCGAGAAGTTGGATTGAATTTCAGAACCATAATTACATTTTATTTTAATTTCAATTAACTTTTATGTAAATTCTATTATAGAGATTGCAGAACAATTTCCTATCTTTGTAGATAAATTTAGAATTTTAAATATATGTAATAGAAATTTCAAATAATAATGATAGTAGTAACTGAACGAATTATATTACTAAAATGTTAATTAAATATATTAACAATTTCAAATATGTAAAGTAAAATTTTGGAACAGTGAGTGATGAAAGTTTCTAAACTTCTGCATTACAATTATAGTGTTTTTCAGCACTAAAATGTGCCATAAATCATTTAGTTGTGACGAAAATACATATATTGTATTGATATAATTTTTTTTGCAATATTCGGTTGTAAAGCTAGATTATATAAATATTAATTAATTTTTTTCATCGTATTCAAAAACATGTAATATGAAATTGATGCTCGTACAGCCTGAAAAATATATTACATTATTAAAAATACTTCATTTAATTAGTAATAAATTAATTTACATCTGCACTAGTTTGTCGCGAAATGGTAAAGAAATTTAATCCAGACAAAATAATAGGTTCTTGACTTAACATCATTGTTGCATACACAATTTTCATTAATTTCACATTATTTTTTGAATTTCCTGACGAATTATGAATAATATTTTCCCAATTAGAACTATAAAAACAAGTGCTAATATTTTCGCTCTAAAATGGATTTATTAAAATTAATTAAAATGATTTTCTAAAAATATATATTCACAAATTCTTGTAAATATGAACCCATGGTGCCAAATATCATTAATTCAAGAACCACGCCGATAGCATAACAGGCTCCATTTGTAATCAAAACTATACAAAACAAATTATTAGATTAAATAGTCACAATGTATTTTTCTTACTTACAATTGAAATTTGAAACGCTGATAGACAAAGCACAAGTGTATTGCTATTGATATTGATGAAATATGTCACTGAAACAGCATCATTTAATTCCACAGAAAATCTTTGAAGATACTTTAATAAAGTGAAAATTTATTATTAAAATAATCTTACGCTTTTAATTCCAAATATTTCTTATAGTTTTTCACGAATTCTCTAATACAATCGACAATTTGAGTATATATTTTTTAGTATTAGTAAAATTATTACAAATATTTTCTATTTCCACTGATAATAACTTCAATCTAGCAATTAAATGACTTATACATAATACTAAAAAATATCCTTCCGATATTATAAAAGTTACCATTGTACAACCACCAACGGAAATATAAAATAATGTTGGTATATCAAAAATACGAATCCAGCAATAATATAAGCATAAATCATAACAAACATTGATCTCATTATGGATTGAATATATTTTTGAATATTTGAATTTTCTTCATGTGTTATATAAACTGTTGAGAAAAATTTGCTAATAAATATCTTACGTTCTTTTACATGGAAAATAAAATAAAACATGCGTAGAAAAATATGAATAGCAAGTATAGTAGTTAAAATACTCTCCATAATTATTTCTAAACCAATATCAATATTTGTGATCAAATAATTTATCTCTCCTTCCAAGTCAAGCATAAAAAATATAAAAAGTATAATTTGTAATGTAGTGTAAAGATTTTTTTTCCAAATTGCACAATTTATATTGAGTGGCCAGGCCAAGCTGAATTTGAATAGATGTAATTGCCATGGTAGTTTGATTAATTGATTGTTTGCAGATTTTGGTTCAAAAAACATTTTTTTTCTGGTAAATTTAATCTACTATTTAATTTCTAATATTCGATCGAAAGTTAAAATAGAACTGATTTATAATATTTAATGGGAAATATTGATATAAACTTTATTCATCAATCTTTATGGCAATATCAAATTTATATGGTATTTACATATAAATTTACATATTTACATATAAATACCATATAAATAGTATATATGTATTTACAATTATATGGTGTTTATATGGTATTTGATATTGTTTATGGCAATATCAAAATTATATGGTATTTACTTCCTTATAACAATTTTAATTGTGGTATACTTAACCTATTATAACTAGTAATAACATAAAGTTTTGATCATCCGTCAATAAACTATAAAAGAAAGTTCAATATCACAAATCTAATTTTTTATATTTTTTTGAGTAAAATTATTTTATAATTATTCATCAAATATCAATTATATTTTACATATTTTTATAATTAAATTTGTACATATAATATATATTTGTCTTTCTGGCATTCTTTATAAATAAATCAATACTATTATAAACATATTATGTTGATATATGTATATATATAAGTTTTTCACTGTTTGAAACAAAAAAAAAAAAAAAAATAAAAAGAATCACTGTTCGAATTTAAATTTTTGTTAATTTTTTACTAGACAAACTTTTGCTAAATTTTATTAGCTTAATATTTTGAGGATATTATGCTTCGTGGTTATGTTAGTGTCCTCTGTGTAGGAGTTTGTACAGATACAGGACCTTCTGTAGGTTTGTACAGATACATGACCTTCTGTAGGTAATCCATTGGTCTATTTATATTTAAGTTTGCGACACTATACTATATTTAAATAAACTTTTCTAATATTTTTTCTCTCTATTATCAATAATATATATAACTTTAATCAAAGTATATAATTAAGTTCAGTTCTTTTATACCAGTTAATAAATACACTTGAATTTATATTAGAAGTATTTTTTAATAAATATAACAAAGGTTATGGGCCTTTATTAATGTTAGCGGTGTTAAGAACAATTGAAAGAATTGCTAACTGATTTCTTTTTTGATAATTTATTTTTTGATAAAGAACTTTTTTTTTTTGAAAAAATAAAATAATGTTTTTGGTCGAAGATGACTTCTTCACTTATTATCAAATAGAAAAACTTTCCGAAAGAAATTATTACTGTTGGAAAGTACAAATGAAATCGGTTTTAATCCATAGTGATCTATGCTATATAAATGGTGATGAGCCAACAGCAGCAGCTGATAAAACAGCTTGGCTAGGAAAAGATGTAAAGGCGTTAGCCACTATTTTACTGAGTGTAAAATCATCCCAACTCATACACATAAAAACTGTAGAACATCAAAAATTGCTTGGAAAAAATTAGAGGAAGTTCATCGTACTAGTGGTCCTGCTAGAAAAGTGCCCCTTTTTAAACAACTTATCAATTTGAAGACGGCGGAAATAATAAGTATGGTTGAACATTTCAATAAATTTTTTGAAAAAACTTTCGAATGTGCGTTTTTTATGAAATTGGGTTTTTAATTCCAGAAATAGTAAAATTTCAAAATCTACAATATGCCAAAACCACAAATGTGAAATTCGCCGTAGTTTTTTTAATATTAAAAAATGTCTATATTACTTATGTGAAAAAATAAGAATTTCACAAATCTTTCTCGAAACTGTAATATTGCACTTTGATATAGCGATAGAATCGAGAGACACTTTGCCGAGTTGTACCTCGTTAAAAACAAAGTTAACAGAAAAAAGACAAAGACGGGAAGGTAGCAAAGAAGAAGTTGATGAAACAGCATTTTATTTTTAGTATGGAAATAATAAAACTAATACACAAAAAACTCGAAAGCAAGATGAAAACAAAATAAAATGTAAATGTTATAATTGCAATAAAAAAGGACATTATGCTTCAAATTGTCGCGAACCACCAAGATATAAAGCAAGTACATCTTTTGCTATGTTAAATGCATCAAATTTTAATTTAGTTAATAAAAACCAAAATCACTGGACTTTTGATAGTGGAGCTACAAGTCACATGTGTTGTGATAAATACCTGTTTTTAAAATTAAATGATCATGTCGCAAAAATTTAACTGTATAATAAGAATTTTGCACAGTCTAAGGGAATTAGAGATGTTCAAATTAATACAGAATAGAGCAAAATAATATTGAAAAACGTGTTGCATGTATCATCGTTAATAACTAATTTTATTTCCCTTAGTAAAGCTTGTGAGAGTATGTTAGTAACAGAGTTTAATTCAACTAATGAAATTAAATAATGCTACTGAATTGAAAAGGTGAATTGATGTTGAAAGCGAGAGAGGTAAATAATTTGTATATTTTTGAAATAAAAACGCATCATATTTTTAGTTTACAACAAAAGCAAATTAATTTTACTCTATGGCTTGAAAGATATGGCCATTTAAATGCTAAAAGTTTAATTTGTTTATATAAAAATAATATGATTCGTGGTATGGATTTCAGAAGCCCAAATGAACAATTTGAATGCGAAATTTGCTTGAAAGGAAAGATTTTTACTTTACTATTTAAACATTCTGCAAGTGCTAGTGAAAATATATTAGATATTGTAAACAGTGATGTGTGTGGATGAAAACTACGTCACTAGGTGGTGCAAACTATTTATTTTTTATTATTTATCATTGATTCAAGTAAGATATTTATATATTTTTGCTTCATATATTGTAAATGTATGAAGCTTTCTGGTGCGGTCTAAATTTCGAAATTTTTTTTTTCCAGATTTTTGTTTTTCTGGACGTTTTAGATGTCAGGGATTCAGAATCAGCAAAAAAAATCTGTGTCCGCCGTACGCCGTACGCAAAGTAAAAATACACTTTTTTAAACGCTTAGAAATAGTATAAGCACTCGTGCGATTTGTACAAAAATTGCAACATATATTAAGTAAGGATGGAAATTTATGTATATGGTATCCTTTTTCGAATAATTTCCCTGCAACCCCCCCTCACGGAGCGTTGAAAATGCACAATTTTAATATTAAAACAAATATTTTGAAATTTGAAATGGCTATAAAACCAGTTTGATCGCATACAAAACATTGTTACTTCAAACATAGATACAGCCGGTAAGTATATTTCGATTCCATATAAAAAATTTAGCCCCCACCTTCTTTAAGTGGGTGAGGAGGCTTCTGTATGAAAAAAGCTACACACCTTGAGCGGGGAAATGAATTGAAAACATGAGAAATAATGTTCTTAAATATACTATGTTACACATTCTGCAGAAAAATTAGCCTCGTACCTTTACCCCCTTCATTTTACAGGTGAAATAATTTTTATGGGACTATTAAAATAGAATTTTTGGTATTTAAAATGGTTATAAGATATGCCACATTTCAGATAGGCTCTTATATCTTTAAAGTTAGGTATAATAAGTTGGTGTCTTTCAAAATCACTCGAAATTTTTACACCTTTCCCTTTTAATATGGGAGAGGGGGTAAGTTTATAAAAGAGGCTGGATTGAAAAAATGTGAAATTATTTTCTTAAAAATACTATCTTACAACTTGTGCCAAAAATTTATTACCCTACCTGCAACCCCGTCTAAGCTACATCACTTAGAAATGTTACATTTCAAATTTATTATTTAGTTTATGAAAATTGAATATTTGGAACTTAAAATGACTATAAAATAAGCCACATTTGAGATAGGGTCTTAAGTCTTGTAAGTTAGGTATAATAGATTGGTATCTTTCGAAATCATTCAAAATTTTCACCCCTTTCCCTTCTGATATGGGTAAGGGGGTATATATCTGTTAAACAGTCTGCATCACATCTTCGGGGGACTGGATTCAAAAAAAAGGAAATCATTTTCTTAAAAATACACACCTACACCTTGCATACAAAATTGAGACACGTACCTTCAACGCTCTTCATTTTACAGGGGCAAAAATTATGAAATTTATAGAATAAAAACATATATGTAGATATTACATTTCGAGGATTTAGTATAAGTATAGTATTACAAATTCGAGCACTTATTTATAAAAATTTGATTGTAATTTTAAATTGTACAACATTGGGAGTTTTGTAAAAATGATAATTTTTTACTTAAATCTTTGTTTTCATTAAATCCTAGGTGGATCAAAAGGGTATATGAAGCACTCTTCCAACTTGGCAGCTTTTTTTAAGAAGAAAGTGGCATACAACAACAACTGCCTGTCCCATATACGCCACAACAAAATGGTGTTGCTGAGAGGGCAAACCGGACATTAATAGAAATGGCAAGGTGTTTGCTACTAAATTCAAATTTACCTGAGTCACTTTGGGCGGAAGCAGGTAATACTGCTGTATATTTAAGAAATCGCTCGCCCACGAAAATTTTAGGTGAACACACTGCACAAGCTTGGAGCGGAAATACACCAAATGTATCACACTTAAAAATTTTTAGAAGTCAAACTAAAATGTCAAACAAAGTACCAGGTAAATCAAAATTCGAACCAAAAGGAATAAATTGTGTTATGATTGGCTATGCTAGTGATTCAAAAGCTTATCGACTTTATGACCCAAAAACAAGAAAAACTTAGAAAAGTCGTCATGTTAACTTTATGTGGCATCCAGGTAAATGTTTAATGAATAATAATAATATTAATTTTACAATTGTAGATATTTCTGAAATAAAAGAAAATAGCGAAGTTGAAAACAGAAATTATGAAAATGATAATAATAAAATTAATGCAATAGAATCAGATGATGAATCCGCTTTTGAAGAAGCTTCTGGATGAACTAAATTATGATGACAAAAATGATAATGATGAATTAATTCTTCCTGAAAAACAAAATATTGTAGAAGTTGGTGATCATGAAAATAATTTAAAATTAAACAATGTTGAACTTGAAGTTGATTATAATTTTGGAAATTTATAATGGAGTTGGAAGGCCAAAATTGTTAAGAACTGGTAAATGTGGTAGACCCAGAAAAATTCATAGCTAAAATAATTTAATGATTTTCTATTGCTGGGGCGGCAATAGCTTGGGAGTCAAGAAAACAGCAATCAGTAGCGTTAAGTAGCACTGAAGCGAAATACATGGCGCTTTCTACTGCTTCTAAAGAAGTAGTATATTTAAGAAATTTAATTGAAGAACTTGGGTTCAAGAAATTGATTGATAGTCCAACTGAATTACTTGGCGATAATTTAAGCGCACAACAGCTAGTAAAAAATCCTGTGTTTCACGCCATAAGTAAACATATTGACATAAGAGTTCATTACGTTCGTGAAATTTACCAGAAAGGAATAATATACTTGAATTACGTGCCAACAGACGAAATGGTATCTGATATCTTAACTAAGAATTTAAATAAAACAAACATGAAATTTTGTACTATGTTAGGTCTTGCAGAAGAAGTATAGTTTTGAGGGGTAGAAATGGAGTTTGCAACACTATACTATATCTAAATAAACTGTTAAAATATTTTTTCTCTCTATTATCAATAATATATATAACTTTAATCAAAGTATAGAATTAAGTTAAGTTCTTTTATACCAGTTAATAAATACATTTGAATTTATATTAAAAGTATTTTTTTAATAAATCTAACAATTTATGTATATACTCTACTATAATTTCTATCTCTGAGTGCCGTGGGGTATTTATTAACTGGTAGAAAAGAACTGAACTTAATTCACATTGGTTAAGGAATTTCTTTATTTTTCCAAGTCAATTGTTCAGTTTATTTTTTTCCAATACAAAATCTATTTTTTTTTAATATATTTATAATCAGTAATCTGAAAGAATATTTAAAGTAATTGTAGTATAAATTATCATTAAAATTGTATATAAAGAATAATTATGTCGTGTATCTGCAATGAAAAAGTTGATCGTCAGCAAATAAAAATTTGTTGTGGTGATTGTAATTTATACCACGCAACATCTGTCAACCTTAAGGATAGCGACGTTGATTATATGCCAAAAAAAGTGTACTCTACCGATGTGACCGTTGTTCCATCTTACGTCGTAAGTCGCTTCATTTACCACTTCAGGCGGTGATATTGGTTCATCTGATAGGAACCAACAAAATTCTAACACTGCAAAACATGTTGAAAGAACAAAACAACAACAAAAATACACAGAATTAGAATCTAACATCAAATCTAATTCTTTTAGCTCATCAAATTTGCAACAGAAAAAAAGACAGAATCAACAGTCACGTCAACATAATGCGCAACACGAAAATGAGGTTATTGACACAGTTTTACCGTCTGATATAACACTACAACTAATTTATAAAGAACTTATTGATTTGAAAAATGTTAATAAAAATGCTCTCGATCAAATACAGCAATTACAAGATTATAAAAAATGTCTTGCTCAGAAAGTCAATGACCTAGAAATTAAAGTTAATTCTCTTGAGCAAGAAAAGCTTATAAATACATTAGATTTTGTTGGTTTACCGAACGTTAATAACAATAATGTAATTAGTAAAGTGCAGCAATGTATTTATGATGGTTTGGGTGCAGTTGTTGATGATAATCAAATAAAGAAGTGTTTTATTAAAAAATTAAAATGAACAATGATATTCAAAACAATAGCAACAGGGACTCTTCGGAATTGAATATTGTGTGCGTAAAATTTGTCTCTAATAAAATTAAAGAGAATATTATAAATAGAAAAAAAAACTAATAAATTGCGCTTAAAAAGTAAAATTTTTGATGACGGCACTGATAAGAACATCTATATAAATGAGAGTTTGACGTCACAATCCCGTAAATTGTTTCTTGCTGCAAAAAAACTGAAGAAGGAGAAAAAGTTTAAATATTTATGGTGCAAAAATGGTAAAGTAATGTTCAGAATACAAGATGGTGCTGGTGTTGTTCTTGTTAAAAATCTTGATGATCTAAATAGTATATAAAATTGTTATCATATTAAATTTCGTTTTGTTTCTGAGTTTTTTAAATTCTAATTTTATCTTCGATCATTATGATTTTGATAGCAATAACAGTGGCAATCTTTCTTGTATTAATTCTTGTAATAGTAATTGTAATAGTGTTTTTCTCCCATACAATAGTTTATCCAATGATATTCTCATAATACACCAAAACATTAGAAGTTTGCGAAAAATTTCTGATCTTCTTACAGCGAATTTACAAACATTTAATAATAAACCACATTTCATATTCTTGTCAGAAATTTGGATTTATAATTTTGAAATAAATTATTATGATCTTCCGGGGTATAATTTCTATGCAGTATGTAAAAATCAGTGTAATATTTCTCAACTTGTATTGTGTAGTGATGATATTTCAAAAGTAGAATGTAATATTCATAACGAAAAAATAGTTTTTTTATGTGTTTATAGATTACAAAATATTTTAGTTAAAACGGTTTTTCTGGGTGAATTTGGTGTTTTGTTGAGCAATGAAAAAAATAAGAAGTTAATCATACTAGATGATTTCAATATTGACATTTTAGAAAAATCTCTAATAGTTGATAAATATTTGTTTCAAATGGCAACTAATGGCCTCTCTATATAGTTTTTTAAATGAACCTACTCGTGTTGCTTCCGGTACATGTCTGGATCATATTTTTGTTCGTTTTTATAATGTTCAAAAATTTTCACTTGAGGCTTTTGCTTTTGATTTTGATATTACTGATCACTGCATGACAGGTATGGTTTTAACGAATAATCCAAAAAATATTCCAAAAAGAAATATTGTTCCTTTACAGGTAAAAAAATTAATTTTGAGATGTTAAATTCTCTACTTTTATATGAATTTTGGTATAGTGTTTATTCTGAGGAAAATGCGTCTGTAGCTTATGATAAATTTTTATTAATTTTGCAAAACAAAATTTATAATAGTTGTTGTGAAACAAAAAAATCTAAATGTAAAAATAAAAAAATTAAACCTTGGCTTTCGGATAATTTATTACGTAAAATTTTTAATAAAAACAAGCTAAGACAAAAACTAATAAAGCATCCTCAAAATATAAGATTAAAGAATTTCTATTTAAAATTATGTAATGAGTTGAAATCGGAAATCCCTCAATGTCAGGATAACTATTTTAAAAATGAATTTAATAAGAATACTGGTAATATTAAATGTCAGTGGGAAGTGGTTAATTCCATTTTAAACAAGGTTCCGTATAGAAGTGTTAATATTGAACTTAAAATGGATGATGCCAAAATTACAAGCCGGTTCAAATAGCAAATTCGTTTAATAATTTCTTTGTTTTTATTTCTGATAAATTAATCAATAGTAATTGTACAAATATTCGTGATTCTTGTAATTCTGGCTTTGTTGACGATAATGTTTAGTGTGATAGTTTCTGTTTTGAGCTTATTTCGCCTTCTGAATTATATAACACAATTGTTGCAATGAAAAATTCTAATTCTTGCACAGATGATGGTATTTCAGTCACAACAATAAAAAAGATTTCAGACAATATTGTTGATATTCTTGCCTTTATTTTTAATAAAAGCATGTGTTTTCCCTTCTGCTCTTAAATCAGCTGAAGTTATCCCGCTTTTCAAAAAAAGTGACCGATGGAATATCAATAATTATAGACCAATCTCGATTTTACTAACATTTTCGAAATTATTTGAGAAAACAATTAAAAAGCGTATGCTAGTTTTTTTAAATAAATTAAATTTTTTCAGTAATAACTAGTATGGTTTCCGGGAAGGTAGATCAACTGAAGACGCGCTTTTGAACTTTTGTAGTAATATTTATGAAGAAATTAATAATAAAAATAATACTGCAGCGCTTTTTGTTGATATAACCAAAGCTTTTCATATGGTGGATCATAATTTACTGCTTAATAAAATTCATAATGTTGGTTTTATAGGGTTTATTTTTGACTGGTTTAGTTCGTACCTATGTTCTAGAACTCAGCGTGTAAGATTTTCTAATATTTATAGTGAACTAAAGGAAATTAATATTGGTGTTCCTCAAGGCTCAGTACTGGGACCAATTTTATTTTTAATCTTTATAAACTCTTTACTTAATCTAAAGTTTAAATCAAAAATTAATGCGTTTGCTGATGAACTAGCTTGCTTAATCTGGTGGCGGACATAAACTATGATTTAGATTTGCTTCTTAGCAAATGGTTTGGTAAGCACAAACTTATTTTAATTAGTAAAACTAAATTAAAAATTTTTACAACTTAGTAAAAACTCAATCCATTTGGCAACAGCGCTGTTGACGGGGCACTCTATGTTGCGGGACCACGCTTTTAAAATACGGCGGTCCGAGGTATACACTTGTGTGGGCGGTCAAGGGTGGGAGTCGATTCATAAATTTGGGCGTGAGCGGGTGGCTCAGTCAACTGCTTTAGTCCTACCACGTTTCTCATCTCTAGGGTCATTAAGATTCGAGAGGGTACAATGGGCCTATGCTGGCCTGAGTGCGTGGATCCCATCTTTTCGGATCCCTCTCTCGTAATCCATCCATCCATCCATCCAAATTAATGTTTTATAATATATCAGGTAAACTTAAAATTGATCATAGTTTTGTTTTTCACTCGTCTAGTTGTCAAAAGTTTTTGAAAGTCTGTGATGATTGTAGTCATCCCTCAATAAATGATGTATCATATTGTGCTCCTAACTGTTTTAATATAGAAATTGTTGAGTCTTTTAAATATTTAGGCATCTTACAGCAAATTAAAATGGTCTGACCACTCCGACTGTTTAAAAAATTATTTCTTAACTACAGTACAGTACGCAATTTTTACCAGCTAAGTAGATACTGTTCCGAAAAATTATTAGTAATGATATATTACAGTTTGGTACAATCTAAATTGCAATATGGGATACTTTGTTGGGATGGTGGTTACTATAATAAAATACAACCTCTACTCATAGCTCAGAAACATATTATAAGAATTATTTGTAAAAAAAATCGTCGTCAAAACAGTTTTATATTATTCAACTATTTAAAAATTCTACCGATTAGGCATTTATATTATTTTAAAACTTTAAAGGTCTTTTTTATTCGTGGTGGTTTCTATCAAAATAGAGTTATACCTAATTACAATATTCGAACAAATAGTAGGAATATTGCACTGATTCCCAGATTTCATTCTACACATTTTGGTTTTCTACACATTTTTTTTCAATTACTGCTCCTAGAGTATTTAATAAAATTCCGATTGAAGTTAGAGAAATTCGTGTTTTATCTAAATTTCTGTATCTTGTAAAAAATGGCTTTTTGAATTTGATCACAGTCAAATTGAAATTTTTCTGGATGTCTTGGTTTGATTGTATTGTAATATACTAAAATTCGAGCCATGTCAGCTGTTTTTTTTAATGATTTGTTGGTTTATTTTTATATTTTTATTTTTTATTTTTATTTTCATTATTATTATTTTTTAGTATTATTATTATTTCTATATTTTGATTATTTGTGTTTTTTTTTGTTTTTTATTCTTACTACTTTTGTTTGGTGTTTTATCTGAATATTTTTTATTTTTATCTGAATGTGGAGAATTAATTGTTGTATTGTGGAGAGATATAGTAAATTTTTTTTTTTCTGTTTTATTCTTTAAATTACTACATATAATGTATTTATGAAATAATAAGTAAGTTTGATTTGTTAATTTTTCTTAATCCAGTTTTTCACCCCATAACATTTCTTATTCTTTACGTAAATTTTTTTTTGAAGGGGCATACGCTTCTATTGTTTATAATACAGTATGCCTTCTATCTATTTTCTTCTATATTATTATTTTTTTTTTTTGCAAATAACTTTTGTGAAATTATTTAAATATTTTGAATTGTATATGAAAAAAAAAAAAAAATTTATAATTGTATATTTTTTTATATATGTTTAAGAAAATAAAGATCTATTATTATTATTATTATTATTATTATAGCATTGGTTTGGTATCAGTTTAATACGACGCGAGCAAATAACAAAAATTAATGATGAATCGATTAATATTTTTGAACAAAAAATTTTTTTCTTTTTACAGTTCCTGTATGGACTAATCCTGTATGGATTAGGATTACTTCAACTTATAAATATAAATACATAATGAAAATTAATTAATAATCGTTTTAATTATCTAAAAATTTAAGTATTGCCAAAAAATTTAGTTCTAACTAAAATATAATTTATTTGTCTAAACTCTATTGGACTCAAAAGATAAATAATAAATCCGATTATTAATATTAACTTAAATTGTGATTACAAAAAAAAATATAATATAAAAATTGTATATATTACTTAACATAATACCGTATGATGTACATAGATTCACAAATTCAATAAGTCGACATAAAAAAATATAAATTTAAAATTACCATCCAACATATTCTGTAAATTACCAACATATTCTGTAAAATAATTCTGGAAATACAAAGGGATCGTTGGCTTGAATTTCAGAACCATAAGTTTATTTTATTTTAATTTCAATTAACTTTTATGTAAATGCTTTTAGAGGTATGAATGGATTGCAGGACAATTTCCTATCTTTCTAGATAAATTTAGTATTTTAAACATATGTTTTCTATTCAAATAATAATAGACTAACTGAACAAATTATATTACTAAAATGCTAATTAAATATATTAACAATTTCAAATATTTAAATTAAAATTTTGGAACAGTGAGTGATGAAAGTTATAACAATTAAAGTCCTTTTCATCACTAAAATGTGTAATAAATCATTTAGTTGTGAAGAAACATATATTGAGTGACATGCTTTTTTTTGCAATATTCGGTTGTAATGCTTGACTTGAGATTATATAAATATTAATTAATTTTTTTCATCGTATTCAGAAACATGTAATATGAAATTGATGCTCTTACAGCCTAAAAAATATATTACATTATTAAAAATACTTCATCAGTAATGAATTAACTTACATCTGCACTAGTTTGTCGCGAAACGGTAAAAAAATTTAATCCGGACAAAATAATAGGTTCTTGACTTAACATCATTGTTGCATACACAATTTTCATTAATTTCACATTATTTTTTGAATTTCCTGACGAATTATAAATAATATTTTCCCAATTAGAACTATAAAAACAAGTGCTAATATTTTCGCTCTAAAATGGATTTATTAAAATTAATTTAAATGATTTTCTAATATATATTCACAAATTCTTGTAAAGATGAACCCATGGTGCCAAATATCGTTAATTCAAGTACAACGCCGATAGCATAACAAGCATATTTTCCTGTCTCCATTTGCAATCCAAACTATACAAAACAATGAGATTTAATTGTCAAAATGTATTTTTCTTACTTACAATTGCAATTTGAAATGCTGATAGACAAAGCAAAATTGTATTGCAAACGATATTAATGAAATATGTCACTGAAAAAGCATCATTTAATTCCGCAGAAAATCTGTGAAGATATTTTAATAAATTGAGAATTTATTATTAAAATAATCTTACGCTTTTAATTCCGAATATTTCTCAAAGTTTTTAACGAATTCTCTTATATATTCATCAATTTGATTATATTTCTTAGTATTAGTAAAATTATTACAAATATTTTCTATTTCCACTGATAATAACTTCAATCTAGCATTTAAATGACTTATACATAATACTAAAAAATATCCTTCCGATATTATAAAAGTTACCATTGTACAACCACCAACTGAAAGATAAAATAATGTTGGTATATATCCTACCAATGAATCTAAATTGTATGGTGGTGCCAATTTGTTTGAAAGTGGATGTAATTTAAATCCTGTAAGAATCGCCTCGCAGATTGGAAAAATCAAAAATAAGAATCCAGCAAAAATATAAGCATAACTCATAACAAACATTGGTCTCATTATGGATTGAATATATTTTTGAATATTTGAATTTTCTTTATGTGTTATATAAACTGTTGAGAAGAATTTGTCAATAAATTTCTTACGTTCTTTTACATGGAAAATAAAATAAAACATGCGTAGAAAAATATGAATAGCAAGTATAGTAGTTAAAATACTCTCCATAATTATTTCTAAACCAATATCAATATTTGTGATCAAATAATTTATCTCTCCTTCCAAGTCAAGCATAAAAAATATAAAAAGTATAATTTGTAATGTAGTGTAAAGATTTTTTTTCCAAATTGCACAATTTATATTGAGTGGCCAGGCCAAGCTGAATTTGAATAGATGTAATTGCCATGGTAGTTTGATTAATTGATTGTTTGCAGATTTTGGTTCAAAAAACATTTTTTTTCTGGTAAATTTAATCTACTATTTAATGTCTGATATTCGACCGAAAGTTAAAATAGAACTGATTTATAATATTTAATAGGAAATATTGGTAAAGGCTTTATTCATTAATCCTATCAAAATTATATGGTATTTACTTCCTTATAACAATTTTAATTGTGGTAAACATAACCTATATTATAACTCGTAATAACATTAAGTTTTGATCATCCTTCAATAAACTATAAAAGAAAGTTCAATAAAACAAATCTAATTTTATAATTAAATTCATCAAATATCAATTAAATTTTATTTATTTTTATAATGAAATTTGTACATATAATATGTATTTGTCTTTTGGGCATTCTTTATAAATAAATCAATACTATTATAAACATATTATATTGATATATGTATATATATAACTTTTTCACTGTTTGAAATCACTGTTCAAAAGAAATCACTGTTCGAATTTAAATTTTTGTTAATTTTTTACTAGACAAACTTTTGCTAAACTTTTATGAATTATTATTTTAAGTAAAACTTGAGCATTAGCTTAATATTTTGAGGATATTATGCTTCGTGGTTATGTTAGTGTCCTACTCTGTGTAGGAGTATGTACAGGTACAGGACCTTCTGTAGGTAACTTTTCGGTGATCATTATGATGTGAAACTTACCATAGTATGCTCAAGTTTTACTTAAAATAATAATTCATAATGTTAAAAAAGGCTCATTGTTATGTATCGTTGGATCTATATAACAGCACACTGTTGTATATCGATCCATTGGTCTATTTATATTCTCTACTATAGAATTGGTTTATTATCAGTTTAATACGACGCGAACAAATACCAAAGAGTTATGATGAATCGATGAATATTTTTGAACAAAATAATTTCTTTCTTTTTACATTTTAAAATAGAACTTTTACAATGGTAAGAATTCCTGTATTGACTAATCCTGTATGGACTAATCCTGTATGGAATAGGATTACTTCAACTTATAAATACATAGTGAAAATTAATTAATAATCGTTTTAATTATCTAAAAATTTAATTGTTTCCCAAAAATTTAGTTCTAACTAAAATACAATTTATTTGTCTTGACTCTATTGGACTCAAAAGATAAATAATACTTCCGATTATTATAAATTTTATAGACTACTTACCATGTGCTGTGCACATCATAGTCTGAATCATAAATAGAATAATTCGATATAAAAAATATTAATTACCATTAAAATATTCTGTAAAATAATTCTGGAAATACAATAGGATCTACGGCGAGAAGTTGGATTGAATTTCAGAACCATAATTTTATTTTATTTTAATTTCAATTAACTTTTATGTAAATGCTATTAGAGTTATAAATGGATCGCAGAACAATTTTCTATCTTTGTAGATAAATTTAGAACTTAAAATATAATAGAACTTTCAAATGATAATGATAGTAATTACTGAACAATATATTACTACAATGTTAATTAAATATATTAATAATTACAAATATGCAAAGTTTAATTTTCTGCATAACAATTAAAGTGTTTTTCATTACTAAAATGTGTCATAAATTATTTAATTGTGAAGAAACATAATATTGTAGTGCTATACTTTTTTTTACAATATTCGGTTGTAATGCTTGAGATTATATAAATATTAATTAATTTTTTGCATCGTATTCAAAAACATGTAATATGAAATTGATGCTCTTACAGCCTAAAAATATATTATATACATTATTAAAAATACTTTATTAGTAAGAAATTAACTTACATCTGCACTAGTTTGTCGCGAAATGGTAAAAAAATTTAATCCGGACAAAATAATAGGTTCTTGACTTAACATCATTGTTGCATGCACAATTTTCATTAATTTCACATTATTTTTTGAATTTCCTGACGAATTGTAAATAATATTTTCCCAATTAGAACTATAAAAACAAGTGCTAATATTTTCGCTCTAAAATGGATTTATTAAAATTAATTTAAATTATTTTCTAAACATATATATTCACAATTTCTTGTAAATATGAACCCATAGTGCCAAATATCATTAATTCAAGAGCAACCGCGATAGCATAACAGGCATATTTTCCTGTCTCCATTTGCAATCCAAACTATACAAAACAATTATTAGATGTAATTGTCAAAATGTATTTTTCTTACTTACTTGAAATGCTGATAGACAAAGCAAAATTGTATTGCAAACGATATTGATGAAATATGTCACTGAAAAAGCATCATTTAATTCCGCAGAAAATTTGTGAAGATATTTTAATAAATTGAACATGTATTATTAAAATAATCTTACGCTTTTAATTCCGAATATTTCTCAAAGTTTTTAACTAATTCTGTTATATAATCATCAATTTCATTATATTTTTTAGTATTAGTAAAATTATTACAAATATTTTCAATTTCCACTGATAATAACTTCAATCTAGCATTTAAATGACTTATACATAATACTAAAAAATATCCTTCCGATATTATAAAAGTTACTATTGTACAACCACCAACTGAAATATAAAATAATGTTGGTATATATCCCACCAATGAATACAAATTGTATGGAGGTGCCAATTTGTTTGAAAGTGGATGTAATTTAAATCCTGTAAAAATCGCCTCGAAGATTGGAGAAATCAAAAAGAAGCATCCAGAAAAAATATAAGCATAACTCATAATAAGCATTGGTCCCATTATGGATTGAATATATTTTTGAATATTTGAATTTTCTTCATATGTAATATAAACTTCTGAGAAGAATATGTTAATAAATTTCTTACGTTCTTTTACATGGAAAATAAAATAAAACATGCGTAGAAAAATATGAATAGCAAGTATAGTAGTTAAAATACTCTCCATAATTATTTCTAAACCAATATCAATATTTGTGATCAAATAATTTATCTCTCCTTCCAAGTCAAGCATAAAAAATATAAAAAGTATAATTTGTAATGTAGTGTAAAGATTTTTTTTCCAAATTGCACAATTTATATTGAGTGGCCAGGCCAAGCTGAATTTGAATAGATGTAATTGCCATGGTAGTTTGATTAATTGATTGTTTGCAGATTTTGGTTCAAAAAACATTTTTTTTCTGGTAAATTTAATCTACTATTTAATGTCTGATATTCGACCGAAAGTTAAAATAGAACTGATTTATAATATTTAATAGGAAATATTGGTAAAGGCTTTATTCATTAATCCTATCAAAATTATATGGTATTTACTTCCTTATAACAATTTTAATTGTGGTAAACATAACCTATATTATAACTCGTAATAACATTAAGTTTTGATCATCCTTCAATAAACTATAAAAGAAAGTTCAATAAAACAAATCTAATTTTATAATTAAATTCATCAAATATCAATTAAATTTTATTTATTTTTATAATGAAATTTGTACATATAATATGTATTTGTCTTTTGGGCATTCCTTATAAATAAATCAATACTATTATAAACATATTATATTGATATATGTATATATATAACTTTTTCACTGTTTGAAATCACTGTTCAAAAGAAATCACTGTTCGAATTTAAATTTTTGTTAATTTTTTACTAGACAAACTTTTGCTAAACTTTTATGAATTATTATTTTAAGTAAAACTTGAACATTAGCTTAATATTTTGAGGATATTATGCTTCGTGGTTATGTTAGTGTCCTACTCTGTGTAGGAGTATGTACAGGTACAGGACCTTCTGTAGGTAACTTTTCGGTGATCATTATGATGTGAAACTTACCATAGTATGCTCAAGTTTTACTTAAAATAATAATTCATAATGTTAAAAAAGGCTCATTGTTATGTATCGTTGGATCTATATAACAGCACACTGTTGTATATCGATCCATTGGTCTATTTATATTCTCTACTATAGAATTGGTTTATTATCAGTTTAATACGACGCGAACAAATACCAAAGAGTTATGATGAATCGATGAATATTTTTGAACAAAATAATTTCTTTCTTTTTACATTTTAAAATAGAACTTTTACAATGGTAAGAATTCCTGTATTGACTAATCCTGTATGGACTAATCCTGTATGGAATAGGATTACTTCAACTTATAAATACATAGTGAAAATTAATTAATAATCGTTTTAATTATCTAAAAATTTAATTTTTTCCCAAAAATTTAGTTCTAACTAAAATACAATTTATTTGTCTTGACTCTATTGGACTCAAAAGATAAATAATAAATCCGATTATTATAAATTTTATAGACTACTTACCATGTGCTGTGCACATCATAGTCTGAATCATAAATAGAATAATTCGATATAAAAAATATTAATTACCATTAAAATATTCTGTAAAATAATTCTGGAAATACAATAGGATCTACGGCGAGAAGTTGGATTGAATTTCAGAACCATAATTTTATTTTATTTTAATTTCAATTAACTTTTATGTAAATGCTATTAGAGTTATAAATGGATCGCAGAACAATTTTCTATCTTTGTAGATAAATTTAGAACTTAAAATATAATAGAACTTTCAAATGATAATGATAGTAATTACTGAACAATATATTACTACAATGTTAATTAAATATATTAATAATTTCAAATATGCAAAGTTTAATTTTCTGCATAACAATTAAAGTGTTTTTCATCACTAAAATGTGTCATAAATTATTTAATTGTGAAGAAACATAATATTGTAGTGCTATACTTTTTTTTTACAATATTCGGTTGTAATGCTTGAGATTATATAAATATTAATTAATTTTTTGCATCGTAGTCAGAAACATGTAATATGAAATTGATGCTCTTACAGCCTAAAAAATATATTATATACATTATTAAAAATACTTTATTAGTAAGAAATTAACTTACATCTGCACTAGTTTGTCGCGAAATGGTAAAAAAATTTAATCCGGACAAAATAATAGGTTCTTGACTTAACATCATTGTTGCATACACAATTTTCATTAATTTCACTTTATTTTTTGAATTTCCTGACGAATTGTAAATAATATTTTCCCAATTAGAACTATAAAAACAAGTGCTAATATTTTCGCTCTAAAATGAATTTATTAAAATTAATTTAAATGATTTTCTAAAAATTAAAAATATACATATATTTACAAGTTCTTGTAAATATGAACCCATAGTGCCAAATATCATTAATTCAAGAACAACGCCAGTAGCATAACAAGCATATTTTGCTGTTTTCATTTGTAATCCAAACTATACAAAACAATTATTAGATTTAATCGTCAAAATGTATTTTTCTCACTCACAATTGCAATTTGAAATGCTGATAGACAAAGCAAAAGTGTATTGCAAACGATATTGATGAAATATGCCACTGAAAAAGCATCATTTAATTCCGCAGAAAATCTGTGAAGATATTTTAATAAATTGAGAATTTATTATTAAAATAATCTTACGCTTTTAATTCCGAATATTTCTCAAAGTTTTTAACGAATTCTCTTATATAATCATCAATTTGATTATATTTTTTAGTATTAGTAAAATTATTATAAATATTTTCTATTTCCACTGATAATAAATTCAATCTAGCATTTAAATGACTTATACATAATACTAAAAAATATCCTTCCGATATTATAAATGCTATTATTGTACAACCACCAACTGATGTATAAAATAACGTTGTTATATATCCTACCAATGAATCCAAATTGTATAGTGGTGCCAATTTGTTTGAAAGTGGATGTAATTTAAATCCTGTAAAAATAGCTTCACAGATTGGAAAAATCATATCGAAGCATCCAGAAAAAATATAAGCATAACTCATAACAAACATTGGTCTCATTATGGATTGAATATATTTTTGAATATTTGAATTTTCTTCATGTGTTATATAAACTGTTGAGAAGAATTTGTTAATAAATTTCTTACGTTCTTTTACATGGAAAATAAAATAAAAAATGCGTAGAAAAAGATGAATAGCAATGATAATAGTTAAAATACTGTCCATAATTATTTCTAAACCAATATCAATATTGGTGATCAAATAATTTATCTCTCCTTCCAAGTCACATATAAAAATCATAAATAGTATAATTTGTAATGTAGTGTAAAGATTTTTTTTCCAAATTGCACAATTTATATTGAGTGGCCAAGCCAAGCTGAATTTGTAGAGATGTAATTGCCATGGTAGTTTGATTAATTGATTGTTTGCAGATTTTGGTTCAAAAAACATTTTTTTTCTGGTAAATTTAATCTACTATTTAATGTCTGATATTCCACCGAAAGTTAAAATCGAACTGATTTATAATAGTTAATAGGAAATATTGGTAAAGACTTTATTCATCAATCCTATCAAAATTATATGGTATTTACTTCCTTATAACAATTTTAATTGTGGTAAACATAACCTATATTATAACTCGTAATAACATTACGTTTTGATCATCCTTCAATAAACTAAAAAAGAAAGTTCAATAAAACAAATCTATTTTTTTATAATTATTTTAGTTAAATTATTTTATAATTAAATTCATCAAATATCAATTAAATTTGTCTTTTGGACATTCTTTATAAATAAATCAATACTATTATAAACATATTATATTGATATATGTATGATCAAACTGTTCAAAAGAAATCACTGTATTTAAATTTTTGTTAATTTTTTACTAGACAAACTTTTACTAAATTTTATTAGCTTAATATTTTGAGGATATTATGCTTCGTGGTTATGTTAGTGTCCTACTCTGTGTAGGAGTATGTACAGGTACAGGACCTTCTGTAGGTAACTTTTCGGTGATCATTATGATGTGAAACTTACCATAGTATGCTCAAGTTTTACTTAAAATAATAATTCATAATGTTAAAAAAGGCTCATTGTTATGTATCGTTGGATCTATATAACAGCTCACTGTTGTGTATCGATCCATTGGTCTATTTATATTCTCTACTATAGAATTGGTTTAGTATCAGTTTAATACGACGCGAACAAATACCAAAGAGTTATGATGAATCGATGAATATTGTTGGACAAAATAATTTCTTTCTTTTTTCATTTTAAGATAGAACTTTTCCAATGGTAAAAATTCCTGTATGGACTAATCCTGTATGGATTAGGATTACTTCAACTTATAAATACATAATGAAAATTAATTAATAATCGTTTTAATTATCTAAAAATTTAATTGTTTCCCAAAAATTTAGTTCTAACTAAAATATAATTTATTTGTCTAGACTCCATTGGACTCAAAAGATAAATAATAAATCCGATTATTACTCTTAACTTAAATTGTTATTACAAAAATATATAATAAATAAATTTTATATAATTTTCATTTTTCTATAAATGCGAATTATATTTTGGGTAAACATATTAATAAAATACTTGATAATATTAAATCATTTATAAAGTTTTTATATTTAGGTAAATGTTAGATAATATATTTTTTATGAAATATAAATTTATATATAATATAACAAAATTTTGTCAAATTAATCAAATATAAAGTTAAATTGAATTTCTATGTTATACTTATACGAGAAATATTATTTTTATTTAATAGATATTTACATTGTAAACATATTAAATTGATAAATAAATTTTTATATATCATTAAATTTCTTGGGAAAAATTCCTCATTCGATGAATACTATTTAATGATTTTAAAAGAAAAATATAGAAAAATTTCTTAATATAATTGTAAGTAATTAATTCCATAATTTGATTAAATTATGAATTCATAATTATTTCTTTGAACTGTCAATTTAGGAACTATAATAAACTAAAATTACTTATAATTACATAATTCTATACAAGTTAATTTTTTATTATTTTGTTTTTTTATTTATTTGGTTAAAAAAATAACCATTTTATATATACATAATACATTTAAAAAAATATTGTTTATACTAAAATACTAAAAAATACTAAATTTATTCCTTACATACATATTTTACAATTTTCTTTTTAAAAATATTTACATTTGACTCTCCACTTATTTCATTAGGTAATTCATTGAAAAGTTTTAAACCATTATACAATAACATATTTTGCGTTCTTTGATCCCTAAATAATTCTAATCTAAAATCTGAAATATTTCTTAAATTATAATCATGAATATCTACTACATATACTAATTGATGCCCTAGATATTTTGGATAATTATTATTTATCATTTTGTATATAATTACTAATATATTCATTACAATTCTTTGATTAACACTTAGCCAATATAAAGCACTTAGCATGAACTTAACTGAGCTATACCTATTTACATTGAGTATTATTCTCATAGCCTTATTTTGCAATTTTTGTAACCTATTTTTATTTTCATTATTTGCCATAAATAGTAACCGTTGAAAAAGACAATAGCTTTCTAATTTAAAAAAAAAAAAAAAATTTTAGAAATTTGTTTACATATATATAATTAATATGATTTTTAAAAACTAGTTTATTATCCAGAATTACACCTAAATACTTATCACTAACTTTTTTTATTATAAAGTTATCTATTTTTATGTTTTCATCTACTTCACCGTTAAAAACCATATATTTTGTTTTATCTATATTTAACTTTAGTTTATTTCTTTTAAACCATAAACTTAGTTCTTTCAAATCAGCATTAATTCTTTCCACGCATTCAGCAACCGTATCTCCAACCACATACATATCAGTGCATCTTGCATCATCAGCAAACAATACTAGTTTAGACAAAATTATAGCTATTTCCATATCATTGATATAAATTAGGAATAGAAGAAAAGAACACCAAGTATAGAACCTTTTGGTACTCCAAGCAGCACGTTAATAGCATCAGAAACAACACCATTAACTTTTGTTCTCTGCCTTTGATAAGTTGTCTTTAAATTTTAACTTTCAAAAGTTTCTAATTCTAATTCTAGATCACGAATACCATAAGGCCATCTTTTTCAATAATATTTCACGATCTATCGTTTCAAATGCGCGTCTTAAATCCAAAAAAACTGTCACTATAACCTTTTTATTGTGTGTCGCCATTTTCCAATTAGCCAAATCAAGTTTATTAAGGATTCACAGCTATGATTTTCACTTCATATTGCGGTTAATTTTTTCTATTATTAGCAATTTTAGCTCATTTGTATACCACTGATTTTCACTTTGTCTTATATATTTTTCCAATACTATGACTCATAATACTATGTAAATTATTACTAAAAATACTTGCTTTCATATTGCAATCACCAAAGTACATAGTAGCAATATCATTGAAAATTAGTTTACTTCTAAATCTATTTTTTTTATAGTTCAGTATTTTAATTTTGTTTGTTATTTTTTCCGCAGTATTTATAATTTTATTAAAATTTTAAGTATTTCATGATCAGAAATTTTATAATTATTTTCAACTTTAACATGTACTTTATCATAATTATTCGTAAATTAAAGATTTAATTTCCTTAGTAATTCTTGTATATTCATTAACAATTTGTTTACACGCACTATCGTTTATTATTTCATTTATTCTAATATTTTGATAATTATTCACTAACCAATTTATGTTAAAATCACCCGTTACTATTAACATTATCCTTTTCAAACAATTCATCAAATATGTTATTAAAATGATTAAAAGAATCTGATTCTAGATTTGATGGTTTAGGCGATCTATATACTCCACATAAGTAAAACATTAAGTTATTTAAAGATATTTATATAACCAATATCCATATATTATAATCAATAGAAAGTTGTTTGATTATGTTGAGTGTGTGTCTAGAATTACTATTTACTTTAATAAATTATAATTGTCTATTTGAACTAATGAATCTTCATCAAGATCAATTAAATGTGTTTCTGTGAGACATACAAATTCAATATTGTTTTAATTCAAGTTCATTAAATTTTTTTATTAAACCCTAAATATTCAAACACATACCCTGTATTTCATTTAATTGCTAATAACAAATCCTATCAGCCTCTTGTTTCAACTTCCTTTGATACACTTTACAATCTCTACTTAGTGGCAATTGGCAAATGAGCTGTATCACAGTTTTCATCTGTTAAATTTAATTTATTTTTAAAAAATACACAATTTATACATTTAATTTCATTACTTTCTTATATACACTCATTTCTTCTATGTCCTTTCTCACCACATTTGTTGCAACATGCTTCCTTTTGATTACATTTATCAGGTTTATGATTAAATCCCAAGCACTTAAAACATCTTAGAACACTGATTTTTTCATAAACCACGCACATATTTAATTCTATTATAATTTTGCTTCATATATTGAAAATATATGAAGCTTTGTGGCGCGGTCTAAATTTCGAAAATTTTTTTTTCCAGATTTTGATTTTTCTGGACTTTTTAGATGTCAGGGAATCAGAATCAGCAAAAAAAAAATCCGTGTCCGCCGTACGCCGTACGCAAAGTAAAAATACACTTTTTTAAACGCTTAGAAATAGTATAAGAACTCGTGCGATTTGTACAAAAATTGCAACATATATAAAGTAAGGATGGAAATTTATGTGTATGGTATCCTTTTTTGAATCGTTTCCCTGCAACCCCCCCTAGCGGAACGTTGAAAATGCACAATTTTGTGCACTTCAAAAAAATACCCCTAAATATAGTCGGATCTTTACATTGTTTCACAGATATATGTATAGACGCCATATAAAGAAGATTGTAAAGGAGCCCTAGCCCTAGGTCCTCGCCCCCTATGTTATAGTAATATTAAAACAAAAATTTTGAAATTTGAAATGCCTATAAAACCGGTTTGAGTTTATATAAAACATTGTTACTTCTAACATAGATGCAGCAGGTAAGTGCATTTCGATTTCATATAAAAGATTTACCCCCTCACCTTCTTTAAGTGGGTGAGGGGGCTTATGTATGAAATAAGCTACACACCTTGAGCGGGGAAATAAATTGAAAAAATGAGAAACCATGTTCTTAAATATACTATGTTACACATTGTGCATAAAAATCAGCTTCGTACCTTTACCCCCCTGGATTTTACAGGTGAAAGAATTTTTATGGGACTACTAAAATTGAATTTTTGGTATTTAAAATGACTATAAAATAAGCCGCATTTCAGATACGGTCTTATATCTTGTAGGTTTGGTATAATAGATTGGTATCCCTTTTATTATGGATGAGGGGTAATTTTATGAAAGAGGCTGCAGCACCTCAGCGGGGGACTGGATTGAAAAAATGAGAAATAATTTTCTTAAAAGTACACACCTACACCTTGTATACAAAATTGAGACACGTACCTTCAACCCTCTTCATTTTACAGGGGCAAAAATTTCGAAATGTACAGAATAAAAACATATGTATATTACATTTCGAGTATTTAGTATAAATATAGTATTGCAAATACGAGTACTTATTTATAAAAACTTGATTGTAATTTTAAATTGTACAACATTGGGAGTTTTGTAAAAATCATAATTTTTATTTAATTCTTCGTTTTCACTAAATCCTAGGTAGATCAAAAGGGTATATGAAAAACTCTTCCAAATTGGCAGCTTTTTTCCATTTTAATAATTTTTTTAAAAGCCTCACTATCAACTTCAATAATTGCATTATAAACATTATTATTCTTATAAGACGAATATATTTGTAAACATTTAATTCTTTTGCATTCTATATTATTTTGATTTTTATTGAGTTGATTATTTTTTCTTCGCTTAGTTTTTCGTCCATACCACACACTAAAATTTTCGGATCGCGTACATTAGGAATTTGAACATCATAATTATCACTTAATTTTGTCTTTATTTCACTTTAATGTTTTTTAACTGATTCATTGTTTGAACAACATATTTAAATTGCACCATTTTTCCTCTCATAAACATTATTAATTTTTTACCGGTAGATTACACACATCAATATTCTTCTTAAGATCCGATTTTGTTTTTTTGCTCTCTTGATTACTTTGTTTTGGTTTCACTATTATTGGTAATTTTAATTTTTCCGCACAAGTTGATTGACCTTTTAATTGTTTTTCAAAATTATTTTGTATTTTAATTTCTTTAAACAGTACATCATTACTTATTTTTACAGTATCTACCACTGTTTCTTTTGTTTCTTTAACACTATCAGCAATTACAGATTTTTTTTCATATTTTTGTTTAAGAATTTCAAAACTATTTAAACATTTTTCACAAACGAATCTAATATTTTTACTTGTACCAGCAAATAAAAACACAACCGTTTACTTTGAAAAATATTAACATTTAATGGAACAACAAACATCAAATAATTATAATTTAATTTATCAAAGTTTAGAAATTCTTTTATTTTTGGAAAAAAATAATTTCAAAGATTTCATTTCATGTTTATTGGAAATATATTATTATTATTGCAGAATTTTAGACATTTAATAAAATTGAATTTTTATGAACATTAAAGTTTATATTTATAGCATTCAATTTAGTAGATGAAATATTTATATCTAGTTTCAAGTAATTGAAGTTCTTAAAGGAATTCAGTATGTGTAGAAATTGAAAAGAATAAAATTTATTAAATCCATTCATAAATATATGTAATTTTTCATAAAATGTTACGAAACTTTTTAGAATAAATTTGTTATTAAATTAAAATATTCATTTACACAATATTTTTAAAAAAAATTTAAATTATTTACATTTTTTACTTATTACAGAATAATCACAATATAATCAACTTTCCCTATTATAATCCAAGTTAATTTTATGTTAAAAAAAAATTAGAGGACGCACAAAATAAATATCTAATAAATGACAGGAAAACGTTGAACACATAATAAAAGAATAAAATTTAATTTTCCAATTTCAGTTATATATATTTTATATAAACAAAAATAAAAAGGAATATACAAAAAATAAAAAATTTCCTTTGAAATGATTTAATTTAATTTCGGTTTTATACTGATTAATACTTTTCATTTTATTATTTTGTCAATTTGATTTAATGGGAAATGAAAAAGGATAATCAACTGAAATGGATTTCAGTATTAAAGTTAAGCCATCAATTTTTTTTATTTAATATTATAAAGTAGGTCATCTGAAATTTTTGTAAGTTTTGTTTTTCATCATTAAATTTTATGATTTTTGTGGCATAATTTATATACATATATTTGGTAAATAAAAATATTTTATACATGAAATTTATGGAATTTAAATATAAAAGCTTATTTTTATCATATTTTAATCGAATAAGTTATGTTAGATTTTGAAAGTAGACATTAATTTTATTATAATGATACAATTATTTTACAAAAACAAATATTCCAAAAGACAAATATGAGATTAGATTAAATTTTTAACAAACTTCTGATTATAGAAGACATATTAATTATATATTCGCAAATAAAATGTTTCTTAGATTAAATTAAAAAAAAACGAATAATAAATTAATATTTGATTATTTTGGTGTTTCCATGAAATTCAAAGAATACTTATCACTTATTATTTAGAACTTTAATATAAAAATATTGAAGTTATTGAAAAATTATAATTATTCAGAATATTTAGCACCCCCTTTTTTTGTTTATTTAGCACCCAATTACTCTCAACATACGCAACGGCAACGCGCAAAAACGCACAAGGGCGTTACAATTACTCTCAAAGTTCTGTTGTTGCGTATAGATTTTTATTTTATTACAAATATTATTAGAATATTCATTCTAAAATTTCAATTCATATTTTTTTTTAAATTGCTTCGTTGATCAAAATTCGTAATTTTTGAAAAATTATCTTGAAAAATTTAAATTACTTACAAAATTCAAATTTTTTACTTTCCCTTTTATGAATTCACACTTCCAGTATATATGTATATATATATATATATATCTCCTCACCTGGCCATAACTCTTAAACGGCTTAACCGATCAAATTTGGAAGTTGAGCTCATGCCATCAATGGCTTGGTACCATATAATTTGGGGCCTTTTTGATTAGGGGGAAGGGGCGCGGAGAATGTACCAAAAAAACCATGTGGGGTATCACATGAAAGGTCTTGACGAGTACATCTCATTGGACGGTGGTCCGGGGGGCGCCGTGTGTCATGTAGGGGCTAAAATGGGGGCAATGTGGGGCTCCATAATACAAAAAATCATGTGGGGTATCAAATGAAAGGTCTTGACGAGTACATCTCATTGAGCGGTAACCCGGGGGGCGCCGCGGGTCATGTCGGGTCCAAAACGGGGGCAATGTTGGGCTCCATAATACAAAAAATCATGTGGGGTATCAAATGAAAGGTCTTGACGAGTACATCTCATTGAACGGCAGTCCGGGGGGCGCCGTGGGTCATGTCATGCCTAAAACGGGGGCAATGTTGGGCTCAATAATACAAAAAATCATGTGGGGTATCAAATGAAAGGTCTTCAAGAGCACATCTCAATGGGGGTAGTCGGGGGGCGACGAGGGTCATGCCGGGGCCTAAAACGGGGGCCATGTTGGACCCCATATTACAAAAAATCGTGAGGGGTATCAAATGTAAGGTTTTGAAGTGTACATCTCAATGGGGTGTATTACATCTCAATGGGGTGTATTTCGTGGGGCTAAGATGTACTCTTCATGGAAGGTCATGAAGAGTACATCTTAGGTCAAACGGGCCCAAGACCAGTTAACAGAAAATGAAAATGTTAAATGTTGAAATTAACAGAAAATGTAAATTTAACAGAAAATGTAAAATTTAACAGAAAATGTGGAATTTAACAGAAAATGTAAAATTTAACAGAAAAATGAAAATTTAATAGAAAGTGTCAAATTTAACAGAAAAATGTAAAATTTAACAGAAATTGTAAAATTTAATAGCAGATGTAAATTTAACAAAAATTGTAAAATTTAACTGAAGAAGTAAATTTAACAGAAAATGCAAATTTAACAGAAAATGTAAAATTTTAAAAGAAATGTAAAATATATTGCAAAATGCAAAATTTAACAGAAAATTAAAAATTTTACAAAAAATGTAAAATTTATTACTTTCCCTTCTATGAATTCACACTTCCAGTATATTTATTACTTGCCCTTTTATGAATTAACACTTGCAGTATGTCGGTATTTCGGTATCTCCTCACCTGGCCATAACTCTTAAACGGCTTGACCGATTGAGCTCAAATTTGGAAGTTTGGTGCCCTATAAATTTGGGGTTTTTTTGATGAAAAACCATGTGGGGTATCTTACCAAAAACCATGTGGGGTATCAAATGAAAGGGCACGGAGGGCCGCTTAAATTTTTAAATGTACCTAAAAAAGCATGCCGGGACCCAAAACGGGAGCAATGTTGGACCCTACCACACAAAAATCATGTGGGGTATCAAATAAAATGTTTTGAAGTGTAAATCTCAATGGGGTGTATTTCTTGGGGCGCCGTGTGTCTTGTATGGCTAAAACGGGGGCAATGTTGGGCCCCATCTTACCAAAAACCATGTGGGGTATCAAATGAAAGGTCTTCAACAGTACATCTCAATGGGTCGTAACCCGGGGGGCCGCCTCTCGTCAGGAGCCCTGCGGACTCCCCTCCCCCTTGGACCGATAACCTGGCCTCACGGCCCCAACTACTTGTGCCATATGGTAAATTCTAGTACATTCTGTACTATGAATTGATCATATTATATACTTTAGTATATTCTATATATTGTATATATTATAGTTTACTATGTTATATATACTAATGTTGTATATATTATATTAATATAGATATACTTTAGTATATTATATTATATATTATATATGGGGCCGCCTCTCGTCAGGAGCCCTGCGGACTCCCCTCACGGGTACCACTGCCCCCCGCGCGCTGCGCACGCACGCCGTTTGGAGAAGTGGTAGGAGTGGTCCTTCTGAGCACTGCATTTCAGCCCGGACTGGATCAGGCAGCTTTTCTGCCATCACGTCGGCGGACTTGCAGTCAGAGGGTGCACAAAATGCACTTGAGATTTTGGAGTGTTCTGGTACAAGGGAGCGGCAGCTCCACGCCGGTTGGACATGTTACTGATGTAGTGACTACCAACCAAACACGCCATCCCCGGACTAGATCAGGCAGCTTCTCTGCCATCACGTCCCCTGAATGCCTGATATATCAAATGTTATATACTACAAAGTATATAATGTATATATGATGTATAGTTGAAATCTATGAATGATGTAAAGAAACTAGAGCAACTGAAGGTGGACGTGTCCACCTGCTTGTCTGCGACCTGCCTCTAGACACACAACTAGGTAGATGAGCACTTGGACTGGTCCGTTTGGACCGATAACCTGGCCTCACGGCCCCAACTACTTGTGCCATATGGTAAATTCTAGTACATTCTGTACTATACTTTAGTATATTCTATATAACTATATACTTTAGCTTTATTATATTCTATATTCTTGTGCCATATGGTAAATTCTAGTACATTCTGTACTATACTTTAGTATATTATATTATATCTTATATATGGGGCCGCCTCTCGCCAGGAGCCCTCCGGACTCCCTTCCCCCTGCCGGACGACCCTCACCAGGCCCACCGCCCCCCGCACGCCGGTTGGACAAGTGGTAGGAGTGGTCCTTCTGAGCACTGCATTTCAGCCCGGACTGGATCAGGCAGCTTCTCTGCCATCACGTCGGCGGACTTGCAGTCAGAGGGTGCACAAAATGCAATTGAGATTTTGGTACAAGGGAGCGGCAGCTCCACACCGGTTGGACATGTTGCTGATGTAGTGACTACGAACCAAACACGCCATCCCCGGACTAGATCAGGCACCTTCTCTGCCATCACGTCCCCTGAATGCCTGATATATCAAATGTTATATACTACAAAGTATATAATGTATATATGATGTATAGTTGAAATCTATGAATGATGTAAAGAAACTAGAGCAACTGAAGGTGGACGTGTCCACCTGCCTGTCTGCGACCTGCCTCTAGACACACAACTAGGTAGATGAGCACTTGGACTGGTCCGTTTGGACCGATAACCTGGCCTCACGGCCCCAACTACTTGTGCCATATGGTAAATTCTAGTACATTCTGTACTATACTTTAGTATATTCTATATAACTATATACTTTAACTTTAGTATATTATATATTCTTGTGCCATATGGTAAATTCTAGTACATTCTGTACTATACTTTAGTATATTATATTATATATTATATATGGGGCCGCCTCTCGCCAGGAGCCCTCCGGACTCCCTTCCCCCTGCCGGACGACCCTCACCAGGCCCACCGCCCCCCGCACGCTGCGCACGCACGCCGGTTGGACAAGTGGTAGGAGTGGTCCTTCTGAGCACTGCATTTCAGCCCGGACTGGATCAGGCAGCTTCTCTGCCATCAGGTCGGCGGACTTGCAGTCAGAGGGTGCACAAAATGCACTTGAGATTTTGGAGTGTTCTGGTACAAGGGAGCGGCAGCTCCACGCCGGTTGGACATGTTGCTGGTGTAGTGACTACGAACCAAACACTATGAATTGATATTATATACTTTAGTATATTCTATATATTGTATATATTATAGTTTACTATGTTATATATACTAATGTTGTATATATTATATTAATATAGATATACTTTAGTATATTATATTATATATGGGGCCGCCTCTCGTCAGGAGCCCTGCGGACTCCCCTCCCCCTGCCGGACGCCCCTTACGGACCCACCGCCCCCCCTCGCGCGCTGCGCACGCACTCCGGTTGGACAAGTGGTAGGAGTGGTCCTTCTGAGCACTGCATTTCAGCCCGGACTGGATCAGGCAACTTCTCTGCCATCACGTCGGCGGACTTGCAGCAAAATGCACCGCCCCCCGCGCGCTGCGCACCCTCGCCGGTTGGACAAGTGGTAGGAGTGGTCCTTCTGAGCACTGCATTTCAGCCCGGACTGGATCAGGCAGCTTCTCTGCCATCACGTCGGCGGACTTGCAGTCAGAGGGTGCACAAAATGCACTTGAGATTTTGGAGTGTTCTGGTACAAGGGAGCGGCAGCTCCACGCCGGTTGGACATGTTGCTGGTCTAGTGACTACGAACCAAACACGCCATCCCCGGACTAGATCAGGCAGCTTCTCTGCCATCACGTCCCCTGAATGCCTGATATATCAAATGTTATATACTACAAAGTATATAATGTATATATGATGTATAGTTGAAATCTATGAATGATGTAAAGAAACTAGAGCAACTGAAGGTGGACGTGTCCACCTGCCTGTCTGCGACCTGCCTCTAGACACACAACTAGGTAGTTGAGCAGTTGGACTGGTCCTTTTGGACCGATAACCTGGCCTCAACGGCCCCAACTACTTGTGCCATATGGTAAATTCTAGTACATTCTGTTATCATTTCAAATTTATCAATGTACTTTCCCGTTGAAATTGAGCAACTGTTAACAATAGTAAGGGAAAGGTAGACCTCTTTATAAATGGCATTAATTCTGATAAGGTCTACTTTCCCTTACTATTGTTGACAGTTGCTCAATTTCAACGGGAAAGTACATTGATGTGGTATTATTTGCTTGTTTATTACTTTTTAGTTGAATATTTCTTTAAGGGAAAGTATTTTTAAAAAACTTTTTTATTTATATTTTTTTTTCGATTGAATTGAATGTGTTTAACCACTATTTCTATAATACCCCGAGCAGAATCAACGCAGAATACATAACGCAGTCTACATAAGATATGTCAATAAAGTTACAATGTATGAAAACATATGAAACCGATTATAACAAACGCAGCCTACGCAGCCTCGTCGCAGAATCGAAAAAAAAGTTAACCAACTTTTAACTTTTTTCGCAGGTAACGCCGGTGAATGTCATAAATATTATCATTTCAAATTTATTTTTGATGATTGCGGGTTAGAAATTTATTAAGCGTGTAAATTAAAAAAAAATAATGAGTTTTGAGGAAAAATTAATTGGTGAAGTGCAAAAGTATCCAGTTTTGTACCAAAAGAGCGCTGGGGGAAACAAAAATGTATCAGTGAAATGTAGAATTTGGAACACCATTGGCAAAGAGCTAGGAGTAAGTGGTAAGTTGAAATATCTAATTGATGTTGCAATTTACTAGTATTTATTGGGACAATATATTTAAAGGTTTTTGGTCAGTTTTTATAATATATATCTTTTTTTTTTGTTATTTTTCAGATGAAGTGTGTCAAAAGAAATGGAAGTCTCTTCGTGATCGCTACAGTAGAGAGAAAAATAAATTGTTGATGCCGTCCGGTTCAGGAAGTCAGATTTCGAATCCGAATGATTGGGAACATTGGGAGGCACTTGGCTTCTTAAAAGACTACATAAGACCAAGAAAGTATGAACTAATTTATTAATATTTCATTACAATAAGTATTTCTATAATAAAATTATTAAGTTCGAGGACCAACTTTATAGCAGCAGATGAACAAGGTATTCTAGGTCCGAGCAGTTCGACGAGCATCATTCAAGTTGATAAGGAAATTGAAATTGGTGACACTGACAACGATTTTCAACTGGATTGCTCACAATTACAAGATTTGAATAAAGAAAATATAGGAAAACGGACTTGCTCGGAAACAACAAATAGTTCAGAATTTAATTCAGAATTTTCGGCTACTCCAAATAAAAAAAAAAAAAATAATGACTTTTCAGTGAAGCTTGTGGAAACAATGGAAGTTTTTCAAAACCACATTCTTAATAGGCTTGTAACAACGCCAATTCCACCTCCAGTTGAAGAAACAGCCAACAGTGCATTTATGAAATCAGCCACCATAATATTGTCTTTTTTGCAGCCACTTAATCAAGTGAGAGCTAGAGGAGATATAATGAAATATTTGTGTGATCTTCAAATGGAAGAATTAAATAGTACTCAATAAATATTTGTGTGTGATTTGAATTGATTGTTTATTCTATTTTTTTGGTATAATTTCTTATTGCCTAATTATTTTTTATTACATACATTTTCATAAGTTCCAAAATTTTTAAAAACTTTTAATTTTTTTTTTTTTTACAAAACTAACTAATTTTATTTTGTTTGTCGATGGCACCCTCATTCATAAAATAATCCATTAATGTGTCTCTTAATGCAAAAGAAGTTTCGCTTGAATTGTTTGAACCCAGTTTTATTTTTGAATTAGTTGCTTGATTAATTTCTTTTCGCCAATCTCCTGGGTGAATAATGCAGTCGGCGTCTTCTCTGTCAACAAATCCTTCTGGGCAGTACGACGAGCCTTCGCTTGAATTTAATTTTATGAAATTATGCAATGCGATTGCAGCCAGAACAATTTTCTCAACATTTTGTGGAAAGCAGTTTATTTTTGTCAGCAAAATTCTCCAGCGAGCAACCAAAATTCCAAAAGCATTTTCTATTACAACACGAGCTCTGGAAGTTCTATAATTATATACCCTTTTTTATCGTGATAATAGTTTACCAGGATATGGACGCATTAAACTTTTCTTGAGAGGAAATGCAGGATCGCCAACGAAAAAATATGGGAAGTATTTTTCTCAATTAGCTAATTTACTTGGTTCCGGAAGTGGCAACTTCTTACATAGCAATTCCTTCCCAAATTTTGAATTCATTAATACACCTAAAAATGAAAAATACTAAATTAATTTTTAAATTTTTATTTTAATTAATAAATTGTAATACCTCCATCGCTTTGGCTTCCATAAGCGCCAACATCAACTTCAGTAAAGCAATAATTAGCATCACACGCCGCCAACAGAACAATACTGAAGTGTTGCTTATAATTATAATACATTGATCCACTGTGAGGAGGATTCTGGATACTTATGTGCTTTCCGTCAATTGCTCCGACACAGTTTGGGACATCCCATTATTGTAGAAAATTATTTGCTATTTCTATGTAATCATTTTTGTTTGGTCGTGCCACGTACACTTCAAACAAGCAATTCCAAATAACCTCACAAGTTTCTAAAATTATAGTGCGTACAGTGGACTTCCCCATTTTTAGCTCCAAGCTAAGAATTGATGGGAAACGCCTTGCGAAAGATATCTGTAAAATTGATAAAATAAATTATTTCTTTCTTTATTTGTGGCTTGTAATTATTTGGTGAGTATTTTATTAACTTTTGGTCAGTATTTATTAAATTATATAAATACTGACCAAAAGTTAATAAAATACTCACCAAAAAAAAATATAATACTTATCAAATAATAAGTTGTCTTTAATTATTTCTAGTAATTTAATAAATAAAAACAAATAATAATGTAATACTCACGACAAAGTAACAGCTAACCTACATTCTGCATCAATGGATGGACGTTGCGATTTCTTTGTTAAATCTTTGGTTAATAGATTCAGCAATAAATCATATAATGGTCGACTCATTCGAGTGTGTTTAAAAAAATCCTAGCCATCACACTCTTTGATTTTCAGAAAACAATTTTTGAAATATCCAAAATTGTTTCTGGACAAATTGGCCTCCCTGACCCACCATCGTCTCTCATTGCGGGCTCTGCTGTCTTGTAAAACAAGATAACTCCCGATTAAAATAAGAAACATCATACCAAATTCTAATTCTTCGTCCATATTCACAAAATTTTATTTTCACTTTATTGTCTCTTCACTTTATATTATTATAATCACACTCACTTAATAATGTTAAATGATTTTTTTAAAATCTATATATTAATAATGTTTTTTTTATGCCACAAAATATAAAAGTTTACTAAAAAAATCAACAACAGCTAAAACAAAATCAAAAATTTCATTAAAAAAAAGCAAAACAAATATCTGTCAAATTTACATAACGCAGCAACACTACTTTTCATTGTGGTCGACAATTTTTTTTCTTCTGTAGGCTGCGTTTTCTTATGTAGGCTAAGGCTGCGTATGTATTCTGCGTTGATTCTGCTCGAGACATAAGCTATTAAAAAAGTTTATTTTTGCTTTGCATACGTCGTACGGCGGACACGATTTTTTTTGATGATTTTGATTCTCTGACATCTAAAACGTAGGAAATAAATCAACATCTTAAAATTTTTTTTTTCCAAATTTGCTCTGCATATACATATTTATAATACTATTTATAATAATATAATAAAGATTTTATTTCCGAATTATAATTAATGTCTTGTAAGGGAACAACCCATTAGTATTGAATTAAAATTAAAACTGGTGAGATATAAATTTTATTTCGTAAATTGAAGGTATATTTTTAAATTTTTTTGGCAAATTTATAAAATATTATTTTTAGTTATCAAAAGTTCTTTTCTATAATGTTATAATAATTTTCATAGTCGTTTTAACACATTTTCTTGTATGAAAAAAAAAGTGATATTATAAAAAGTTAGCTTGAAATTGATTTTTAATTTGGATAATAAATTAAATTTTTCAATATAATTTTAAAAAAAAATTACGAATTTTGATCAACTGTGAGAAGCAATTTCTTGGTATTAATAAATGGGAATTGAAATTTTACAAAAAAAATTCTATTAATATGAGTTTGTATCATTAGCCGGATGTTCAAAATCCGGTGTATCAAAAGCCGGAATATCAAAGTCTGGAAGTTCATAATCCGGAAAGTTTATAATCCGGAAGTTTACAATCCGGAAAAATCCGCAAAAAATCCGGAAATTAACGTATTGGATTTATTTTACCCCTAGCGGTGCCGAAGGGGGGGGGGGGGGGGAATAAATCAAATGCAATAATTTCCGTATTTGTGGAATATTATCGACAGTGTAGAATATATAAAACAATTAAAAAATTACAAAAAAACAAAACTTAATTTATTAAAAACAAAAACTTCAATATCTTTTAAATTTATAATATCATAGTTCAATATTTTGTTTCAAAATATTTATTTTTAATATCAAGCTAGATTTCTTCCCCGACATTCCAAATACTCATTTTTATCGTAGGAGTCTTTTCCATCTAATATAAAAAACCAACAATCAACGTGCGTTTATTGTCGTTAGACAATTTTTTTTAATATTTTTTTATAAAGCAATAATTTCATTTCATATGAAAAAACTTTTTTTTTGGTTTTGTTTTCGCACATATATGATTGTATTGTACATATAATGTTATGAATAGTTTTGTTGGTATTCGCACATTTGAAAATTTTCTAATTCATAAATAAATTCAAATTTTCAATTCTTAGCTAAAGGAAATATAGTTTCTTCTATATTTGAAGAATAGTACAGGCTTTGGGTATTTTTGGTAATATCGATTAAAAAATATGCATGGAATATTTCCTGATTATACAATATATTTAACAAATCAATAAATTAATAATATTTTCTGATTATACAATATTATATTCATAAATTTTAAAACTATATTTTAAAATTTGGTTAGCTTTAATTTAATTTGAAAAAATGTGAATTGAAATGAAAAATTTATTAATTCAATTTAGAAAAGATTACCAAAAATGAAGGTAAAGTAAGCGCTGGAAAGCTAATATAAACTAAAATAAACCAGACATTCTCATAATCTGAATTTTTGCCACTAGAGGGCAGTAAAATACAAGTAAAAAGTTGTAATTTAATATAGTAAATGTGCACAAAAAATAAAGTGTGACTACTCGTTGGAAAGGTATTTAAAAGTAGAATACGATACCGGTAACCGTATTTTAAATTTTTACCGCTAGAAGCGCTGAATACTAAAATATATAAAAGTTAATTTTTAAAATGTGATTTCCGATATTCAAAAAATAGGTTTAATGTCGCTTCTGCAATGTAGTAAGTAGTAGTATAAAATCATAGTTGTTATAATTTTAATTTCTGCGGCATGCATTTACAGTAGTTAAATTTAAAAAAAAAGCCCATAATTATAAAACTACTGATCAGTAGTTCGGCTGCGCGGCATTTATTATCATGTTTTAATAGAATAAGTATAATGTTAAATTTTGATAGTAGACATTAAATTTTTTATAATGATACAGTTATTTTTACAAAAAAAAAAATATTCCAAAAAACCAAATTTGAGATTAGATTAATTTTTTAACATAACTGCTTAAATGTTCATAATCAATTTTGGTAATATAACTTATGTAACTTATAATTACTAAACCAAATATTATACATTTTATTTAAGTTCCGACTAATAAAAATCTATAAATTTAAAGTTTAGATTCATTTAATTTTTTTCTGATATCTCAAAGTGTTCCGTTTTTTTATATGGTTTATAAAATTATCAAATACTTATCTAAATACAAATATTATACAAAAATAAATAAATATTATTCAAAAATAATAAAATTAACATTTTTCCATAAAAGTTTTTACGTTTGTCATTAAAATTAAACAAATTTTGGTAAAATTCTAGATAAGTAATCATTAATCGATGGCCCTGAATACTACTATCGTAAGTCATATAGCATTTGCATTGTACTTACGATAGTAGTACTCGGGATTCGGGGCCATCGAAATTATTATTAAAACAAAAATTTCAACAAAAACACTGAAAAGTAAACATACATTTATATTATCAATTAATTGATTTTAAATTGTATTTCATAGTAATAGAGTTTATCGGTCTTTTAATTATGAGTATCAATTTTCGAGAAAAAATTTAATGAATTTGCACAAAATAATATCAACAATCTGCATTTCTTACATAAAGATTTACTTTGTCCATTATTAAAATTTCTATGTATATATATACTTCTATATAATTATCAAATAGTAAATGATCTTTAAAATGTTTTGTCTGACTGCCTATCCATTTTAAATCTAAATCATTCTATGTTATAATCTAAATCATTTTATGTTACTATGTTATAAATTTTTATTTTTATACATACATAAAAATAACAAGGATTTTTTCTAATTTTGTAATATAATTAATTAATATATGTAAATAGAATAATTAATATACGTTTTTCTTTGTAAATAAATTAAAAATTTGTGTGAGTGAAAAACTGGTTTTTGGTTTTCATACTGTTTAAAAAATAATAACGTTTAAAACCGGTAACTATATTATTTATTCGTTATTTATTCGTCTTCAATTTAACGAACAAAAATTTTTTTTCCGTTTCTGGTTACGATTGCGTTCCTGAAATAATTACGATTAATATCCTTATTTCGGTTTCGTCTTCGTTACGTTTTCAGTCCCTGATTAGAAGACATTAATTATATATTCGCAAATAAAATGTTTATTAGATTAAATTAACACTATCAAGAATTGTTATATACCTATTTGTACCAAACCGGTCACAATGACCAGTCGGTATATTAAGGTATACCACATATGTATCTCAGAAAAATGGGAGTTAAATATCAAATAATTGATATTTTTATTATAGATTTAGAAAAAGTTATAATTTTATCAGAAAATATTAAAATGCAATTTAGTGTTAAAAAAACGTATTAATAAATTTATATTGATTATTTTTGTGTTTTCATGAAATTCAAAGAATACTTATCACTTGTTATTTAGAACTTTAATATAAAAATATTGAAATTGTTGAAAAATTATAATTATTCCAGAATATTGAACACCCCCCAATTATTTACCCCCTGCGTTGTGAGCTTTGTGAATGTGTGCGTTGAGTTTAACTGCTCCCATACGTTTTATATGGGATGAACTTTTTTTTGACAGCGCGTTGTCGTTGCGTGTGTTGTCAGTAATTGGGGGGTTCGGTTAGGTAATAAAAATTATTCTTATCAATATTCACTATTAATAGAAAATCAAATAACCTAAGTCTAAGCACTAAATATAGTTTTTTTTAAATATATATTCACATTTTTTTTTAATTGCTTCGTTGATCAAAATTCGTAATTTTTGAAAAATTATTTTGAAAAATTTAAATTACTTACAAATTTCAAATTTTTTTTCGATTGAATTGAATGTGTTTAACCACTATTTCTATAAGCTATTAAAAAAGTCTATTTTTTGCTTTGCATACGGCGGTGGACACGAATTTTTTTTTGCTGATTCTGATTCTCTGACATCTAAAGCGTAAGAAAAAAATCAAAATCCCGAAAAATTTCCAAATTGAATAAAAAGATTTCCAAATTGAATAAAAATTGGTGAGATATAAATTTTATTTCGTGTATAAATTGAAGGTATATTTAAAATTTTTTTGGGCAATTTATAACATTCTATTTTGAGTTATCTTATCAAAAGTTCTTTTTTTATAATGTTATAATTTTCATAGTCGTTTTAGCACATTTTCTTATAAAAAAATTAATATTATTACTTTTATGTATACTAATTTTTTTATTACCGTTAAAATCCGCAAATTGTCCAGTTATCTTCAATACACTGCGCGAAATAGCTATATATGGGACAAAGTAATCTCTGATTTTTTCCTAAAGTAAACCTTTGCAGATTTTATTTTTCATTGTAATTAAAGTTTGTTAATGCATACTAAACAAACTGTAGTTAAAATATTTTCTCGTCCCTTTTGCACGTTACCGCTATACTAATATATTGGTTATAGTTATAAATAACAACCGCCACGCCAGTGGAAGGAAATAGTTATATGGGACAAGAGTACATATTAGTGTGATTTGAAAATTGTTAAAGTGCATTATGCTGGGTTTTAATGATAAAATTTGCCGCTTGTGCATGAAAAATAGAACGAGATAGTATATTATATTTTTACATGAGAAAAAAATAGATCGCTGCACAAGGGAATTTTTTTTTTTGACAAGGGAATTTAAAATAGCTGATTATCTCTGTACAGATCACAGATGGCACTGTTGAATGGCAGTGGAATTTTATTTAAAAAAATAATAAATCATTTCAACTATTATATTTAAAATCAGCAATTAAATATTAATTGCAAATTGTATGATTAAAAATCAATTGTAAAAAATTTATAGTTACAAAATTTATATAGAATCTCCTATATAAATATTTGAATTTTTTCTGATATAATTATCACACTTTTCTGAATAATATATATATTAATAAATATTTAAATTGAATTGGTTGTAATTTAAAAAATGTTAAGTAATTTACTCTATTAAATAATTTAATATATTAATAATAATAATAATATAAAAATTTAATTTTTATTATTATCAACGAACGTTTATAGTTTTAAAAAATATACGTACTATATTTTTTGGAAAAACCTGGAAATAATTTGATTACCAATCGTTAATAATATTTTAAAATACGAAATTACTAAATAAACTCATTATAATTATTGGAAATAATAATTTTAATGGTACAGTCCAAAATTAATTATTTACATCCTTGTACATGAAAAAAACCGGCATAAACAAAGTTAATTAATTTTTTTTTAAATTATTAACATTTCCATTTTTTACATTTTATATATAAATTTAGTTCAAAATATAATTAACATAAAAAAATGTAAACAATAAAAATGTTTAATGGCAATACTGAAATGTCAAATTTCAACAAAACTGTGATACCATATAAGAAGGATTATCTATGGTTTTTAAAAAATATCAAAAATTATCTATTGCAAAATGAAAATTATCCCTTGCAAAAAAATTATCCCTGGTAAAATTTCCCTTGCAAATAAAAATTATCCCTGGTAAATGAAAAATATCCCTTGCAAATGAGAATTTGTTGTTCTCTTCGCACACATTAAATTTCCATAAGAAATAAAACCTTTCGGTCCGTTTTTCATGCACAAGCGGCAAATTTTTATCATTAAAATCCAGCATTATTGTTAATAACTTTAAAAAAATAAATATTTAAAGTAAGTTCATAATTTTTTTACATTAAAAGTATAATTTTTAGCCGTCACAAAATTTGTTTTGTAGAATAATGCCGCGCGGAACTCAATTGTCGACCGATAAACTGTGTCTGAACATCACCAAAAGAAGAACACGTCTAAATTTAAATGAGGACGTTAACCTAAAACTTCAAAAACGGTTGCGTAAACCTAGACTTCTGCCACGCCATAAACTAGCGAGAATGGAATTTGCAGAAAACTTCAAATTTTCAAATCGGATGGAAAAAAATTTAATTATGATGGACACGTCACTCTCGCTATTTTCAAGGAAGGTCACTTATGACATGGGCTGGTTTCTGCTATCGTGGAAAAACCCCAATATGTTTCGTTTAGCATAAAATGGTTTCGGAAAAGTATGTGGAGTTATTGGACAACGTCTTAATAAATTTTGGGGAGCAACCGTGCGAAGAAACTTGGACATTTCAGCAGGACAATGTGGGAATACATGCTGCAGAGTACACAAAAAACTTTTTGGAATCAAGGAATATTCCCGTATTGAAATGACCTGCTGTTAGCCCGGACATAAATTCGATGTAAAACTTATGGAGCATTCTCAGCAAGGAAGTTTACAGAAATAGACGTCAATTTAATACTTCGAAGGAGCTTAAGACGGTCATTCCAGAAGCAGGGAAATTGATGTTTCTGTTCTTCAATAACTCATCAATTCAAAGCCACGTCGCCTGATGGATGTTATTAATAACATTGGAAGTCATACAAACTATTGAAATAATGGCACTCACTTTTATAATTTTTTTTATTATTGAAATAAATGAATTTTAAATTTTGTCCCCCCATATAGCTGTTTTCTCCGACAAATGACAATAAACAGCCATAGTTAAACATATAGGTTACAATAACGAAATCTGGAACGAAATCTGTATTCTGTATGACAAATGTTCTGATGTAAATGAAAATAAAATAAGAGTTTCTTTATAAAAAAAAAAACCAAAAAAAATACTTGTCCCATATAGCTATTTCTCACAGTGTATACTTCTTATAGATTTCCAAGAAAATTATGTATTTGTATCAAATTGATACGAGGAACCAATTCGTCTACGAAAATGTGATGCGGGTTAATTTTTTTTTTTCAACAACTTCAATATTTTTATATTAAAATTCTAAATAACAGTAATAAATTATTAAGTATTCTTGGAATTTCATGAAAACACAAAAATAATCAATATTAATTTATTAATACGTGTTTTGGTTACTCTGAAAATTTCATAATAAAAAACCATATAAAACATTAATAAAATTTTCATAAGTATTTTTTGTATCTATATATTCAAAATATGTCTCATTTGTACGCAGTTTAATTTTTGAATTTTATTGTGTATTATGTATTAACATATCATTTCTTTTTGTGAATAAAATATAAATTTGAATTTTACAGTTTAAAAAAAAAGGATATCATAATTATGGCAGCAACAGTTAAATATGGTTATGGTGTAATTGGATCAACAGTAGGTTATAGTTTCTCTAGTTCTAAGAAAGAATTGTAGAGAACACCAAGCTTTAATATCAGGTAAACATCGAATTTATTCATCAATTATTATTAATAAAAAAAAATTAAATCTAATTTTTATATTTATATATAGCTTCGTTGTTATTAATGGCAAATGGAGTAAATTATGGTTTGTCATTATTATTTATCTTACTATTTCATAATCAGCTATTTCAATTAATGTTTTTTATTGGAACATTATTTGGTGCAATGGCTACATCATTTTTATTACATAAATTCAGAAAAAATGTTATAAAAAAATTTAAAAGTATGTTAGATTTTGATAGTAGACATTAAATTTTTTATAATTATTATTTATCAATTATTTTTACAAAAAAAAAATATTTCAAAAAAGATTAGATTAAATTTGTAACATAACTGCTCAAATGTTCATGATCAATTTTGGTAATATAACTTATGTAACTTATAATTACTAAACCAAATATTATACATTTTATTTAAGTTCCGACTAATAAAAATCTATAAATTTCAGGTTTAGTTTCATTTAATTTTTTCCATAAATCTCAAAGTGTTCCGTTTTTTTATATGGTTTATAAAATTATCAAATACCTATCTAAATACATACATATATACAAAAATAATAAAATTAATATATTTCTATAAAATTTTTGACATTAGTCATTAAAATTAAACAAAATTTGGTAAAATTCTAGGTAATCATAAATTATTATTATAACAAAATTTTCAACAAAAACACTGGAAAGTAAACATACATTTATATTATCAATTAATTGAGATTAAATTGTATTTCATAGTAATAGTTTATCGGTCTTTTAATTATGAGTATCAATTTTCGAGAACAAATTTAATGAATTTGCACAAAATAATATCAACAATCTGCATTTCTTACATAAAGATTTACTTTGTCCATTATTAAAATTTCTATATATATATACTTCTATATAATTATCAAATAGTAAATGTTCTTTAAAATGTTTTGTCTGACGTCCTGTCCATTTTAAATCTAAATCATTCTTCAACATTGAATTTGTTTTCGAAAAATTTAGTCAGAGATTATTAATTAGTGACATTTAAACAAATATTCTGCAATTTTTTTTTTTAATTATTGAGAAAAATATTGTGAAACAATGCAGAACGGCATCAAAAACTTTAAATTATATTTTTGATAAACTAACTAAAGTCACTATCAAATTTCTATGCTTATAAAACAAAACTATGAATAAGAAGATAAATTTTATTGATGTAACTGTAAATTGCTTTTACATAATTCGAATTTAGGGCAAACGAATTTTTATACTTTTTTTATATTTTCATTATTATAATGACTTTTTCCAACATTGCTTTTAGCAGGGGAAATACCAAAATACCATAATATACATTATATTTTATCATCCAGAATTTATAGATTAGATTTGATATATGATATGAATCGTTATTCATAAACATTTTATTTACGAATAATTATAATTAATGTCTAAGGACAGAACACTTTAGTATTGAATTAAAATTAAAACTGGTGAGACATAAATTTTATTTCGTGTATAAATTGAAGGTATATTTAATTTTTTTTTGGGAAATTGATAATATTCTATTTTTAGTTATCTTATCAAAAGTTCTTTTTTATAATGTAATAATTTTCATAGTCGTTTTAACTTATTTTCTTGTAAAAAAGTGATATTATAAAAAGTTACCTTGAAATTAATTTTTTATTCGGAAAATAATTATTTAAACTTTTCAAGATAATTTTTAAAAAAATTACAAATTTTGATCAACTGAGAAATAATTTTTTTGAAAAAACTAATTTTAGAAGGAAAATTCTATTTGTATTTGTAAAAAATTGTGTAAATTAATAGAAATTATTTAGTGCTTATAGAATTAGGTTAACTGATTTTCTATTAATAGTGAATATTGATAATAGTAATTTATATTATCTAAATAAACATAAAAACGTGTATTAAATATTCTGATTAATTAAAATAAAATAAAAATACAAATTACTTAATTTTTTATTTCTCTACAACTTTAATAATTTTATATTAAAGGGCTAAAGAACAAGTGATAATTATTAAGTATTCTTGGAATATCATGAAAACACAAAAATAATCATTAATATTGATTTTCTGTTTAATCTAATCTGAAAATTTCATAATAAAAAAACCATATATAGTATGTAAAACATTAATAAAATTTTCATAAGTATTTTTTGTATCTATATAAATTCAAAATATTTTTCATTTGTACGCAGTTTATTTTTTGAATTTGAATTTCTATTATTAATATATTTTTGTGAATAAAATATAAATTTGAATTTCAGTTTAAAAAAAAGGATATCATAATTATGGCAACAACAGTTAAAAATGGTGTAATTGTATCAACACCACATTATAGTTCTTTTAGTTACCGAAAAAAGAATCGTAGACAAGGCGATGCTTTAACATCAGGTATAAACATCGAATTTATTAATTAATTAATATTAATAAAAAAAATTAAATCTAATTTTTATATACATATATAGCTTCGTTGTTATTAATGGGAAATGGATTAAATTATGGTTTGGCATTATTTACCTTCCCTTTTCATAGTCAACTATTTCAAGAAATGTTTTTTATTGGAACATTATTTGGTGCAATGGCTACATCATTTTTATTACATAAATTCAGGAAAAATGTTCATTATGTAAGTACACATATGAGAATTAGTTTTTTCATTGTAGGCACGATCTGTAATAGTAAAAATTCTATATTATCGTGTAGGGGCCTCCCCACAAATTAATTTCCAGATTATTGTGAAATATTTCAATAGTATAAAAATAATTAAAGAATTTAATAATAATTTATTTACTTTTTAATTTATTTATTTTTGAATAATTACAGTTCTTGGCTGGTGCATTTACATTACTAAGTGGCATATTATATTTGGCAACAGAAGCTAATATATTTAGTATGATAATTCCAGATGGTATAATAGCTGCAAATTTTTTTAGTGGTTTATCATTTGGTATTGTTTTATTAACATCAATTATCCATAGTGGTGGAATATGTGTTAAACATTTACGTGGTTTTTTCTTATACCAATTACAAATGAGTATAAATGTTGGTATATTTATATTATTTTTAATATTAAGAATAGTTTTTACATATCCAGAAACATCATTAAATCAATATAAATCAATTGGTGTTACATTAATTGTAATGAGTGTATTAAGTTTTATAACAACATTTATATTTTGTATTGAATCGCCAGAATTTTTATATGAAATAAATAATAATAATGAAGCATTAGTAACAATAAAACGTTTACGTAAAGAAAATATGGATACATTAGAAACATTAAATGATTTAGATGAAATACAAAATTCAGTAAATGATAATAATATATCATCATCAAATAATAATAATAATATTATATCAAAAAATAATATAATTGTATTTATAAAAATTTTTATGATACGTTTTGCATATATTTTAGGTACTAGTATACCAATAAATTATCTATTTATGCAAATATTATTATTATTTTTAGGTATTCGTACAATATTTTTGAATGGTATATTATTAATAATAGTACGTATATTTAGTGAAATATTTGGTTGTGTAGCTGTTAGTATAATTGGAAATAAAAAACCATTAATAATATCATTATTATTTAGTGGTTTATTATTAATAATTATAAATAGTATATATATTAGTTGGGATAAAAATGAAACATCATTATTACCTTCTTTAGGTATATTAATATTATTTTATCAAATAGCAATTGGTTTTGGTTTAGGTGATATTAGTTTATTGGCAATGTCTGAAGGATTTACATATCATCATAAAACATATTTAAATGCGGCTATTATTGGATTAGAATGTATTATACAAATTATAATTATATCTACTTTTAATATTTCTAATGATTTGTTTATAAATGAGAATAAATTTATAGCATATATATTTATAACTGGTTTCATACAATTAATTGTTTGTGGTTTAGCTATGAAATTTATACCAGAAACAAGTAAAAAATCATTAAAAGAATCAAATGAATTATATTCAAAAACAAATTAAAAAAAAATGAATGTGAAGAATTTCTAATACATTCTTCAAATATAATTTTTTAAAGCTAAGTGTAATTATAATATTTACAAATTAAATTGTTCTATCTATGATTCAATTTTGATCTTTTTACAATACAAAATTTAGTATTTTTACAATTTTACAATTTAAAAAAAAATTTAAATTTTAATGAATTTTTTATATGTATACAATAAGTGGAAATTTTTGATGTTGTAAGTAAAAATAAAATTCAGCAAGAAATATTTATGAAAAATTATATTAAATTTAAATTGTATATTTAAGATGAATTTTTGTTTGAATGTTTCATTTTCCAGTATCACTTTTTTTAACATAATAAAGTGAATATAATTTAATTTAGTTATTTGCATAAAAATTTGTTAAAATTCATTTAACCAAAAAGTTTTAGCTTTCTTTAATTAAAAAGTCTTTCTTCTCGATACTCTCATAAATATTTTCAGCTAATTTGTAATTTAAATAAAATTTAAATTAAAATTTAAACCTAAAGCAGAATTTTGTGTTCAAAAATAATTGTGAATTACTGGACATTAAAGAGGACATAGGCAGGAGTCATAAAAAAAATGAATGTACAACAAATTATTTATGAAATTAACATAAAAAAATGTATGTTCATATCATACATATTTTACACTTTTTATATACCATCTTAATCGTATGCATTAAAATGAGCAGTATCTCAAATCTCAAATTTTGAGATTTATCTCCGTTCCGTATGCATAAAAGTTGAGATGTAGCTCAGAGTTTGAGATGGAACTCCGTCACTAAGATAAGTCTCATTTTAAAAATATCCCTTGAGATGCATCTCGAAATGGTAAGCATAAAAACGAGATTATTCTCAACTATGACTGAGATCATTCTTAAAAATTATTAAGGCAGCTATTTGTTGGCTTAATAGATTGATCTCATCTATCGAAGTTAAGTCAATTTAAAGTAGGTTTTTGAATTTATTTCGTTCAGAAATTTAACAGGCCAAATTAATAATGTCAGAAATTGTGCAAATACGTTCTAAATTTTTTTATAAAAATCGATTTTGGGTAAATTCCAATATAAAGAACTGTATCGGTTTGAAGAAAACAATATTAGTTGGATAGCTGATCATTTTCTTGGAGATATACAAGAAACAATAGGAGGTGCATTAAACAAGAGCAGGTGCTTATTTTATTATTGAAGTTTTCGTTGCTTATTTCTGGTAGTTTGGTTTTTTGCAATAAAACTTTATTATCACATATGTATACATTTTACAAAAAAAAACGGGATAATTTAAACTTGAATTTGTACTTGAATCACTTTCTGAATGCATTTCAAAGCTATTACTGATAAAAATTACAATGAAATTAGATAAATCAAATTGCAATTAAACAAAAGTATTGAGTAGCCTAGTGGGTCTCAGTAGCTTAGTGGGTTAAGGCCTAGACTGATAACATTGGTATTGTTTTTATCATTCATTATTAAATTTTATAATTTTTGTGGCATAATTTGTATACTCAAAAAATTTGGTAAATGTTTGGTAAACACAAAAAAAATACATTTAGTTTTTCACACAAATATTTATACATGAAATTTATGGGAATTATATATGAACGCTTCTTTTTATCATGATTTAATTTTAATCGAATAAGTATGTTCGATTTTGATAGTAGACATTAAATTTTTTAATAATGATACAATTATTTTTACAAAAAAAAAATATTTCAAAAGACAAATTTGAGATTAGATTAAATTTTTAATATAACTGCTCAAATGTTCATAATCAATTTTGGTAATATAAGTCATGTAAATAAGTAATTTTTATAATTGCTTAATCAAATATTATAAATTTTATTTAAGTTCCTACTAATAAAAATCTATAAATTTAAAGTTTAGATTCATTTAATTTTTTTCTGATATCTCAAAGTGTTCCGTTTTTTTATATGGTTTATAAAATTATCAAATACTTATCTAAATACAAATATTATACAAAAATAAATAAATATTATTCAAAAATAATAAAATTAACATTTTTCCATAAAAGTTTTTACGTTTGTCATTAAAATTAAACAAATTTTGGTAAAATTCTAGATAAGTAATCATTAATCGATGGCCCTGAATACTACTATCGTAAGTCATATAGCATTTGCATTGTACTTACGATAGTAGTACTCGGGATTCGGGGCCATCGAAATTATTATTAAAACAAAAATTTCAACAAAAACACTGAAAAGTAAACATACATTTATATTATCAATTAATTGAGATTAAATTGTATTTCATAGTAATAGTTTATCGGTCTTTTAATTATGAGTATCAATTTTCGAGAACAAATTTAATGAATTTGCACAAAATAATATCAACAATCTGCATTTCTTACATAAAGATTTACTTTGTCCATTATTAAAATTTCTATATATATATATACTTCTATATAATTATCAAATAGTAAATGTTCTTTAAAATGTTTTGTCTGACGTCCTGTCCATTTTAAATCTAAATCATTCTTCAACATTGAATTTGTTTTGGAACAATTTAGTCAGATTTTAAATTAGTGACATTTAAACGAACATTCTGCAATTTTTTTTTTAATTTTTGAGAAAAATATTGTGAATCATTGCAGAATGGCATCAAAAACTTTAAATTATATTTTTGATAAACTAACTATAAAGTCTTTATCAAATTTCTATGCTTATAAAACAAAACTATGAATAAGAAGATAAATTTTAATGATGTAACTGTAAATTGCTTTTACATAATTCGAATTTAGGGCAAACGAATTTTTATACTTTTTTTATATTTTCATTATTATAATGACTTTTTCCAACATTGCTTTTAGCAGGGGAAATACCAAAATACCATAATATACATTATATTTTATCATCCAGAATTTATAGATTAGATTTGATATATGATATGAATCGTTATTCATAAACATTTTATTTACGAATAATTATAATTAATGTCTAAGAAGGAAAGGACTGTACCGAAAAGATCTCAAAAATAATAAATTATACAGTTCCTTTGCTAATAAAATGTTCTTGTTGTGTTGCTTGGTGGTTATTTTGGGGTTTCTTTGCTCCCTTAAGGTTTGTACAGCATTTCTCTTTTTCATCCTTTGGACCATAGTTGTATGGCTTTTTCTGGCCACATCTCGTCCTTATTGCAAAATTTTTTTTATTAATGACCTCCTTATTTTTTCTTCTAAATATCGTTTGGACGACTACTTCTTGGTTTATCTTTGATGTTTTGGGTCTCCTTAAACTTTTTTAATGGTTCGCCAAGCAACGAAATATGAAGTTCCATCTAATTTGGCTCACTTTGTTATAGGAAAATTGGAATTTTTTTTTTAAAAAAACAAAAAATTTTTGGGGCCCTAATTCGTTTTGATTAATGTTTACATGAGCAATAATTTCACAAAACTAATTTGTAAGATAATTAAATTTACATACTACAGAGAAAAGTTCCTGGCCTGGTAGATGACGTTTCTCATAAAAAATGGCAAACACTGCATTTTTCAATTTTGAGAACTTTTCGGTACAGTCCTTAAGGTAAATTTTAATTTAAATTGTAAATTTATAATAAATTTTTGCATTATTGCTTTTTGCCATAAAAAGCCATAATATATATAATGTTTTATCATACAGTATTTATTTATGGATTAGATTTCATATATATGTATGATATTACTATGATATAAATTTTTCAAGATATTTTTAAAAGAGTTAAAATATACCTTCAATTTATACACGAAATAGGACATATGTCTCATCAGTTTTAATTTTAATTCAATTCAATACTAAAGTCTTGTTCCCTTAGACGCGGCAACTAAAAACCGAAATTATTTCGTTCGGTTTTTCTCCGAACGAAACCTCAATAGTACGGTTTTGATCCTTTTCTCAGGTATGTTATTGCAATTTCGTTTTCGGATGTGAAAATTAAAAACCAGTTGAAATCGTGTTTCTTTAATATCCAAAATGAAAAATATAATTCATACATAAAAATAACAAAGATTTTTTTCTGATTTTATAATATAAAAAACTAATAAAGAATAATAATTAATATACGTTTTTCTTTGTAAATAATCAAAAAATTTTTGTTAGGGCAAAACTTGTTTTTGGTATTTATATACCAAAAACCGGTTTATAAATTTAGGGCCTTTTTCATAGTGGGAAGCGGGCACTGGGGCCGCATGTACCAAAAAAATAAAGTGGGGTATCAAATGAAAGGTCATCAAGAGTACATCTCAATGGGGGGTAGTCCGGGGGCGCCCAAAACTAGTTAACAGAAAATGCAAATGATAAATGTTAAATTTAACAGAAAATGTGGAATTTAACAGAAAATGTAAAATTTAACAGAAGATGTAAATTTAACAGAAAATGTTAATTTAACAGAAAATGTTAAATTTAACAGAAAATGTAAATTTAACAGAAAATGTTAAAAATGTTAAAATGTGTAAAATTTTACATTTTTCTCTTAAATTTTACATTTTCTGTTAAATTTTATAGTACATCTCAATAGGGAGTAGTCCGTCATGTTTTGGTCCAAAACGGGGGCAATATGAGGTCGCATCATACAAAAAATCATGTAAGATATCAACTGAAAAGTCTTGAAAAGAACATCTACAATGTTCTATATTTATAATACTACATATTTATAATAATCTAATAAAGATATTATTTGCGAATCATAATTAATGGCTCCTTTAGTATTGAATTAAAATTAAAACTGGTGAAATATAAATTTTATTTCGAGTATATGTAAATTGAAGGTATATATTTCAATTTGGAAATTTATAATATTCTATTTTTAGTTATTTTATGAATAGTTCGTTTTTATAATGTTATAATTTTCATAGTCGTTTTAACACATTTTCTTGTATGTAGAAAAAGTGATATTATAAAGTTACCTTGAAATTGATTTTTAGTTTTGAAAATAATTTAAATTTTTCAAGATAATTTTTCAAAAATTACGAATTTTGTTCAACTGGGAAGCAATTTTTTTTAAATAATAAATGTGAATTGAAATTTTACAAGGAAAATTCTATTAATATTTGTAAAAAATTTAAATTATTTAGTGCTTAGCCTTAGAGAGTTAGGAATTGATTTCCTATTTATAGTGAATATTGATAAGAGTAATTTTTACTATTTAATTATATATTCTGATTAAAATAGAAATTACTTAACCCGCATCAGTCCCTGTTATCAATTTGATACAATTTTATAGTAAATTCCAGTCCAGTTATCTTCAATATACCTACTTCTTATAGATTTCCAAGAAAATTCTATATTTGTATGAAATTAATACGAGGAACCAATTCGTCTACGAAAATTAGAGACTGATGCTAGTTATTTTTTTATTTTTCAACAACTTCAATATTTTTATATTAAAGTTCTAAATAACAAGTGATAATTATTAAGTATTCTTGGAATTTCATGAAAACACAAAAATAATCAATATTAATTTATTAATACGCTTTTTGGTTAATCTCACAAATACATAATAAAAAACCATTATAAAGTATTAATAAAATTTCCATAAGCAATCTTTTGTATCTATATATTTAAAATATTTTAAATTTGTACACAGTTTAATTTTTGAGTTTGAATTTGTATTATATTATAATAATTAATAATATCATTTCTTTTTGTGAATAAAATATAAATTTGAATTTCATTTAAAAAAAAAAGGATAATTATGGCAACAACAGTTAGAAATTGTGTAATTGTATCAAGAGCACATTATAGTTCTCTTAGTTACCAAAAAAATGCCGCGCAGCCTAACTACTGATCAGTAGTTTTATAATTATGGGCTTTTTTTAAATTCAACTACTCTAAATGCATGTTCGGAGTATATGTTGCACCCTCTATCCGCAGAAATAAAAATTATAACTGTGACTTTATACTACTCTACTTACTACCTTTCATATGCGATATTAAACCTAATTTTTGGAGCTTATGTACAATTGGAAAACACGATTTTAGTATTCGGCGCCTCTAGCGGTAGAAATTGGATATACAGTTAATGGCATCGTATTCTAATTTGAATTACTTTTCCAACGAGTACTTACACTTTTTTTTTGGTACACATTTACTATATTAAATTACAAGTTTTTACTTGTAGTTTATTGCCGTCTAGCGGCACAAAATAAGACTATAGAAATGTCTGATTTGTTTTATTTTAGATAAGCTTTCCTGTGCTTGCTTTCCTTCCATCTTAGGTAAAGATTCACCAAGTTAAATAACATTATTAAAAAACATTATAATTATTTGTTTCGCCCTCTAGTGGTAGAAAATAAAATTACAGCAACTGTGGCTTTATACTTCTACTTATTACCTTTCATATGCAACATTAAACCTAATTTTTGGGGGTTATTTAGTATTGGAAATCATATTTTAAAAATTTATATTTTATATATTTTAGAATTTAGCGCCTCTAGCGGTAGAAATTCGAAATACACTTACTGGCATCGTATTCTACTCTTAAATACCTTTTCAAGGAATAGTCAAATTTTCGGTGCCCGTTTACTATATAAAATTACATTTTTATTCGGAATAAGATGTTTTTGCAAAATGCGAATAGCGCCGCCTACGAATTTTAAACTTCTATCAATTGCATCTGGTTCTCAATAAATCAAGCTTTCCATCGGTGTATCTATCATAAACTTGAGTGTGCACTAACTGTGTGAAATAACTGGTTTTTATTGTTTACACCGCGGACAGACGGACAAAAGCGTTAACATAAGGGATTTTTTTTTTAAAAAAAGCCCTAAAAAGAATCGTTTACAAGACGATGCCTTAAAATCAGGTAAACATCGAAATTCATTATATAATTATTGTTAATAAAAAACAAAATTTGAATCTCATTTTTATATTATGTACATAGCACGGTTATTGTTAAAGGGAAATGGATTAAATTATGGTTTGGCATTATTTACCGTTCCTCTTCATAATCAACTATTTCAAGTAATGTTTTTTATTGGAACATTATTTGGTACAATGGCTACATCATTCATTATGTTAGTACATATTAATATAATTTATGAGCAAGTAAATATCAAGTATAATTTAGTAACAAATTTGCCTGAAAAATTCATATTATTTCCATATATGTATTCATAATATCGATCGTTACACGATCTGTAATATTGAAAATAGTATAATTTCTTTATTGTATTATTGTGTAGTGTAGAGGCACCGAAAATTAATTTTCAGATTATTGTGAAATATTTCAATAGTATAAAAATAATTAAAGAATTTAATAATAATTAATAATTTATTTACTTTTTAATTTATTTATTTTTGAATAATTACAGTTCTTGGCTGGTGCATTTACCATTGATATAATACAAATTTATAGCATATATATTTATAACTGGTTTCATACAATTAATTGTTTGTGGTTTAGCTATGAAATTTATACCAGAAACAGGTAAAAAATCATTAAAAGAATCAAATGAATTATATTCAAAAACAAATTTAAAAATATGTGAAGAATTTCTAATACATAAAATATTATTTTTTAAAGCTGTAACTATAATATTTACAAATTAAATTTATATTTTTATGATTCAATTTTGATCTTTTTACAATACAAAATTTGGTATTTTTTCAATTTGATTTAATATTCTCCAAAATAAATATGAATTTTTGGGAAACGGACGAATTTGATTTGAGAACAATAAAATATAATAAAAAATATTAATGTATTGTAATGATAATTTATAAGGATATCATGCTGAAAAATTCAATTACCTATTTTTTATTAAAATTTTGATTAACTTAACATGAAGTGGAAATTTTTGATGTTGTAAGTAAAAATAAAATTCACCGTATATTTAAGATGAATTTTTATTTGAATATTTCATTTTCCATTATCACTTTTTAAACATATTTTAATATAAAGTAAATAATTTAAATTAGTTATTTAAATTTGAAATTTAAGCATGAAATGTGGTTAAAATTCATTTAGCTCTTAATTACTAAGAATTTATAATAATTACTCGTAAAATTCAATTTTACTTATTTTAAATAATTTTATATGTATTAAAAAAACTTATCAAATTTTATGACATAAAGTTTTTGCTTTCTTTAAACAATTACATTTAAACAATTTAAACAATTTTCTCAAATAAATCAAATAAATTTTCAGCTAATTTGTAATGTAAATAAATTATTCAAATTATCTATTTTTCTCATTATTCAAAATTACCTAAAGCAGAATTTTGTATTCAAATTGATTGGGCAATACTCTACCTACATTAAAGAGGATATACTTAGAGAAGAGTTATAAAAAAATGAATACACCCAAAAAATGAATTTAAGATATTTACATAAAAAAAATTTATTTTACATATTTTACAATAATTTTGTATATACATTATCATATACATCATTAGATATTTTTAATATTTGATCAGCTTCATATTTAGTTATACTTTTTTTAATAATTGAATATACACCATTTCTACCAATTGAACATGGTAATGATATAAATATATTTTTTTTCATACCAAAATAACCTTTATTTTTAGTAGATACTGAATAAATTTCATGACTATCTGTTAATATTGCTTTTGTTAATTTAGCTAATACTGTTGCAATTAAAAATTCTGGTTGTCCTTTTGTTTCATATTGTCGTGTACGGATTTTTTTAAATAAATTATTATAATATGAATAAAAATTAATATCAATATTATTTATATCAATTAATGATGTACCAGCAATATCAACATCTGAATATAATGGTAAATTATATTTCATAATACCAATAACATAACCAGTTATCATATTAGATTGTATATTAAATTGTTTACGAATTAAATTACGAAATTTTATTGTTTCAATTGATTTGCCAATACCAATAATACGATTTATTGGTAATTTTGAACTAATCCATGTTATATATGACATAAATGCATTTGGATGTGCAGCAATTAAAAATATTGTATTTGGACTTTTTTTAACAATAATTGGTATAATTCTTTTATATTCATCAGCATTATATTTAACATTTGCAATTGTATATGGTAATGTAAAATATTCAAATGTACTTTTACCATCATGAGCAGCTTTAACTTTACCATCATGAGCAGCTTTATCTAAACACATTATACATACATTTGATCCAACTGTATCTTCAATATCTTGAAAATATATTATGTATTTATTTATTATTAAATATAATTTAATTTAAAATATATTAATATTTAACCAGTTAAATTAATCTTACAATTGAAATTTGTTTTTTTTTAACAAAATTAAATTTCTCTTTTTTTTCGAACTAAAAAAAATTATTCGTTACCAAATTACAATTCTTAACAATCATTTTTATTATAGCAAGTTAAATTTAAAAAAAAAAACATCATAACTTAAATTGTAAATTGATTAATGATTAATATTAAATATATTTTAAGTAAGTATTTACCATAACCATATGTAATTTGAATACCTGGTGGTGCACAATGTTCTAAATCTAATTTTTCAGCATTTGTTCGATCTATGTCATATGGATCAATAAGACATATTTCAATATTTAATTTACAATACATTAATGCAACTGCACAAGCAATACCAACTTTATTACAACCAATAATTGATATTTTTGTAGTTGATATATGTGAATGATTTTTTGGATATTTAAGATTTTCTAATAAATTATAATCAATATTTATTAAATCCATATTATATGTATAGATAATTAAATATATAAATTTTTACTTTAAATGAATAATAATTTATAACATAATAAATTTTGTTTCAATATTTTTTTTAAAAAAAAAAATTTAATTTAATTATTTTTAATAATTTTTGAAAATTATTTATCAAAATAAAAAGATTTTTGAAATAATTTTTGTAGTTTTTATAAAAACCATATTTTATAGTAAAGTAGAAAAAATGTAATAAATTGGAGTATAATATAAATATTATGGTACTCAAATGTAGTTTTTACTGGATAATAGTATTTGTAGAATTTATTATAATTTTACTACAAAATTTTAGATAGTTGTATTTGCAAAGGACATAAATCATTTTACTTTGATATAAGTATAAGAAAGTCATTCATATTGTAAATTTTTAATGCAATTAATTAAAATGTATACGAAATTTTTTTTTTTTAATTTTTAAGATTGTTAAGTTATAAATGTGATGTAGGAAAATATATTCCAAAGTCCACTTCTAATTATAATTCATAATTTTTGAAGCAAAATTTACCAAATTTGTCGTTGGTGAAATACAATTCTTATATATTGTATTATTATTATAAATATTAATTTTCAACACAGTCTTAATTTCCATTGAAAAACGACAAATTTGATTTGATATGCGACAAAATTTACTTTAAAAATTACCAAAGTGAATTTATAAAAAATTTAACTTGAAAATAGTAAGTAATGTTCCTTATATACATAATACATATTATGAATATTATGAATTTGACAACTATACAGATTATAATTTATTTTGCCTTAGAAATGATAAAAATCATTTAATTATTAATAATTAATTGTTTAAATTCATTTTGTGAATAACATAAACATGTAATTAATTATTAAAATTTAAATTGAATACTAATATAATTAAATATATTAATTAAAATTTTACTCATTTATAAACATTTTTAGATAGTACGTGACAATAATAATTAAAATTTGAAAAAGTTTTATATCGTATTGATATCTGCAAAAATGAAATGGAAAAATTTATTTTTATTTGATTACCAATATAAAATTAGTATAGGTAATACTTATATTAAGAATTACATATTTAAATGATTGATAATTATTTTCATCTCCAATATAAATAAAAAGTAAATTAAATGGTAATTTCATTATTATTAATTTATATTTTAATAATTTATAAATCTTCAAAATTTAATAATAATATTAATTAAAGATAATTTTCAAATAAATTACAAACTATGATAAAATTTAGTTTCAAATAACCACTACAAAAAAATTGGTAATAATTAAAAGTTGGGGTAACAAAAAGAGTAGATAAGTGATTCGAATTCAAAAAGTAATTACATACTAGTGAAAAACGATTGGAAATTATGTACAAATTATGTATATATAGTTATATATTAATACTTTTTTTTGATATATATTGCTATAAGTTATATACCAAAATAAAATTGCTAGATAATTAAATTTAAACGAAAGACTATATGAGTCCTGTAATTCCTTTTCAAAATTTAATCAAATATAATATTTATTTAAATTAATATTGTTGAAGTATAATTAACATAATACGATAAAAAGTTAAATATTTAAATAAAAATTAATTTGACAATATTTTTTTTTTTAAATTTCCGGAAAATATATTTTAATTACATAATATTATATTTCGTAATCACAAATCCGTGTTTAATAATAATAATTATCAATTGATGATCAATTTAATTTACAAAAAAATATATATATATTAAAAAGTAACAAAAACAAATGAGATAATTTAATTAATTTTATATATACATTTTTTTTATGTAAATCCATTTTTTTATTAACAAAATTTTAATTCCTTCTTTTGATGTTCCTTTAAATCCTTTAATCCCATAGCAATGTAAAGCTATTTTCTGAATTTTTAAGGTTAAACCTATTTTATGGATATAAAATTGAGTCTTTTTTTATATATTTTCCCAATAATTTTTATGTAATATTAAATTTATTTTTAATGAATTTTATGTGGAAAATATTTTAATTAATATAATCATAAATTCTAATAATGAATTTTTTATAGAAATTATTTTATTATATAATGAATTAATTACAAAAAAAAAATCATTCTTCCTTTTAGAAAGGATTTATATGAAATTTATGCAAATTGAAACAAAAATTTTATATAATTATAAAATTTATTTATAGAAAAAATGTTTTGTTGTATGGTTAATTTTAAATCTGACAATCATTCGGATCATTGATGATAATCTAACTTGACAACTGTTCGACTAAAAAATTATTACGAAATATTTAGAAATGATATAATTTAATTTTTAAATTTTCTATTTAATATGTTAATTATTTATTATTATCATTATTAATTTATTCAATTTATATACCAGGAATTATCACATAGATAATTATTAAATATACATTTTAGTGTAAACGGAAATCCTATTTATATATGATTAAATTGGCGGTTAATTATTTTAAGGTACATATATTAATTTATATAAATCATTTAAATTATTCATTTTGGACAAATAAATTAAATTATCTCTTTGTAAGATCCGGAATTATAAAGCTGCCATATAATTAAATATTTCAATTATATATTCGTCTTGATTACTAAATGATAGTAAATGTTAAAAAAATTTTTTAAGGTTAATTATTTCCATAATTTTCCAAGAAAATTGCTGGTAACATTATAGTAACAAAAAGAATGTCAAATAAAATGTAATAGAAATTTGATGTTGTATATGAAAAGTAAACAAAAATACTATTTTTACCCCAAAAGTAAATATCAACTAAAATAATAATAATTCATAATATTTTGCAAAAATATAATAATAGTAATAAACGTTTATTACTACTTAAACTTATTATAAGTGCTTAAATGTTCAAAGCACGCTATATCATTAAAACGTTTTAGATTTTATATATAGTATACAATAATACAACATCTACATTGTGTAATTTTAAATTATTTATATCATTACAACATTTTTCTTATGGGTAAATATTAAAGGATTATTAATAATAAATCTTAAAAGTCAAAATTATTTATATATGAACACGTAATGAAAATAAAAAGGACAATTTTACAGTCAATTAAATTACAAACATATAATAACAACCCATTAAGGCGACTTAAATAATATTTTATGTCACAAATGTTTCTGGTAGAAAACAAGGATACAAATATGTATCTGCATTGGGATTAAATATTTTTTAATATATTTTACTTTTCAAAATATAAAAATAATAATTCATTTTTGATTTTTCATTAGAAACAAAAGGTACTGCATATAGGCTTAACTCTAGAAACCACAAATTACAATTATACTCTCCTTTAACAATTGAATAAAAGCAATAATATAAGATTATCTTTAATATACTATTAATTTGTAGTCCTTGTAACAAGGATTTTATGTGTATTATGTATATAAATACACATACTTAAGAGCACATGCTGTCTATTTAATAGTTAATTTTTACTATACTCGTAGTATTTACTACTCTATTGACCTAAATTCTAAATAATATTCTTTCATATGCCATTTTCATTTCTTTGAATGATAAAAAGTATATATGTAATATGCCTTCTTATTTTTTCTAAATATTACACAGCAAAACCATTAATGAACACAATAATAATCAATACATAAAAAAAAATATTGTCCTTTATTTTTGTCCATTATTAAAGATAATAATTTTTTATTATAGGTAAGGATATTTCTCTTTTTTTTTTTAGGAATTTGATAAAAAAATTTTTAGTGAATAAAAGAAAATATTTAATGAAATTTTCTTTTTACTTGGTATACTATCCAAAAATTATTAAAAAATATTATTACAATATTATAATTTTTTTATTTATTTCATAAAAGAAAAGCATAGAAAATTTTCAATAGAATTATGGTTTCAAATAGGATTTTTATGTTTATAATATTTTTTGCAACAGTTTTTTTTTTCTTATAGTCTGCGCTATATAATAATGTCAATAATATAAGCAAGCAAATTGTCCTTGAAATTTATATCTATAGAGAAAAAAAAAATGATGGTCTTAAAAAAAAACAAATATTTCGTCTAATGTCCTTTTTTTCCCAACTTCGCAGTTAATAATTAAAGCATAATGAATACAAAATAAAATCCTTTTTTGTAGCATAATATAATATATTTTTTTTATACATATTTTCTGTATGGTATACAAAATTATAAATATGTTTTTTTGTCTGAAAGGGGATCAAAGTTTTTCGTATGTATATAAATTGCAAACAAAAATAAGGTAAATTAATAATGGCCTTTTCAGTATTATTATTGGTATTTTAATATTATAGAAGAAAAAAATATTGTATATCCTTTTAAAGCTTTAAACGAAATTATTTCAATTAAAAATTATTTTGTACAAAAAAATTTTTTTCAATAATGTAAACAAAAAATCAACGATTAACTTAATTAAGAAATATATTTTTTTTATTAAAAAAAAAAGGACATTCTAATTGAAGGACAAATTTACAATTGAATTATTTTTTAAATTGGAATTTTATGTTAATTATGGTATCATTTTAATGGTCTCTGATGGGTTGTAAAATAATTTTTTTTTTATATTATTTTGGTTTAGTTACCCGTTAGTGACCCAGTAATAGAGTAGTTTTACTATATAGACATAATTTATTTAAAATGTAAATGATATTTTCAATCGTACAATTCCGAATTTTGAACTTCTTATCCCTGATTTCTTTTTTTAAATAAAATCCTGTTAAATTATTGTTAATTCACTAAAAAAAAAAACAATGTAATTTTTGAATTTTTCTAAAATACATAAAATTTTATATTAAATCAGAATTTTTTTTTCACAAATATATTTAAACTTTTTAAAAATGTTATCTCGAATTATCATAAAATTTAATATGAAATAATGAAAAATAATGATTGTGATAACAATAATGATGACACTATAATCATTTACAGTTCGTGTATATACCAAAAAATACATTTTTCTTCGCTTGCAAGAAAATCTTTCTATAATATAAATATAAAAAAAAATAAATAAATTGAATTTTAAACTTTTTGATTTTCAATTTCAATATTTTGATTTTTCACAACAAACAAGAAATAATACAAATAACTTTTTTTATCGAAATTGTTTTTGGAAATATTGTAGAAAATTTACAATTTAATAAATAGTATTTAAAATGTGAAAAGTTCGAAACTAAAAACTATTAAATTAGTTTTGTTTTGTTTAAAATTGATTTCCGCATAATTTACAAGCAATAAATTTTAAGGATAATTATAGGATTTCTTGTTAACAAATTTGTATATAATTTTTTTTATACTGAAAACGATTTTATATTTTTGTTAAATTAAATTTAAATGTCATAACAATAATATATTTTTTTGAAATGTTTTTTTGGGGTAAAATTATGTTGGTATATTTGAAAAAATTTTGATATTTTTTTTTATAAATTTTTATTATTTTTCAAAGCTACCAAAAAAAAAAAAAAAAAAAAAAAAAATCGTGAGGCCATTGTACTTTTAGAGAAAATTTTTTCCTTCGATACAGACTAAGGATTGTTGATATAATATTTTTTGTTTTTCATTTTGTAAACGATGATAAAAAAGACTGAGACCTTTTGTGAAAGATTTTTTATTTTATGCTGACTTAAGGATATTTTTTTTTTCTTTTAGGAAGACTTGGGTATACCCTTACAATTTTTTATTTAAGTAAAATTGTCGAAATTTCAGATTTAAATAATAATAATGTTTTACAAAAGAAAAAGCAAATAAAGGTAATTAAATATATAAAAAAAATAATATTTTCGTTTTGGTAACAAAAAAAAAATATTTACTTGTTTTTAAAAAATTGTTTTCATCTTAACTATAAAGTCTCCATTCCATAAAGCAGTAAATTTTTAAGACGACAAAATTATAAGAGTTATTGACATTATAGAAAATTTGTAGCAATAATAAATCTTGTTCATTTATATAGGGTGTTGGGGTTTTGGTTTTTCGTCATTAAAATGTTTTCTTTTAGCTAATGGCGATTATCGAATCTAATTACCAAAGAAACAAAAATCTCAAAAAAAAATTTTGGATATAAATTTACTTTTTAAATAAACTTTTAAATTTCATTAAAAGTTTGGTGTTCCCTTTTTTTTGTTTTTTTAGTAATTTTAGATTTCGTTATTCTATCGAAAATAATATAAATTACAAGTTTAACTTTGTTTTTGGGAGTTAATTAATTAATTAGATTGATCCCTTGAAAAAAAATTGTTTATTTACTAAGGAAAATTTTTAATCGAATTTTGTCCTAAATAAATTTTCAAGAAATTTTTGTTTGTTTATAATTTTTTATAGTGTTTTTTTGAAGTGGTTTCAACACATTCTTTTAATTTACTTAGATACTCAAATTTACTACTGGTATGAATGATTCAGATCACTAAAAAATAATAATCGTTATTTTGAATTCTGAATTCAGCACTGTTATACTATAATAGTTAAATTGATAATGTTGCTGGAATAACTTCGATTTACAGTCGTAAAAATTTCTATATTTTTCTCAATTATCTTCTTTGTTTACCATGATGTGACCAGAATTACTTCAATTTCATCTTAAATAAAAAAAAACTAATTAAAATTGTCCAAGTAAATTGGAAATTTATTAATTAAACTATTAACAATTTATATTAGTGTCTTATATAATTAAAAAGTTTTCAAACAAACTAATATATTTTTATGCTCGTTTACCATAAAATTTCTTTAAAGTTTCTTTGTCCTAGTTTTCTTATAAACTTTTCTGCCATCCTTAAGGGAAATATTTTTTGTAAAAAAAATATATTTGTATTATGTATTTTAAAATATAATAATTTCAATATATTATTTCGCTAAACTACAATAATAATAAAGTTTTTCCTGTATTTTGTAATTTTCGAGAAGATTTTGTATATATAAAAGAAATTTATCTCATTTTAAACTTTCTTTTTTCGTTGTTGTATATTTAAATTTACTATATACGTAATTTAAAACTAAATACAGATTATGAAACTTTTTTTATTCTTTAACAAATTCCCAATTTAAGTTTTCCTTTTTTTTTATTTTTGTGACAAGTTTAAAAAGGAAAAAAAAATTGGTTTTTAGTAAAAAAAAATTTCCACCACTTATTTAAAAATTTAAATTGGATAACTATATATTTTTTTTTATATATAAATGAGAAAATTTACCCTTGTTATTTTATTGTTGACAGGAAATTTAAGAGATATTATTATATTGAAGAACATTTATTCAGATTTACAAAATATATTTTTCTATTGTGATGTTATATGTATATAGAGATACATATACATACATAAGTAAAAGCAAAATTTGAAAATAAGAATTTCGGAAATTATAAGTTTTGAAACGAATATATTAATTTTGTTTTTTGAAAAAGTAACTTAGTCCTTTTTCTTTTCCTTATATTTGGTTGACAGGAAATAAAATAGAAAGTGTTAGTGTTGTCCTTAAAGATAAAAGTTTTCATAAAAAATTTTATACGTAAAATCTGTTATTTAAATTACAAAATTTTTGTGTGGTGGTAAAAACGAAGCAAGAAAATTTGAATTTTACATATTTAGGGAAAAATCTGATTTTTTAGTTACATTAAATTGAAATATTTATGTTTTTTTTTTATAAGTGACACAATCAGTTCTGTTCCAGATGTTGTGCGATAAGTTTTCTACTTTAAATTTAAAAAAATTAAGATATCCAGGATGTGGATGTCAGAATATTTGGAGTGCTTGCAATGGTGTTACAATAGTATTTCACGATATCCAAACGTCACGAAATGTCCAATAATCTTATTAACGTTAAAAATGATCACAAGTGATGTACCTCGGTTTGGATATCGTAATCTTACATTAATAAGATTGGATATCGTAACTTTTCATCATATAATACTTCGTTTTTTTTGGCAATCACATTAAAGGAAGACACACTTTAGTAGACCATGGAGATAATTTAAAATGCTCGGAAAATGGATTTTATTTGAAAAATATAACAATTTTACCTACATGAAACGGACATGAATTCTCTCTTCACCCATATTAAATGTGATATAACACTGACACAATATTTGATTAGCACGATGACCTAAATAAAATAACAGTATTAACTTTTCAAAATATAATATTCTACCAAAGCTTTAAATTGTTAAAACTTTAAATTGTTTTGTCAATATATTCTATAAATAAATTCTATGATATAAACCAATTTCCGTTTAAAATTTATCCTTATTTATATAAATATCTAGAGAAAAAGGTAAACAGAAAAGTTTAATAATCTTATTCTTAAAGGTAAAAAAATCACAATAAGTTTTAAAAGTCAAATATATTTCAAAGTTTTCATATTACATAATATATACGTATATATAATATAATTTATTGAAATCCTTTTAAATCTCAGGTATGAACGCATTATATTCAAGTCTAGGAGAAATATATAATCATGTCAAATATTATAGCAACTTGATTTTTCTATATTATATTTTTGTGGTATTATTGCTATATAGATGAATGAGTCGATTGAATTTTGTTATTAAATTTTCAGTTCAATTTGATTTAATATACACAACTCCGTCATAGTTTATATATTTTTTTTAATATTTGTGACAATCTTCAATATTTTGTATATTTAACAGAATTTGTGAAGGACAAACACATATATATGGTTATCATAATGAAATTGACATGTAACATTGATAGGCTTAACAATTTGATTAAAGAAATATCAAAAATTATTTAACATTAAATTAACTTTATTCTAGTGAAATTGTTGCGTTTCATTTAGAAATTAATATTTGTTATAATATTTTATATTTAAGTAAATAAATTAAGGAGAGGACATGCAATAATTGATTAGCAGAAAATATTTTAATTTATGTGCATACTTTCATTTAATTGATATTAGAAATTAGATTGTCATCATTAATTTATTTACAAAAAAAAGGGTACAAAAACAAACAAACAAAAAATTGTTAAATAAAATAATGTTTAATAATAATAGTTAATTAGTATTAAATAAATAAAAAATAAATTGACCATGGGATAAAATGAAAAATTAAAATGAATAATATTTAAACACGTAATGGTTTTTAAAAGGTTTTTAATGTCATAATGAATATTTAGTTACGGAGAGTCATTAAAAGTCCTAAAAATAATTTATATATACACATAATAATCCTTTATGTCCAAGGATCTTTGTATAATTTTACATTATTGTTTTCTGAACATCCTTTTTTTATAAATATTATTTAAATATTTTTAATAATTATTTTTATGCAAAATGGTCTAGAACATCTTAAAATGTTGGCATACTCGTTTAGAATAACGTTAGATATGGTATGGTAACCAAAATGTGATCATTGTTCGACTGATATTATTGGAGTCTCCAAAGAGACAGTTTAAATCTAATTATACCAATACCACTGTTAAATCTATTAATAATTATTTTAAAAGTAAAATTAAGCCTTCAAAATTAAAGATTTTATTATTTTAATGAATTGAAATAATTGTCAAAAGTGAGTACCATAAATCATTATAAGTACTCTAGATATATCATTGTAAGTGAATTAAATGATTTATGTTGTTTCGTTAAGGACTTTATACTGACTATCTAGGAACATATTAATCATTTTTTTAATTTCTAATTTAATTTAAATAAAGAATATTATAATTTTTGTAACTTGGTCATTAAATTAATAATTCATTTATAGAAAATGTATGATATTTAGAAAATTAAATTTTATATCCACATTTAATTGAACATACTTAATTAAGAAGAATCTGTCTAACTAATTTACATATCCTACATAATACAAAAATATTATTTAAATTCTAAATTGTAAAATATTAATAAATAATAATCTTATATTTAATGCTAAAAGTTTGACATATTTCTGATTGGTTATAATAAAAATAATTTCCATTTCAAGGAATTTCAATGAATTTTCCTCAAAAAAAAAACTATTTGACAATTTTCTGCTTTATATATACGAAAATATGCATTGTTCGAAAAATTGTTTTGTTCATTTTCCATTTAGTTTTGAATTTTTAGTTTTTTTATAATTTTTCCATTTACAATTTCAGGATTTGTGTAATCGGAAATATAATTTTTACTTTTAAACTAGAATAAAATGTCTTCAAAAATGATTTTTTTTTCAAAAAATTTTCTTTATTGTCAGAAAAACTTTAAACAATTTTCACAATACATAAAACATAATATGTTTTTATTTCAAGTAGAAAATTAGTTTTTTTTTTTAAAATTTAATTGTTTTTCTTCTTTTCATTTTATTTAGTACAAGGATGAAATATTCCATTTATACAAGCAAAAATTTACTCAATTTAAATTTGTTGTAATTCAGTTTTTTTTTTTTGGTTTCCTCAACAATTTCAAAATTGATTCAAAAATTTAATAGGAATGATTTTATTTTTTTGCAACCAAAATTTACTATAAAAATTAATGATATTAAAATTTGTTAATTTTCAAAGGAGAATTTGTAAATTAAATAAATGAACTCTTAAAAAATGATATTCGGTAATAAATTTAACCCTTTTCAATTTTAATAAATTACCTGAATCATTTTTTTTTACTATAGTAAATATGATTTAGTTTTTGTACCCAATTAACCTTTCTGTCAAATAAATATAAATATTTAGAGTTTTTCGGTTTTTTTTTTTTGGCTTAATTAATCCACTAGAGATTTCTTTATACGAAAAAAAAACCATAATTTGCTACAAAGTATTAAATTTTTATAAATGTACAAAATGAAAAATGGTCTATATAAAATTTTATTATTTAAAATTTAAATAATAAAAATAATTGAATTGGTATAAAATATTTACTTTATCGTTAAAAATTTTTTTGACTTATCAATTTGCAATTTTGCAGATTTATTTTAAAGTTTTTCATATTTATTTCCAGATTCAGATCAAATAATAATTTCCTATGGCATGAGAAAAGGACGAGAACATTTTTGTCATGTGTGTATATTTGTATAGAAATTTATGGTATAAAATTTAAAGACATATTTCACATGCTAGCTATCGAATTGTGAAAACTAGTAACTAAATACACGACTGATGACATTATTTCATTATGTCCTACAAAACTTTAAGGACTAGAAAATAATATTGAAGTTTATTTGATTTTTTTTCGTGAAATTTTCCTTTTCCATTTCAGTAACTTTTTTTTTTATTTAAGTTTGTTTATTTACTTTATAAAGTTTTTCAACTATTTAGGATGGTATATGTTTTTAGTTTATGTTTAATATTCGCTAACATGAATTTTATCTGCTATCCTTTAATAATGTTTATTTTTATATCTTATATTGATTTATTATTTTGATGTCCGGGATGAGATCCTTTTTTTTTCGTTATGTACATAAATTTATACCATGGAGTGAATATTCTCTTATACATAATATTTATGGAAATTCTTGAATGGTTATTTAAATAATTTATAAGGAAATATCTCTATAAAGTAATACACGAAAAAAAAAATGTGAAAAATAGTTTAGTAGATATTTGAGTGTTTGATTGGTTGGGTGTAAATTTGGAATGAATAAATTGAAGATAATAAAGCGAACAGCGATTGTATAGTATAGCCACTACTTTACTTTGCTGCAAAGTTTTCATTCTCGTATTTGATTTATATTGTAGAAATTGATATCAATCCTTGAAACTTAGAGAATCTTGGGGAAATTACGAAATTATTAGATAAACAAGGCATATATATGTAGTAATATATGGTACTACAATTTCATTGACAACTCTGTGAATTCTTTTAAATAAGTTTATATAATTCTTCTATACATTTTCCTTAAATGAAGCTATAATGTATTACTTGTATATAATTTTTTCCATACACGTTTTCTTTCGTTAATAATTCATCCTATATTTCATATAATTTTGATTTATCCACAAAACTCATACCAAAAATCGTTTCTAAACTATAAAATAAAAATCCTTTTTCGGTATATATTTAATTTATGCTCATGGCAATCAATAGTAAAAAAATAGTTAAATAATTCACTACGATAAATAAATGTATTTAAATGAGATACGCTCGTGTTGTGAATTGCCAGAAGCATAAAAATCTATATATAATTTTTATTTTTAAAACTATAATTTTATTTTTCTTTAAGGAAAAATAAGATATAAACAAAATATTAAATTTCCATTAAGAGATATTTTTTTTTTTTCAAATTCAATCTTTTCGCAAATAATATAGAATTTTTTCTATCTAATGGCAATAAAAAAAGGCAAAACCAAGTTTGGTTATCTTCAATATTATTGTACTTCAAAATAGAATTGGTGTCTCTAAGAGATTTTCTTTTTATTATATGAGGAAAGTATATCCTTTTATATAAATATCCATAAGAAATATATTTATGTTTATTGTAGTTTTTGTATATTTCTTATATTTCAATGATTTGATAGAATTTTTCTTGAAAAGATTTTCATGAATTTCGGATTTCTGGTAACAAGGAAATATAAAAATTGTTTTATGATACTGTGTTTATTATTTACAAAGTAATGTGATAATTGGTCTATAATGTGAATTTTGAGTATTTGCTGAATAATATAATATTTGATGTGTTTGAATTTCCAATTGATATATTATTGTTTATTGAACTTTGAACAGAAGATAATTAATTTATAACCGATATTTTGTAGTAATAAAGTATATTATTGTATAGGCAAATTCAACTGTATCAAAAACTTTGAAAATTATTTGTAAAATTATCGACCCCGATAAACAATTTCAAACTTAATCAATTTTAAACGAAATTCTATTAAAAGTGCTATTTGAAGTGTTAAATTAATTAATGACAATAAAAATTAATTTAACAAATCCTTGAAGAAAAACTCCTTTAAAATCCATTAAAAGATTAATTTAGGGTTAATGTCGTTAATCTACTTCACTAATATAATAATTAAACTTTGTTTGTGTAATTAGTAAAATAATTAACTTAAATCTTTTCTTGTGTTAATTAATAGATTAAGTTATATTGTCTTTAAATCAAATCCTTAATCAAACTTTTTATATTAAATTGATTTTTTACGAAAAATTGGAATTCTTATTCTTGAATAAATTAGATTAGTAAATAATAAATTCTTAATTTCAAGTTGACCTTCCTTATTATATTTAATTTATAAAGTGAATAGTAAATTAATACAAATAAATTCTTATAAAATATCAAGGAGATTTTATAAAATATCAAGGATATATATGTATATCATTTCATTTTAAGACTCTACTAAATAATCTTGAGAAAATATTTTTATTACAATAATGATGTCATATTGAAATCAAATCCATAATATATTTTAACTATATACAAGAATAAGGATTACATTTTACAGAATAACGAAATTCTTTTTATCAATAAAGGACATTTTATTTTTTATTTGTGATAAAAATGATGTTGTAATATATAAACAATTTAAAGCTAAAGGGCAAGTTGTAATTTCGATTATGAATTTTATAAGTTTGTTTACAAAAATTTTCCTTGGAAAATCATTTCAATTTTATATACATATTGCTTGAAGAGATTTATTACAAATTTTCTTAGGTAAGAAATATTTATAGTACCATAAATTATGTTATAACTATTATGGTATAATAATAATAAAGGATTTGTCAATAAAAGATTAATATAAATAATGTTTAATACCAGAAAATGTTCGTATAAATATTCATAAAAATTAATTTTCTTTAATATACATATGTATATAATTGCTCTGTCATAAATTAAATTTAAAATATGAATTCTTGAAAAAAATATCGAAAATATACTTAAAAAATAATCTAAAACATAAATTTAACTGATACCATCGTCACAGATTATATATACTAACATATTTTATATCAAAAATCATAAATTTAATAATATTTATTAAAATTTGGAAACGTCATTTAAATTATGTAGTAATTATTATCAAAATAATAATATGATTTTTTGTTTAAACTACGTTTTAATATTATTAAAAAAATTTGCAATATCTTTTGAAAATATATATATTTTTTTTTAACATTTTACATTTTAGTACGTATTACATTAAAGTGTTTTCATTTAGATTGACAAACATTATGTAGGTGTAATAATAATTTTTTTACTTATACAAAATCTAATTAGATTTTCCAACATGTAAACAAGAATATATCTAAAATTAATTTATTTTTAAGATAATCATTTTCTATAAAATATATTCAAATATTACTTACTTAATATTATAATCGAAATAAATTTACGTCATTCTTGATAATATTTTGCCTTAAGTAAATTATGAAATCCTTGCTGGAGATTTATTCTAACAAAAAAACAAATTTCATTTTGAAATTTAATTAAAAATTTTATTAAATCTTATTTTAACAACACAAAAAAAAAAAAAAATTGCATTAAATTATATAAAATATTATTTGTAGAATTTAATTTTCTTAACTAGTTGTCAGAAAAATGTTGATTAATAAATGAAAATGATTAAAAAAAATTGAATTTCATCATAAAAAGTTAAATTTTAGGTAAATTTCAATTATAGAAAAATCGAAAAATTGTAACAAAATGATGAAATTTTTTATGTATAGGAATTTTTAAATGTAAAATTATAATTATCAATTATGATTTATTAAATATTTACTATAAAATTTTATAGTTCGTTATCGATAAACTAATTTAAATATATAACTGAAAAACAATTAATTTTCATATAATATTCTAAATAAATATTTGTGTAATTTTTAATTAAATTAATTGAAAATAAATTTTTTGTTAAATTTCAAATATAATTATTAAAATAAAATAATAGAACTATATATTAATTTAATAGTGTGGATTAAAAAATAATTAATTAATTAAATTCAATATTTGATATTAAATCATTTAATTTATTAAACTTTTGTTTTTACTATAGTGATTTAAAAAACATTTAAAATCTCAAATATATTTATACCAAATAATTTCAATTAAATTTATATTTAAATTATTATTTAAATTATACTTCTATCTACTAACAAAGTTTCTATTATAATCATTTAAAATTAATATTTTATCCAAAACTTTTCCAATTAAGTATAATTTAACAGCTCTTTAAAAACTTTTTAATTACTTTAACTAAAATGTTATTTTAATAATGGAAAATGGTAAAATATTTTTTTTTTGAAATTATATATTAATTTAAGATACTATAAAAAAATCTTATATGCGTATAAAAAAGAAACTAATATTAATTTTACCGCATAAAACAATTATAAATAAAATTTATTGACCATATTAAATTAGATATACCCAAAAAAAAATGTTTGGTTTTATTACACAAAATCTTTGAAAGATAAGAAATTAAATTTTATATTTTATTAATTTTGTGGTTCCTTTTTGTCAAAAAAAAAAAATGCGGTTAAGGATGTTAATGTCCTTTTTTTCTATTTTATTTTAATAAATATATAAAAAAATTTTGATACCATAAATTTATTGTATAAATGTCGCCTCAATTTTTAATGGTCAAATTAAAATTATATATATATTTATTTTTACGAATATGAGAAAGTTAATTATAATTTTTTACTATCTATAATTTTTTTTAAACATAATTTTTGCTAGTATGTATACTTAATTTATTAAAAATTTGTCTGATATTATTATTTACTTTAGGAAATTCTGAAATTTTCGAAAATATATTATTACATAAAATTGAAATTATGAGATTCAGAATAATTTACATATTATTTATGTATTATTTATGAACATATTCTGGTGAATAGTGTGGTGGTGCAGCATAGCTGGGACAAGCTCCAAGCTCCCTTAACTTCTGAAGTAGAGCTCCCTTAACTTCTGAGTAGGGGCTGATGCCTGTCTCGTTCAACTTCTCAACAAGGTTTTCTTTCTTACTTTTTTTTCTACCTTCGGTGGATGCAGCCTTTACCCCTTTGGGTAAAATAATGTTCAAAATTTTCTTTTTTTCAGGATATTAATTCTTCAGAATAATCCAAATCTTCTTATATTGTATGTCCTTGTCAATCAACTATTATAGAAACAATTAACTTTGATCTTTAACTGGGAAATATTCCATATTTTTTTTCATTATTGTTATATAAATGACAAAATCCTTCAAGGATAAATTTTATTTGTTTTGCAAAAAAAAAATTTCTAACATATTGATCTAATTTTTATATATTACATAAAAGAAATTTCTTTTTATGAAAACATAAATTATTTATATTTAAATTATTTGTTATTACTTTTCAATGACAAAAATAATCTTTTAAATTTTTGAGCTCCCAAAATAAAAGTATTACTTCTCTCTACACATTATATGCGCTCAATATTTTCTTATACTTAATAAATTTTTGTCACAAAGAAACAACGACACCAAAAATCAAAATTTAACAATAAGATTTTATTATATATCTTGAAGCTAAAATAATTTTCTTTTCTTTTCTTTTTTCTTTTTGGGAAAATTTTACTTGAATTTATTTTTTAAATTAAAGTAAAGATACAGTGAAAAAAAAAATTACATAAATGATAGAATGAAAGGTTAAATGTACATAAATATTACATTGGTATATAAAAAATTTTAGGATTATTAAATTTGACTTAATATGTTATACGTGGTAAACAGAGAGATGAAAATGAAAGTATTAAATTTTCATGAAAATTTTTTTTGTGTTTTTGTTTTAATGTAAATAAATAATCTTAATATATTTCTGTTGAATATGTTGACAGATGAAAAAATATTTATGTTTAGATGTTTATAAAATAACAATCGTCCTTGGCAATGGTAATAATTTTTTTATTAAAAAAAATATTTGTTTATTTCTGTTTTTTTTGTAATATTTTTATAAAAATGATATACAAATTTAAATACACAAATTATCATGGGGACTTCATATATGCAAGGAAATCATTACGACTTTCAGATAGTATCGGAATTCACAATAATTTTTACTGTTTCTTTTAAAAAGAACTGCCTAATAAATTTCAAATTTAGGAATAAGTGAAATAATTATAATAAAATATTAGCCTAGTTTTTGTAGCATAGCAATAGGGTTAATTTCTATATAGATTGCGAAGTGCCATTTCCTAACTATTGAACCCAATCTCTAAATTGCAACAAATCACAAATACGAGTTCTAGACTTAAGATATTACTTTTTCGCTAACAGTATATCAAAAATTATATGAACCATAAATTTCCTTCTATACTATGAAATTTTATGAATCACAGTTTAAATAGAAAATTTTCAGTGTTTGTCTGACATTAATGTAATATACAAATTTTTCATAATTCAATCAATAGTCATAAAAAATACACTCTTACCAATTTCGACCAATCTATAAATCTTAAAACTTTTTACGAGAAAATATCAAAAAAAAAATTCTTAACTCGTCGTGTGAGAAGCGAAATGTCGTAAGCGTTAGATACGTCAATTTTAGAGTATTGATACAGGAAGATAGAAAATTTAAGTATCTATCGCCCTGTGTTCCGACGGATTCGATCCGAGAATATCCTGGCTACTATTTAATTGAAATTCTAAATTGTTGTAAGTTGTATTTACCTAAATTAATTATTTGCGAAATGTTGTATACATTTTATACGGTATTTTGGTGGTGTAGCGTAGTTCATCATATAAATTGCAAAATGTTGTATATATACTTTAAGGACAAATTTTTACTATAAAATTCCAATTCTGTTATATTCATATTGTTGTATCTTTGTCATACGACAATAATATAAATATAAATTACAATACAAATAAGTTGTTCTAATTATTGTATGTTAACTATACTACATTTTGTAGTTTATAATTCTGAAACAAATAGTGATAATTCGTATGATTTAAATTGTGGTAAGTTGCATTTACAACATTCTGAGATTTTTCCATAATTCTAAATAAAAAATTAAATTATCGTAAAGTTTGTGGTGCATCACTAAATTAAACTATAACAATCCTCTAATTCTATTTGAGACCAAAGTAATTACTGTTTTACATGGCTAAAGAACCCATCTTTGTAATAGAGTGTTAATTTATTGGAGTCATAATATTATTTATTGAGATAAATGCATTTAAAGGCCTCAGAAAAAAATTCAAAAACTTAATATTCATTTATCTCGGAACTTCATTTTTGCAGTTACGACAATTCGCTTCTCACACGACGAACTTTTCTGCGAAAATTCCAAAAAAAAAAAATAAAAATTTAATATATTCCAAAATATTTTCTATAATATTTTTAACCAAAATATAAAAGTTTTTAATGCATTTTTGAAAAGTTATCCGAAAATTTTTTATTTTAAGTATGAAATATTAATTTAAATAAATTATTTCTACAAAAAAACAAAAATTTTATATACCTAGAATGAGAGAGTGAACATTGAACTTTGCCGAAATTATAGAGTCTACTAAATTATATGGAGTCCTTTTTAAAGAGTATATATACTTTAAAAAAATTTCAAACATAAATACGGTATAAATTTTCATAAAATTTATTTTTTAAGTATCAATTAGGCTATAATAATATTTAGACAGACAACGATAAATTCTGGAGATCCTTTTTATTTTATGATAAATTAACATTAAACAAACAATAATATCTATGATAATAATAAGAACTCTCTATTAAAGGTTTTCATTTTTATTTATTGTGAGATGATTTTTTTGTTTTAATATCACTCATCCACCAACCTCCCAACATTTCATTTTACTTTTTTCACAATAAAAATATTTATAATAAATATTTTATATTTTAAATTATTTTATAGTTAGTAACAAAAAAAAGTAACAAATTACTAAACACACAAAGATTATAATATCCTTTTAGGGAAAATCTTCAATTCTATTTAAATATATGTACATATAACTGATTTGTATATTATTTTTGTTTATGAAGAAAATCTATTTTCTTTTAAAGTAAAAAAATAAAATCCTTAAGTACATATATATACCAAAAAGATCCTTTTTCGTTATTTCTATGCCTAGAAGAAATAATTTTTTTTTTCCTTGACCTTGGGATTATAGGAAAACCTTATACAAAACAAAAAATAGAATAAAAACTTTTATATATAATAATAATAATAAAAGTTGTTGAAACTAGGATATTGAAACTTTTCGAAAAGATTGATGTTAAGTGATTTTAAGAAGAGAGCTATAGCTATAAGAGAAATTATAATTGGAATTTAATAAATATTTTTGAGGGTTTTATATCCTTTTTCTTGTTGTTGTGGTGTTAGAGAATAAAATATAAATTCAAGGTTACAAATACGAACACACGTGACAGAGAAATTTCCATAATAAACAATTTTTACTATATGGTCAAAACTAAATAGTGTATAATAGATATGACAATTTCTATTTGGGTACGAATTTAAAAAAAAAAAAAATTCAGATATCAATGAAATCTGTTACCATCAATCAATTTTAATTTGAAATTTTTCTACTTTACATAAAAACTATAATAAAAACAAAACACAGACATTTTATTAAAATAACAAATTGTGTTTTTCCCAAAGGTAGCCTGTCATTCAATTTCATTGAATATACAAAATTATTGTAAAATTTACCATTAGATAAAAAAAAACGTGATTTACCTTTCGAAAAAAAAAATGAACATTTCAAAAAAAAAAAAAGAAATATTTATATTTGCAACAGGTGCTTAATACACTTGAATGATTCCTAATTGGTATAAAAAATATATATGTTTTTTTCTGTAACAAAATTATAAATAGTAAACTGCTATACTGGAAAAATATTTAATAACAAAACGGATATTTCTGCAATATATAAGTTTGGATAAATTTTTTTTTGGAAAATCACGCAAATTACATTAAATAAATTCTATATTAATATTAAATAATTTCAAAAAAATATTAAATTAAATTGTAGAAATATTTTTTTTTACAAAATATTAAATGAAATTATTTATAAACAGAAAATTGTATAATTTCATTATTAAATTTGATTTATACACACAAAATTTGTGTATACAAAATTTGTGTAAAAACACAACCATTTTTGTGTAAAATTATCTTATATCCTTTAAAACAAAATAATACTTATAATAGATAAATCAAATAATTACACATAATACACAAGAAAAATTCAAAATTATTCCGTTTATTTTCAGCCGAAAAATTCAAATAATATGCAAACAAACGAATTTTTGTAAACTGTCATTATGTTGAATTATTATACCCTACAAAGCATCTTTCGATTATTACCTTGTTTCCATGACGAGTTGAACTCGAGTCAACTCGAGTTGAACCCCATGGAAACACGAGTTGAGTTGAGTTTTCGTTAAATCCATTTCAACTCCACGAAACTAGTGGGATTGAGTTGAGTTATGTCATTGTATTAGTAAATTGACATCTTATATCTTTGTATGTGTAAATGAACAAAAAATTATTATTTTTTAATAATAATGGCGTCAGGAAGGCTTTTTTGGAGTGACGATGAAGTAAAAATTGTAATATCAGTAATGGAGGAGAAAAATATATTAAAATTAATGACATAAATTTAATTATTATGAAATAAAAAAACCTGTTTTATATCGTGTTGCCAGAACTGTCAGTTCAACTCAACTCGAGTTTTTGCATGGAAACGACTGGGGTTGAAATTTGAATTTTTTCAACTGAACGATAACTCAACTCAACTCCGTGCATGGAAACATGGTATATGTTACATAAACAACATAACATAGTCGTTAAGTGAACGATTTTCTTTGTCAAAAAAATTTGTCACATAGCATAACATAATGCTAAGGGAACGATTTTTTTTTACATTATGTGGCATAATGTAACATTATGTCGTTAAGTGAACGCACTCAATATCATATAAGAAATTTTGTCAATAATATTGAAAATTTTATACCGTATCATAAATAAAATTTTTGACATTTCTTCGAATTGGTACCTATATAATTTAATTATGATATAAATAAACAAAATCTTATTATTTTTCAAGATTAAATTGTTTTTTCTTTAAATATTAATATGAACAAAATTTATTTCTATTGATTTTTCTCTCAACAGTTTTGTAATTTAATTTTTTTTAGCAAAAAAATATTTGAAAATAAAAGTCCTTCTGATTTGAAGATTTTGAAAAGTAGTATGTAAATTCTTTATACTTTTCCAATTCAAATATAAAAATGCTCGGTAATTGTCAAATAATATTCAGTATTATTTTGTCAATTATATTTGAATATATTTAAATAAATTCAAAATTTGATGAAGAAACATTAAAAATTCATGTTACTTCAATTGAATTTTTTCTTAGCATGAATTCATTTTAAGAATTTATTTTCTACATGTACAGTCGGCCCTCGTATAATACGGTACTTGTAGAACACGGTTTTGATATTACGCGGTACAAAATTTGCGATTATTAGAACACGGTTTTGATATTACACGGTTTCGTACAACACGGTTTCGATATAGCACGGAACGAATTAACCGTGTTATACGAGGGACGCCTGTATTAGAAAAATTCATTTCGAAATTAATCAAAGTTTTTGAAGAACATCGCAAAAGGATAAACATAGAATGGAATTAATTTAAAAATATACTATCGAAGTTTTGGTATAATTAAATCAAAATCTTCCCAAGCCATTTACGTCAATCATAGAAAGTATATCGTGAAATTCGAAAAAATAAGATTACTTCAAACAAACTAAATTTTCTTCTTTGATTCAAATTTAAATTTTCACTACAAAAGCTTTTTTCAATGTTATTTTGATAGTTGAAACCATTCAAAAGCCAAAATTAACTATAACTTTTGTACAAATTAAAAAAAAAATCTAAATTTTGCTGGACAATTTGAAGGTTTTCCATTTTGTTCATAGTTCATAGCATGATGACAACACAAAAACTTCTTAATAAAAAACAAATTCATGACTTTTTTCATATTTTTGTTGGCATGGTGGTATATCCTTAATATCATATTTAAATAAAAACCATAAATGTAACAATCAACTAAAAATAGAAATCTCTAAGGATATTAAATATACATTGTTGTAAATAATATATTAAAATTCTGAGATTTTTGTCAATAGTATAAATAGAAAAATTTATAATATTGTTTTAAATTTTAGAAAATTACGGAATACATTTTTATAATGAACAAAAAAAAAAACCGAACAAGAAAATTTAATTTATAAACTTTTCTATTGAATTTATATTGTTTCGTCCTTAAAAATTTTCTCCTTTGAATTTTCTAGTGAATTTAAATTTTTTCTGTATTCTGGATTATTATTATTATTTTTTTGGTGTGTGTCAAAATCAGTTATGCAAACTGTTAACCCATTTTTTCATGCACACATTTTTTAGATTTCTGGTATATTATATAATCAAAACAAAATCTTTTTATATGCCTATAAATTCAAAGATTTTAAATATAAACATTGTATACCTACTCAGATATTAACCATTTTTTTATAAATTCAACATTAAATATTTACAAGAAATCCAATAAGAATATTTGTTTAACAAAAAAATATAAAATACTGTTTATACAAATCCCAACTTAAATAGTTTGATGTATCAGATACTTTAAATTTATGGCACGTGTTCGATCGTTAGTGATATCATGTTTAAAAAAAAGTTGTCATTATCATGAGAATTGGATAAAGAAAAAAGGATTCATGATTTTCTTTTATATAAAATATCAAAATAGAACAATGAATTTTTTGGTTTGGGTGTCAAGGAAAATACCAAATTTTATATACTATATTTAAAAAAAAAATTAGATTGACATTTTCTTTGACAGGTTTATCACAGGTCACAAAGTTTCCAGAATTATATAAGAGAAAGGAAGAGATATTAAAATATAAGAAAGGATTTTATTTCAAAAAATATTTTATCAGGAAAATAATTAAATTAATTATGGTATAAAGTGGAACTATACTTACTATAAATACATCACTTAAATTAAAATATATATTAAATAACTAATTTAAATTAATTAAAAGATCAAATTTAAATATTTTACTAATTATTATAATTCAATATTTTAATATATCCTGCGTCGTATTTTTCCGGGAAAAACACAATTACGAATTTTCCAAAAAAAACTATATTTTCACTATTTTCACTAAAGCTTATACTAAATATTTATGTTTACTTAATTTTTTTATGTGGTCTTTTTATTTGGTAGTCAAGAAAATATGTCTTTTAATTAATATGACAATATATTTTTATCTGTAAATTAAAATAACTTATTTTCTTTCCTTGGATATTTATGGTAATAAAATATAATAGTATTTTGTAGGCAAAATATTATTCCTTTTATAAATTAACTATTGACATTAAATTTGTTATATAAATATTTTCATTTTACTTCGCAAAATTACAAAAAAAAAGACGAAAATTGAAATATATAGAATGACCTATTTTGAATATGAAGTTGAATGGGCCCAGTGCTATAGAACAACCACTTAAAACAAATTTTTTCATAAATTATACTTATATTTTATTCCTTAATTAGTGTGAAATTCTTGTATACCACAAGTAATTTATTGTTAAATCAAAATTCATTAATTTACAAAACAAATTGTTATATACCATCAAGTTGATGCATATAGACATCGTTTATTAATTTCAGATACTCTAAACATGTAGAAACTATTTAATAGCAAAATTTTTGAACATTTAGTGAAGTTTATTAAATAAATTTTTATTAGTTTTTGTTCATGGCTTTGAAGGTAAAATATTAATAGAAGTGTATAAAATTTATATACGTGAAATAAATAATTATAAACTAAAAATTTATTTCTTGAAACTATACTTTTACTCTTTTGTTTCATATTATGTTGCTGGCCTTAAACATTCAGATACAAAATTTTAAACAATTGAAAGCTTTTTTCATCAAATTTTTTATAGCTTTTAGACTTGCGTATTAGAAAAATGCATTTTGAACACAAATAAATATATAATATTATGTTATATGTAAACCAAATAGAAAAAAATTTCCCCATTCAATAAAATAATTTATTTGAAATATTTTGGTAAGGAAACGAAAAATTTTATGAATGAAAACCACCTGACAGAGTCATTAAATTCAGGTTTATTTATATACTTTTTCTTTATTACTTTATTTATTATATATATGTATATGGAAAATTGAGTTACATGTGGTCTACTAAAAATATTTCATAGATTTTCAAAAGTAAAAATTATTAATTAAAATTTGTTAATATTCGAATATATTTTTAGGTAGAAAAATTGTTTTAAAAGTGAAAAGAGTTTTTTCTTTAATCTTTTTACTTCTTTTAATTTAAAATAAAATTTTGTCTTTATATTTGTTTTTCATTTTAAATTAAACGACATAGATATATATTTTTTGGATAATTGCCAATAAAATATTAAATATTAAGGTTAAATGCACAATTTTATATAAAGTTTATAGTTGTTTTTTTAAGATTTGAAGGTTGTAGAGGTATTATTAATTTTGTATAACATAAATGTATAATTAAATTTACTCAAATTAAATTAAATTAAATATTTTAACGTTATATACATTTAGATTTTACACAAATTTTAAATAAAATATGATATTTTACATGGAAAATGATTGACAGATTAACAAATAAGTAAAACAAATATTAACTTCTTATGCACGAAAAAATCTAGGAAAGTGTGGGATTTCAGACATTCTAATTAATTTTTATTATATTACTGAAACTTAAATAGCTTTTTAGCTGTAATGACCTCAAACTGATAATAGTTTTGACATTACTTACTCAAAATTATAATTGTTCATTGCTTCATAGTTCAATAAATTGCACAATTTTAGGTAAAGCATTAAAAATTCTGAAATAATAAAAAAAAAATTCATAGCATTACATATTTCCAATTCAGCATTCCTATTTTTCACCATCAAGATTATAGTTTAATATAAGGATTAAAAAAGGATTATTTAAATGGAAAATTTATGTTTTTAAATATGACTTTTCCATCCTCCAAATTCAATTTGTTCGGCACTTAAGATTTTGACATCATCAAAAACTATAAAATCTTTCGGCAACCTACATTATTTTTCAAAATGTTAAAAGTTAAAGTCAATTATTCCATAATTTATAGTAGTATGTAGGATGTAGGATGTATATTATTTTATATTTCCCACATATAACAAATAAATACTATATTTACTGTCAACACTAAATCAGCTGTGTTTTACTATCATCACAATTACTAATCCTGTATACTAAAATGAAAAGCGCATTTTGTATCCCACACTCACGCACACACAATTTTCAATATCAAAACAGTCAACGAATTTTCATTATAATCTTTTGTGTGTATTGTGCTTTTTAGATTTTCATTTTCTTTCTGTTACAGAAAATAGAATTAAAAATTATTTTTCCTATTCCACTGTAAAGATATTTTTGCCTTTTAACATATTATATTTTTTTTGTATTAATTTAGTCATGTTGAAATTTCATTTTAGTCAACGAATTACTATCGAAGCGTTAGCATTGCAAATGATTACAACGAGTCGGAAATTTTTTTTAAGTATAAAATTAAATTTTTATTTTTAAATTTTTGTTTTTCTTATATGTGTTTCGATTTTATTAATAAGAAAATTTAAGGTAGACACGGAAAAAAAATTTAAAATTTCAAAATTTTGTGAAAATAAATTATAAGTGAAAATTTTTAAAAGAAAATTTTCTACGTTTTTAACGTACATATGTAATATAAAAATATATTTAATTTATATTTTTCCCTGAGTGTGTGGTACTATAAAATATTTCCGAAAAAGATAAAATAATTTTTTTTTTTTTTTGATTTTTTAAAGAAAATTTTTTTAAATTAAATTTTTCAAAACTTTTTAAAAAATTTCATTTCACATGTTTCGTTGCGGAATTATGAGCATTTATAATTATAGAATTTTTTGTTAAAATTTATATACCTATAAATATTTTTATTTTCATTTTTGTAAATTAAATTAAAATAAAAGTTTCCACATTTATAATCAAGTTTTGTCACAATTTTTTTTTTTCTTTTTTGAAATTGGTTAAAAAAAGAAAAAGGAAAAAAGTTTTTGTTTTGTGACCACGCAAAAGAAGAATTCACACGACGAAAATAGAAAAATTGTAAATTTGACAAAATTATTTAAGAAATAATATATAATAAGAAATATATTTATGTGAAAAAAAAATAATTTAAAAATTACAAATAAATTGGCAGTGGCATAAAACAATTACAAAATATAAATAATATACTTTTTTTAAAAGCTGCAGAAAAATAAAGGATTAAATCACAGGATTACAAAAATCAAAGGTAAGGAATTATTTTTGTGTTTCATTATGTCACACTTTTAATTATTATCATTTTAATTACTGTGTTAACCATAATTGTAGTTTCTTGTGCAATTAAAATTCATTTAAATCCGAAACATTAAAATTTATGTTAGCCATTTTATAAATTTCAATTAAATGGTGAGAAAATTTTAAGCTGTTAACACTTTATTAAAGGTTTACCTGGGGGTTATAATTAAATGGCAATGATAATTTTCACAGGGCAATTAATAAAATCAATTTAATTACAAACAATACTATGTGTAAAATTTCAATATATTTTTCTGGGCAAATTAAATACTTTTAATAAACATATTAAAAAAATAATAAATATATAATTAATGTATTTTTATATCACTTGGAAATCGAATTGTTGTAATATAATGAATTGCTGCGATAACGCATCTACCAATTAAGATTAAATTCATTTTTAAATAAATGATCAATTGAAAATTTTAATTAAAATGCATGTTTTATGCGACAGATTTTAATTTAAATTTTTAATTAATTTTGGTTTTTATATGTACACAAAATTTGGTTTTCTGACAGAAAAATAAACAACAATATTTTATTTACAATTATTTTGATTTTAATCAATTTTACTAAATTTTTTATACTTATTTTTTCTTTAAACACAGTTTTTTTAAATTTAAATTTAAATGAATTAAATTTTATAGAAATATACAAATATATACACAACACTAATTGATTTAATATTAATTACTTATATGCAGTTTCCTCATATATAATTTTCAAAATTTCATAAAATCATTAATAGAGATAGTAAATTAATTTAACTATTTTATATATAATAAATCAATAATGCAGAAAAACTTATGGCTTCGAAACTATAGTTTTCAAAATTCTTTTTATTATATTTAATAACGAAAACATTTAAGTTTTTCAAAACTTTTCAAATTTCCTTACCAATTATGATGAAACCATATTAAATGTTTAAACTGAAAAAAAAAAAATTATTTTAAAATTTCTAGCTTAAAAATGGAATTTAAATTTATTTTTAAAATATTCAAATCCAACAAAAAAAAAGATTATTTACTCAAGATGTTAATTAATTTGTCGCTTGAATAATTAAATCTTTAAGGATTTGTAATTAAATTTTCTCTCGATTTCATTTGTAAGATTATTTTTAACATTAACAGAAAAAGCTCTTATAAAAACATTTTAATATTATTATTTATGCAAGTAAAATTTTTAAGAATATTGTCTGAATTTTTTAAAAAAATAATTCTATTTTAATTTTTGTTTATTCGTATTTAATAGTCAATTTTTTACTTTTCTCAAAGGAAGTAATTATGCAAATTTATCCTGTTTTTTTGTTTTTAAATTTTTTCGTATTTATGTTAATTGACATCCATCAGTTTGGTAATTTACATAATTTTAATTAAAAGTGTAGAGGTTCTGCTGTAAAGTTTCTGAATTTTTGGCATATACAAAATTCATTAATTTATTTTCAAAAAATTTAATTAACAATTTAGATATTGTTAATAAAAACAAAATAATATTTAATTGGCATGTGTAAATTCTATGTTAATAATCAATTAATATAAAATTAAAATCAATTTATTTATTATATTTCCATTTTTCATCAATTAAAGAGTCCTTTAAGAAAATGATCTACATAAAGAGAAAGGAAATAATCCTATTAAATAATTAATTCTATCCCATTAGTGGATAATGATTTCTTAGGAATCAAAGATTATTTTATTTATACCAAAGTTTTTTTTCCATTTTAATTAATTTAACTGAAGTTTTTCACATAATTTGGCAATTTTTTTTTAAAGATTTTTGAATTGTGCCAATTGGTTAGCGATTTTGGTCGTAGATTTTTATAAGTTTCTTACCTTTTGAAAGCTTTCGCAGATTTATGTCCCTTAAAATTCTAAAAAATATTATAATTAATTTCCAAAAATTTTATAAAAAATAATTGTATTAAAATTTACTATTAAACGAAGAAAATTACAAAAAAAAATAAGAAAAATTAATATAATTTTTGTTTATTCAGCTTTACTTATGCGTTAATATTTTTCTTTCAAACTATATAATATTTATTTATAAATTTTTATATAATTTTTAGTATTTAGCGTTAATTTTTGTTCTATTGTAAAAATTGGACTAATATCAAAAAAAAAAATTATATTATATTTTTTTGTGTTAATTTGAAATGATATTTTTAAACACAAAAAAAAGTGCTACGTAAGAAAAATGACTACATATATATGTATAAGCTTTTTTTGTTAATAAATTTTCTTTGCTACTAAATATATATATATACCAAACTTTATGTTGAATGATGTCGCGCACAATTTGAAAAAAAAAGAAGAAAATTATACATATTAAATCAAGGTGCCAGAAAATGAATTTTCAATTTTTTATTTACTGTCGGATTTATTTTTTTTTTGTTTATGGGGAAATTAAGTTGAATAATAAATTTTCTTTTTTTATAATCAAATTTTATTATATTTAATTAATGAACAAGGGATAATTTTTATACATAATTTTTGTATTCAAAAATAATCCTGGTACAAGGGGTTTGTCAACATTATTTAAAATATTTGATCTTAAGAAATTAGCTTATTACATTTCTCTTTTCTATAGTTGTGTTGTGTTTGTCATTTATTAACCACTGCTTTCCTTTAGAATACTGTTCGTAAATTTTGTCAATGATCTGCTTGTGTGCTAAGTAACCTAAAATATTTTTCATTTCTGTCTACTATACTATATTGTCATTCTGTATAGATGCTTTATTATCATATAGATAGATTTATTATCAATCTATCAGTTTTCATCCTGTATCTGTTATGGATATTTAATATTTATTGATTTACACAAAAAAAAAAATATTTTCAACAACTAATTTGTTATAGACGTGTTCGTATAATAAATTTTAATCCTTTTATATCCAAAATAGTTTTAGACAAGTTTTAATCCTATATATTTCAGCAATATATCATTATACATACTTTTTGTATCCTAAAACGCATTAATCCTTATATCGAAACATGAGTTTTACAAAAAGGCAAATACATAAAATATATACGAGTTATGAAAAATGTTGATTTTTTGTTGTTGTTGTATGAAAAATTATGATAGTTGATAGACTGACACTAATCTCAAATTTATTACACATGTTTATACATACATATATACGTATATGTATATAAATATAAATATTTTTATTTATTATACAAAAATTTCGTTTTAAAAATAAGAAAATTATTTATTTGACATTGTGCTTAAAGACATAAATTTGGGACAACTATATAATTTAATTGGTTTATTTCTTCTTCAAAATAAATATTTACAGAAAACTTGAACTTAATTATTAATTAAACTATTTATATATAGTTTTGGTGTTTATTTATTATTTTTGTATTATAATTCTGATTAATTTTTATGCTATTTATATAATAATTATTGAATCACGAAAGTTGATCAAAACAATTGCTATATATAAAAAAAATACTATAAATATAATAAAATTTAATTTATTTATTAATTTTTCTGGGAAATCTATGTGAGACAGACCTAGAATCACACTCGTCAGTTGAGCCAAGAAAATAAGAAGATGATTTTTCGTAATCGTAATATTTAGTTTTCAAATTTTATTACAAAACATAATTTTGAAATTTAATTATCTGAAATTAACTTTAATGAAATGAAATAATGAGACTATTTAGTGTACAAATTGGAAATATAAATGATCCTTTTAGACTTTAAGTAGAAAGAAAGATCTTTTAGACTTTAGACGTTAAGTAGAAAGAAACATATTACATAAATAGTATTTGAAACATTTTTAATTTAAATTTAAAAAGGTTTCTTCTCTGTATGAAGACATTTTTCCTACATATATGGAATCCATATAAAATTAAGATGAATATTGTAAATGGAATGTTAGGAAATCATGTTAGGAATGTTAGGAAGTTAGGAATTCGTGTCACTAAATCTGATGATTGTGAACAGCAGGTCCTCTATTAAATACAAGGCATAAATTTTAATTATTGTTGCCAACTTATCATTATACAATTTTCGAATATAAATTAAAAATATAAAACTAATTAATTTTCCCTAAAATTTTCAATTTTCTATTTGTATGTCATTATTATTTTTAAGGATGTCTTTTTTTTAGGGTGATTAATAATAAATGAATTTTTCTTGTTCGTACAACGCAATTAATTTTTAATTTATTGTAATTTTTCAGTATATTTAGTGATGATTAATTAATTAGGATTTTTTTTTATTATTATGTATTATCAATTTATTTTCCATTTAATTACTTATAGTATAAACAAAACAAACAAAAAATCAATTTACTTAGTTGATTAATTTATTTGATTGAACTTTTAACGCTATATATGTTAATGATTTCAAAAAGAACGTAAAACAATTAATATCAATAAATACTAACCAAAATTTTTACTAAAACATTGTATAAATTTAAATTTGATATTAATTTATTCCTTTCTTATATTTTTGTTATGTTTCTCCTTTAAGTAACTATACGAGTAGATTTTATAAATATTCTTATTGACATTAAATGAAGGCACAAAATTTCATTTATAATATTTTAAATTAAAAGTTTCACCCTTAAAAAGTTTTAATCAAATGATAGAACTCATTTGTCATTTTGATTATAATAGAAAACGTTTCATTAATCACCAGCTAAACTGATTGATATTTATTTTTTTTATATATGTATATTATTTTTTTTTGGTTACCATTCATTTTATTTTATCGTGACCAAAAAATAAAATTATATTCAATATATAAAAAAAGGATCTATGTTTAAAATTGCTAATATGTTTATATATACGTCATCAAGGCAGTATTTCACAATTTGATTGATTATAATATATATTTACAATCATAGTGCAAAAAAAATCTGTATACTATGTAAATGAATGTTGACATTTTTAGTACATATTTTATATTTTTTCAAAAAAAATAAACTAAATTAAAATTAATTCGTATTTATTTAAATTTATTATTAACGACACGATTGATCATAAAAGTTTTATACTTATTTTGATTTACTCGAGTCCCTAAATCAACGCGTATAATGGCGTACGATTTCTGTCAACATTTCACATGCCCTTATATTTTGTATGGGTATGGGTACCATATACGCGTTGATTTAGGGACTCGAGATAGACTCAAAAAACTCAAAAAATCTTACATAAATTGTGAAAAAGGATATTGTTTATAATTATATATAATCAATAAGCTAATGACACAAATGATTTCACACGTCTCTGATCTGAAATTACATTTCTGCTGATATTAAATCTAATAAATGATATCACATTAACTACACTTGATATTTAATTGTTTTCTAAAAGATTTCTACGAAATTTGTTAGATATTAATTAACTATAGTATTTACTTATTTAGATTTAAGGAGACATATATATTTAATAACTATAAAATAAGCGAAAATATTTACCCAAGTTTCCAATAAAAATATATAAAATTTCAAATTCATTGATGTATAAAAATGATATGGTTGAAATTTTATCATCTTGTCTACCTAAATATAAATGTTATCAATAAATTTTAATTAACCAACAACATGATACACGGATGATTTAACTTTACCTTATAATTTTTGTTACACCAAATTTTTTCAATAATGTATAAAATTTGGTTAACTTTGTTATTGTACGCTACAAGCTAATCAATAATGAAATATTTAATTAAAACAAAAATTTATATGACTTTAAACTGTTTCAAATTAAATATTAATATGGAAAATAAATAGATTTGGGATTTACCTAACTGTAAGACATAGAACGTACGTGACATTCTGCCATTTAACATGAACTAAAGGAACCAAAAAGTTCCTAATTTTTTTTTTGTAATTTTCAATAAATTCTTAACAAAATAAAATTTAATTGCGTGTTTATATAATCACCTATGCATGGCTATTGATTTTAATCACGTTTTTTCATAGTATATTTAATTGTATAATGTTCCTGGAAACGTTATATAGAATATTTTCCAATAAATTGTTAATTAATTTCTATATAGTTTTTGGTTATCGACATAAATTTTGGATAGTGTAACATAGAAATAGATTATAAGTTAATTTTTTTAGCACATTTCCAACCAAATTGGAAGAAATGAGTATATTAGTTTCACTCTGTCTGTCCGTCTGTCTGTCCGTCCGTTTACACAAACCTCTACATCTATTAAGATCGAGTATTAAAATTGACCATAGATAGATAGTAATAAAATAATAGGTCAAGTAGAACAACATTTTCTTCTATCTCTTTTCCCCTCTGAGTTATTGCCCCTTCAAGTTCGAAAATTTTCCATATTGAACATCTAATAACTTTTAAACCAATAACATTTTTTGAGGTCTGTCAAAGCTATAAGATAGGAAAATCTTTTATCTTAATTGTGAAGTTAACAAATTTTTTAAAATTTAATTCTTTGTTGTATAAAAATACCGTTATCTTCATAAAACTTTTTTTTAGTTTTTTTAATACCCTATAGTTCCCAAACGGCATATTGTGGAAGTCTGAAATGTATGTACCAAAGAGATATCCTAAAAATAACTAGAGTCTCTGAAGATTTTGTATCCTTATCTCCCCTCTCCTTTCAGTTGTGGCCATTCAAAAATCAAAAAATTACAATTTTAATTTACTGGTAAAATTTTAACTGCACAATCTTTTTAAAAACAAATATTGAGAAAACTTTCGAAAATCAAATTTCTTTTAAGTGCATTAATTAATAATTTATAATCATTTGCCTCACTTTTATAATTAATCAAAATGCTTAAGCATGTAAAATTTAGCAAAAACCCAATATTTTGCATATTTTTAGGAGCTATATAAATAGAATATTGTATATTATTTCATATCATATTATGCTCAATTAAAAGCAAAATTAGAGAAAACTTAAATGATAAGTTCATATATATTGTCCTGGAATAATAACCTTGAAAGGAAAAAAAAATATATAGAAATCTAAGGGACACATTTTTTACATATATTTACCATTTCATTTTTTATGTATATTACATTGAAAATACTACTAAAAAATACTATACATGGTTTTCACAAACCCAGGGTTTGTTTTTCATATTTTTACATTACATTATAGTGAAATTTTTAGAAACGTGAAAATAAATAATTTCCTTATAGAAACATTAATATTTGATCCTGAAAAAACAATTTATTTTATTTTTTCAAATGATTGGTTTATAATCTTTACAATTATGAAAACTATGAATGAATATTTATATCAATTAAATTTTAATGCATTTTAATGCATTCGAACATACTAATAAAAAATATATTTTCACATTTTTTTTTATATTATTATGTAAATAGAAAATGTTTGGTTACCATAATGGAATTAGAAATCAATTAGTAAACCATTTTTATTGCAAACAATTTTCTATAAAAAAAAAGGAAATCAAATTTAATTTCTGATTATTTGTCATTGATAATAAATAATTGAAAACATTTAATAATTATTTATAGCATTGGTGAACAAAAATTGTTGCATTTGCAATTTTTCTCATTTTCAAATATGCAATTGCAGACAAGCTTTTTGGCGACTTATTGAAAAACTTGTTTACCATTATTGAAGATTTCATATCACATCATTATTGATTTAATTTAAACTATAAAAGGAAATATCATGTTTTATTTGATATTAATGGAAATTTTGATTTACGCTATAGTTTAGTCTCGTCTATAATTTTATAATTTTTCATATAACATTGTCTACAAATAATATTCCGATATGAATAATAAAAATTCCTATAGTTTAATTTTTCATTAAATATATTACTATTATAGGTAAATTGAATTATTTCGTACTTAATAAAAATTTATTATTATACTGTGGTGATTGATGAGTAAACTTTTATTATTTAATTTTTATTTTATGTGACTTGACGTTTAAATAATAATTTAATCACAGCTAGAAAATAATAATAATATAGTAATTAAATTGGATAAATGATATTGTAGTTTATGTGATTTTTAGCGCAGCAAGGTATTTTTTATGTGAAACTTGTGTTTAATGATATTTAGAGAATAGTTTAATTAACAGTAGGTAGAAAAGTTTAGTATATATAGTTAATTAAATATAAAAATAAAATAGTATAATTTTTATTAAAATAAGTGTCCATAGATTTATTACAACTTAACTACACAAACATCTATGTAAGACTTAAGTTTTCAATTTATAATTAGAAAATTGTGTTGAATAAATAGCTTCAATTAAATCAGAAATTAATTACAAAAGTTTTATATACCATAATAAGAATTTTCATTTTTCATATTCTTCAAAATATATTAATTTTCTCATCTATATAAATCGATTTTCTCTAAATTATATTATTTATTTGTGTTACCGTAGAAAATTATCCTGCCTTCAGCTGTTTCTGTATAACACAAAAGTTTTAATCGACTTTATTTTTCATTAAAAAAAAATTTAATTGTCATTGAAAATTTATATAGACATACAGTTTTTCATTTCTACTCTATTGGACAACAATTTAAAAATTTTTTTCTTTACCATTTTGTCGTTAAATTCTAATTCAATAAAGATCAATGCCAATTTCATTCAGGAAAATTAAATTTTTTCTATATAATTTGTGGTAACAAAAAAAAAAAACGTAATACTTATATGTATATGAAAAATTCCTTCATGTTATATTTTTGTCCTTGATGTAAATTTAATACGGTATCACTGTTATCTCTTCCTGATGTTAATTTTTTTTTGAAATTATAATATTTTATGTTAAATTGAAAAAAATATTTTTAAGAATCACAATTTTATTGGTTGAATTTTTTTTTTCTTGGTAATAAAATTTAAATGTAACCGGAAAGAATTAAATCGAAGAATATACCTAGGAAATTCGAATTTGAAATAAATTTTGTATAATAATATATTTTAAGCTTTTTTTTTGTGATTTGAGATTGTGTGTCCATTTGGTAATAATAAGAAAATAAATTTATGTGCTTAAGGTTTAATTGCCATTTGAAACAAAAAAATAATTTCTATATATTCTTTAAATGCCATATAGGACTTCCATTTCACTCTCTTATATACATAAAACATTTATAATATAAAAAGGATATTATAAAAATTTCGAAAATTTCAAATTGAAAATCAACAAATTTTCTTATTATATTTATTTAAAATTTTGTTAAAAATTTATTGTATTGAATAATAAATTATCATTTTTGTTTATTCCATTAAATTTCAATTTATTTTATATTTATTTATCGGTTAAATTTTTGTTATATCTTTTTTATTTATATGTATATATAAATTGTATATTTATTATAATAATATTGTAATTTATTTTTTTGCTATAGTAATATGAAACTAATCTGTGAGATATTTGACACATGTGTGTATGTTATTTTAGAAATTATTTATATTATTTACATTTTTTATTGCCAACATTATAGTATTGTAAAGTAAGCTATATTTTTTTTATATGTGTATATATTTGTTTATAACCTCCTACAGGATATAAAATATAAATTTTATACAAATAAATATAGGTTTAAGTTCAAATATAAAATCTAAAATTTACTATATAGAAAATAAAAATTGTATAATGCGTGTAATCTTGTACATATTTTTTTTATATTTTATGTATTTCAACAATGAAAGTATAAATCTGGTTAGATCCTTTTGAAAAATCCTTGAGTTCCATAAGAAAAATTGCTATATATAATATTTTGTAGTTTTGCGATAATAATAATATTTGTATAATGGAAGGAGAAACCTTTTTTAAAGTGTTCCATTTATAATATTTTGTATTTTATGATAAAGTGTTACGCAAATATGCAAAAAAGAAATTATAATGTGGGAATATAAATTGATAATAATTATAATTTAAAAAAATATAATTAAAAGATTTATGTTTAAAGAATTTGAATAGATAAGTCAAACCATTAGCCCACCCTTTCAACTAAACTTGATAACTATAAAGTATGTATCAGTCTGTCATCTAACACTGTCAGAAATTTTATACTAAATCACACTTTAGTAGAGGTGTCCTTTATTAGAGGATATAATAATTATACATATATTTAATGCTAAAACCCAATTTTAACTATTCTGTAAATTTGGTGTCGTTGTACAACTCTGCTAGGTCTACAATTAAAAACTTTAACATTTACCAATTCAATATTCAAAGTCAATTAAACTGTCAAACTACACTTCCAAAAAAAAATTGTTTGAATTAATTAATTTGGTTTTAAAGTGATAAATTAATTAATTTGGTTTTAAATTTTGTTCTCTTATAATTTAGATATATGTTTCAAAAAATCTCTTAAATTAATTAGTTTTTTTTTTCAAAAATTTTATAAATTTATTTTCTGATTATCAATTTAACAATTGGTAATATATGAAAATAATAATAATTCTCCATAAATATTGTTCCACTCAAGTAAAATTTCATTGTTCTGCTACAATTATTTCAAGTTCAATTTAAAGTTTAGTACAACAACAAAATTCTTCCTTAGAAAATAATTCTAAATTCAAGAAATTCGTAAACTGAGCGTAACCATAGCTGTCACAAGAAAAGATATGAAATTTTTTGTCTGTGGTTAGTTGTGCTATATTTTCAAATTTTCTCTGTTTACGACAAGATATTTTTTTTCCTCAATTTAACTTTCTTTATACGATAATAAATTACGATTGAACTATAAAAAAAAATAATTTAACATAAATTTATTAAATGAAAATTTAGGTATTAAAAAATTTTTATTAAAAAAAAAAATATTATTAATCTTTTGAATTTAATTAAACGTAAAACCGTGACGATAATAAAAAAATTTCTGGCAAGAATTTAGCGAAAAAATAAACGGAAATACGAAATAATTTTTTAAAATTAAAAATTAAGAGGAAACAAAAGCATAAAAAATTAATTTATGAGGTGAATTTTTTTATTTTCTCAATGGATTGTTTTTGTTGTCATGATGAAAATTCTTAAAAAAAATTTTTTTTTTACTATTTTGAATCAAAATTTTCTATAAAATTTAAACAAAAATAAATTTCCCTGTGAGCATTTTAAACTTTAAAGATTTAAGTCGTTGGCATTTTGCGTCATTAATACGTTAACTTATTGACATGTTTGTTGTTTAAAATCTCATTTGAAGCAATATTATATTTTGTGGTTATCTGTAAAAATCGAAAACATTTACAATTTTTTGCTAAACAACATGTTATTCCTACATTCATGAAATTATCAACAAGCAAACAAATCTTTTGAAAATAACAAAAAACACCTGGCAAAGTGGTGAAATGTTTTAAAGGCAACCGATAAATAAATTGATTGGATTTATATATTTAGAAATAAAATTTCTAATAACATAATAAAATACATTTATGTACCTACTTTAATTTATTATACAATTTCTATTTAAAAGCAATTTTTACTCACATATTTAGCTACAAAATTTCGATGTTGTTATGGAAATTGTTTTTATTCATTCTTTTATAGAAAAGTCTCTAAGCTTAAGTAGTCCATTAATTATAAATTTATAATTTTATGGTACATTTAATCTATTATATAAATAAATTAATTGATGTTTTATTGATTTTTTATATGTTTTTTAAGATGATATTATAAGTAAAACAAATTATCATTGTTGTCTTGGTAAGAAATTATGACTGAAATTCATTATAATTCATTGACGAATTAAATGGTTAATAATACGAATTTTATATCTCATTTAGTTTAAGATTATCTTAACAAATTCAGTCAAGAATGAATGTTTTATTAATATTTTACAGACCCAATATTCCATCAGATAGAGTGTCATATAAAATTCTATATAAGTAAATGGTATTACACAAATTAGTAACTAATTATTAAATTTGAAAGAAAAGTGACTTTTAATTGGACTGATATTCAAATTACTTATATTAAAGTTTAAATGATTGATTTACCAAAATTAGCAATTTAAAATTCTAATTTTATATATTTTGTTTTTCGAAATTTCCCTAAATATTTTGGCACAAATTTAAGTAAGTAAAAAAATTTTTGATACTAAGCCAATTTCATTAACATTTATAATAAGATTTTCATTTTATGAATAATAAAATTTCATATTTAATTATTCAAAATTTATATATATACAAATTTCTTCTTTTTTGTATAAAAAATCAAATATTTTATTTTTAAATTAATTTTTTTTCATATTTCTCATATACAACAACAAAATTTTATTTTATAAATTTCTCATAAATTATTATAACTAAATTCTATATAAACATTAACAATGACATAAAAGAATTATTAATTAAATTCACCCTCTAAATAAATGTTAAATTTATTAATATCCTTGATAATTAACATGATGTCAAAATATAAAAATTAATATTTCAACATAAATAAAAACGATTTTGTTAAAAATTTACACTTCTCTTTTTTTAATACATAATAAAAAATAATTTTAAGATGTCCTTGTCATCATCGATTTTAGAGTATGGTTAGTCATTATATTTATTATAACAAAACGACTTTGTACATCTAAAATATTTTATATACTGATGTTATATAGCTCTTAGAAGGATGTCTGGAAAATCAAAAGCTAATAAAATAATAGCATACAATTAATATTTTTTTTTTTTTTTTGGTATATACAAAAAAAATATAATTTGTATCTTTTATTAAATTAATTTTAGTAAATAAAAATTGGTAGGAGTAGAAATTTGTTATAATAAAAAGTTAATTGAAATTCTGTATTCTTGAATATTTTGTCTAATGGTTTTTTTTAGGATGAGGACAAAAAATTTTTTGAATACACATAAAATATTTAATTTATATTTTCAATAAATTAGATAATTTAATAGTGTATTTAATATAGTTAATTATTTTATGCATTTTTAATTAGTTAATTGTCTTTAATTATATGGAAGTTATTCAACTTAATAAGAATTTGAGTCCTTACGAGTTGTTTTTATAGATTTTCTGCTATAATTAATAATTATAGGAAAGTTATATGTAAATACATAATTTAATTAAGTTAGATGTTTGTCAGTTTTAATATTTCTTTTAGCATTAATTATAAATATTTCTAGAAAATTAGTTTTTTGCCTGAAATAGTTCCATTAAGTGGGCCTCAAACCATTTTATACATTATAGTTAGACCTTTCTGATGGAAATAAGTATTTAGATTTTATAGTGTTGCATGTTGCATGAAATATTGAAATGATAACAAACTTTTTCAAAATTATAGTTTTGATAGCTACATTATTATTATTCAAAATTATAGTGAAATTATCTTTACTGTCTACCATTTTTTCAAATCTTATTATTTTTTTCCTTAATATAAATTACTTTAAAATAAATTTTAGAATATTTTTCAGGTGAATAATCTTAACTAGATTATAAATATAGATACCGCCACGGACGAAATGGCATTATATTACTATATCACCCCGACATGGAAATTTTGAAAAATATTTAAGAATGCCTAAGCCTAAGATTTTCAAATATTTTAAATATATAATTCAAATGCTAAGCTGAAATTTCTTCACCACAACATTAAAAGCAATCAAAATTTAACACAATTTTTTCTTTACGATTTAAAATTTGATACAAAAATTAAGTTGTAAGACAGCCTGAAATAATATATTCTATTTTTAACCTCAAATCCTCAAAAAATTATTTGAATATACTAAAAGCGAATTTCATTGATTTTTTTTCAGGCTTTCTTTTCTAATGAATTTCGTATCTGTAACATACAGAAAAACCAACATATTTTTTTTTATTCTTTTTTTGTTATCATTTTTCGTAATCTGTAATTCACATTTTTCTCTTTTTAAATAAAAGTTTATATATTTCATCCCTTAATAATATAGTATGTATATAATGTAAAAAAAACACCCTAAAATTTTGACTCATTTATTTGGTTCATATTTTTGTTTGTTTGATTCACATTTAAAGACCTTAAAAAAATTATGGGAATTTTTTTTTTTGTGTTTTGTGTATTGTGAAAAAATTTCATAAATAATATTAAAATATATAAAAAAAATCCATCAGTAAAACTGAAAAATAGGACGCTTTTTTTCCTTTAAAGCTTATTATCGTTTTTAAGAGTGGAAGCTATTTTGTTGGTAAAAAGAAGTTTCATTTTTATATCTAACATTCTTTGGTTTTGATGAAATTTATTTATGTATATAATAATATTTTCCTCTTTATGCTTAATATAATTTCTTTATTTTATGGAAAATGAAAATTTTTTGTGAAAATTCATCAATGCTACAAATACAAAAAAAATATATACATAGTATGTGATATCATTTTGATATTATTGTGACAACAACCAATTTTCACATTATTATACCAAGGACGAAAATGTACAAAATTAATTTGATAATGGTTAGTATTTAGTACGTGTCAAGGATTATATACCATACAATATACATATGTATATGTTTGTATATTTCGTATATTTTGAGAGAGCAACTGGTTAGTAAAATGACTTTTTATTATATTGGGAAAACCGATGTCATTTTGTTAGTAAAACATGTGACCATCACATTGTGGAAAATATGGTTTAAAGTTAATTTATTAAAAATAAAGGACAAATAATATATTGTTGACATACAATTTAATATGATTATGTGTGCAGTATAAATTCAAAAATAAATTAATATTTTATTTGTAAACTTTATTATTCAATAATAAATTCAAAAATTTAATTTTAAATAAATTAATTTTAATTAATTTATTTTATTTAATAAAATAAATTAATATTTTATTTGTAAACTTTAATATTCAATAATATAACGCAATAATGACTATAATTTAATGATTTGTAAAGAAAGCAAAAGCAATACATACTGATTATGTTCAACTAACACGAAATTAAATATTAGAAAAATATAAATTAATTTTTGGTAAATATTAGAATTAGTAAATGGATAAGTGAATTTGTATATTTTGATGATGATGATAAAAGAATGATATATGATCTGGAATTTATAATGTACAGTAGATTCAACAGAATTTTAGAAAAGGATATTTATGATCTGTAAATAATGATTGAAGTTCTTAATTGTGAACAAGCGATTTGGTAAAAATTTTACATAATTATTGATTTATAGTATTTATTTTCACATTTTGGTTATACCATATTGAAATTACTCACCAATTATTAGTCTTTTAGTAAGATAAAGTAATCCTTTTATACTTTTAATTAACCCTTTGGCCTCATTTGACGTATCAGAACGTCATGCATTATTTTGGGCAAAATCGATTATGACGTTCTGGTACGTCATTGAAACTGAGACAATATTTAAATAAAGTTATCCCAATATCATATATATATTCATGAAATAAATGAATTCTTGCATAAATCTACTGCTCTTACAAATTACTCTATTCTCTAAAAAAATTTCGTATTATGAATGAGTTTCGCATTTGAATACGAGAATATATAGTTTTCGTATATGAGGTTCTAAATAATTAAATGTGTTCTAAATGCAAATAAAAATTCAAATAAATGTGAGGCCAAAGGGTTAAAGTCCTTGACAAAATTTGCATTGAAAATGTCGCCAATGTTAAAGTATCATATTAAAATCTGCAACATTATTAGACTTAAACAAAAAGAAAAACAAATATTTAATAACCTTCACCATTGGCAGGAAGTTAAAGCTAAGAAAATAATTTTTTAAAAAAAAATTTCATAACTTTATATACGTAGACGTACTACAAAAAAGTCAAAAATTTTAACCTTTCATCTTAACAAAGAGAAGACGAAATTGTAATTATTTCATTCATGAATGATTTTTTCCAACTGGCTTATTTCAAAAATTTACCTTTAATAATGATACCTAATGATATCCTTGATTTGCTATACAGGATATTTAATGTTCTTTGCCCATTTTTTTTTATATATAAGAATTTTTATATTAAAAAAATATTTTAATAACATTTTTCATAACAAAACAAAAATTATATTAAAAATTATGAAAGAGAAAAGGTAAACAATTTTAATAGAATTTTCTTTTTGTTGCATGAAAATTTAATTTCTAAAAAATGTTTATTGTATCGATTTTATCAGACTGTAAAAAATGTTCCAATTTATCCTTTTTTTTTTTTGTTCAGAATTGAAAAAACATGATTTTTCGCTTTTCTATACAGATAAAAATATTATTATATTATTTTTTATCTAGGACAATTATATGATCTGTAAAAAATATCTAAAATTTATTTAATTTTTATTTTGTGTTTAATAAAAAAAAATGTGTATATATTTCCTTTTTACAATTTTCCTTTGAGACATAAGAATATCCTTTTTTTGTTAGATTTTTTGTATATACAATTTTTTATTTTATGACAAACGCGTGCGACAATGAATATGAATTGTTCTGACAGATATATCCGTTGAAATATTATTGAAAAGGTAAAAATACTTAAATAAAATGAAAATTTTTGATACAATGAAGAATTCTATTTTGAGAGAGCAATATAATTTTGTACATATTTACTTAAAAGCTTTGATAATGTTTTTTTTTACTAAAATTAGTGCATGGTGTAATGAATTTTGAAGTGGCATTAAAACGCTCTTAATTTGATTAATATATGCTATTGCAAATCATAAAAAAATGGAATAGACAGTATACATTGCTGGTTGATGGATCTACAAGTTAGATATGCCCTATATTTCGTATATTGTTCACGTAAATTATTTCATTTATTCAATTTCACGAATTTATTCAAATACTAAGGAAATCCTGTACATTTTTTAAACTATTATTAAATATTAAATTATTAAGACATTTTAACCTTAAAATACCTGTACGGGACATTTGGATGACTGCCAACTAGGTGTGTTGGTCAATTAGGCGACAATCAGGTAGGCGGGCGTCTAATTTACGGTCAACAGTTTGAAAATTTTATGAAATATTATGGACCATTATGAATATGACTTTAATTTTACGTAACTAAAATATTGAACAGATGCTATACTGTGATATTAAATTCGTTTTGGCACCTTACATAACAGAAAATACAAAATTTTATAATAAAATGATTAAATAAAATGATTTATTATAATGTTAATATAAAATTTCACCAGTTTATAACATTTTTACCTTTAATGAAAACCGTACCTGAATTAAATGTCATAAAAAAATATATAAGTATATAAACTTTTAAATGTATTTTTAAGATCAAACAGGATTGTACACTTTACATTTTATTTATATATATTTTATCCGCATTTTATGGCTTTCAGCAAAACTCAAGGGAATTATTTTTAAGGACAAACCAAATAATAATAACAAAAAAAAAAAGATTATTGTGGACTATAAAAAAAATTTAATATATTTTTTTTTGTAGGAAAAAATATTGTCCACAAATAAAAATTTTATTTGTGGTTTTTGATAATAAACGTTTTTAAAAATTTTCAAATCATTAAATTTTTATAAAAACGACACTAATTTGGTGGTAAATTTTTAATTGTTTCCCATAATCTTTTAAAATTATTGAGAAAAAATTTATAATTATTAAATATATTTTTTCAGAAAATATAAATTAATTATTTTTCATTTAAATTGATCAAAATTTCGGTCAAACTTTTAAGTATAACAATTATAGAATTTTAATTTCTTAAAGGATTAATTATATTTTAATTAGAATTGATTGGAAATTTTATTAAAGTTTATGTAATAAATTCCGTCTTTTAAATTTATTTATCAATCAGAAATTAATATTTGTTTATTAAAATGATTTCCAATATAATTATACACTAATTTTATAAATAATAAAAATAAATTACATAGAATGATCGTTTGTTAAAGCGCATATAATATCTATTTTAATGATTTAGGAAAGATTCTCTTTAGTGAAATTAATTAATTAAAAGTCTTTATGGCACGTTTTTTTTAATCCCGACAGTAATCAATTATATAAACGCAGATTTTCATTAAAAAAAATAATTGATTATCCTTAAAACGATGATTTTATGTAGGTTGATGGGGATTTTCATAGGTTCCCTTTTACCTTAATTTTTTTGTTAATTTTAATTAAATGTTATAAGGTTAATGCGCACTCTTTAATTCCACATTACAAAATAAAGGCAGATTAAATGTAAAATAAAACGTGCTAAAATTTACTGTAAATTTATCACTTAAAAATATTACGTCATGACAAGATAGGCAAAAAAAAATTATTCTCTTTATACATTTTCGATTAATCAAGTTTTTTTTATCATACTTTTATTTAAATATTTTTTCCTGTAAAATTTATTTTATCCTTTTTTTTTTACGAATTTACAAATTAATTGCTATTTTATATAAATATTTACCTGTTTAAATTGAAAGTAATCCTAATTTTTTTTCTGTGTGTATTATATAAATACTTAAATCTAATTAAAATAATATTTAATTTTTCCATGTATAGAAATGGATTTATTTATTTTTTTTTTAATTAAAAGATTAAAACAGAATTTTTATTAATTAAAAATTTATACAAAAAAAAAATAATTTTAATAAACAGAAAATTTAATTCTTTATGTAAAATGATGTAATCTTTTTCAATGTACGGGGTTTGAAGCTTCTTTGTTATCATCATAAAATTTATTGTTAATTATAAACAAAAAACAATTAAAAATTTTATGAAAAATATCTTTAAAATAATTATATAAATTGTTTTTTTTTTTCTTTTTGGTTTGATGATAAAAAAAAGGATATTAAAGGAAAAATAAGAAAAATGATTAATTGATTTTTTTTTAAGTTAGGTAAAATTGATGTATATGTAAAAATGAAAATATCTTCATATTTTATTGAAGAATTTGAGTCAATAATATTAAAGTTTTCTTTTATGTAAATGTATCCATAATAAATTTAATTTTATAACAAAAATTTTTTGATTATTTTTACCACCAGACAAAAATAAATGGCATCTGCACTTGACAGTATAATAAATAAATTGCAATTAATATTCTCAAATATATACATAAATATATAGTCGAGATAAAGTTTTATGTATAATTAATTAAATAACAAAAAAATATTTATCAAAATTTCCAGTTAACCAACAACAGAAAATTTACGAAAGTAAATTTATGTACAGACTTTGAAAAAATAAATGTTTTACAGTATATAATATTTAAATGAAAAATTAGATAACAAAAGTTTTAGATAGGAAACACATTATAGACAATATTTAATGGTGGACTTTTAAGTTACAGTTGTTCTAACAAAAGTGTCAGAAGGTCTTATCAGTTTTATTTTTTATAATTAATTATATTTCCAAAAAAAAATTAATGAAACTCAACTAATTTGTTTATATTTATATCATTTTAAAGGTAAATTCATCCTTTTCCAAACAAAAATTTTCTTTTTAACAAATCCTTTTTCTCTAATTTAATTAATTTTGCTTTATGTATAAGATCACTTTTCAAAATTAAAATTTTTATGCCATCTAACTAGAATATTATAAATAAATATAATATTATTAACATTAAATTATTATATTTATTTAAATAATTTTTATTAATTTTAATTTTATAAAATTATTAATTTCTTATTTCCTATAATTTAACAGGACCATTATAATTTACAGGTCAGTCAGTTTGCTTCTGTTGAATTCATTATGTTGGTTGTGATACTATAGAATGGTATTTCACCACCTTAAAATTAATAATAATACACTTCAAAAATATTTTTTATATAGATAATTAATTAAAATTATTATTATTAATGATATTTTCCTATATATTAAAAATTATGCTTATTTATCAAAAAATTCTGAAATATTATATATCGTGATTTCGTTATATATTCACGAATAAATTTTGCACGTTTTTCATCTTAAAATATTCTATTAATAAATTTTAATATTTTAATTAAAATAAAATATTTTAAAATAATCTAATTATTTCTATAATCTTTTCTAGGAAAAAAAAAGTTATATATCAAAAGGAAAATCTAATGCAAAAAAAAAAAATTAATAGAATTGAATTTATTTTCATTTTGAAAAACAAAAAAAAATATATTTCCATTTAAATTGTGTTTTCTATTAATTTAAAGTTTATATTATAAATAATTTATATATGAAATCTACATTATAATTTTTCCTATATGTTATACAACACACATATCATATCCGAAACATAATATCCGTTTATAATAAAGTTTCAGTTCACTGTTCACCTCACATGAACCGAAAAACAAAACAAAAAAAATTCACACGAAAAATTAGAAATCCTTTTTATATATATGTATATGTAAATAATATTTTTAATATAAATATATAATATTTATGTTTATATCCTTTTATTCTTTATAGGAAAACTCATAGAAAAAAAAAACTGTTTGTAAAAGGAAATTCTACAGTTCAGAGGAAAAACAATTTTTTCTGTTGTTGTTATTAAATTTGGAATGAAAAAGGTGTTTTATGAGAAATAGCAACACTTCCACATTTTGTTATGCCATCAGAAATTCAATATATACTACATACAGTAGAGAAAAATATAGCTATATATTGTTTAATAGAAAATAATTTAAGGACAAACACAGTGTACTTATTCTAATACGGATTAAATAAAGTGATTTTTCTATGCCACTTTAACTTGAAAGTGCTTTGGTAATAAAGTATATAAGGCAAAAGTGTGGATTTTATAGAAATACGTTTATTTTGGTATTATGTAAGTATATGCTATACATAGAATGTAATGAATTTTAAATAATTTATGCAAAATATATTTTTTTTTCAGTATTGAAAGGATTTTGTTAGTGTTTTTAAATAATATGTAAAAAAAAGATGAATGATTTTTTTATGATAAAATTTTTATTTAAATGATAAATCAAACCATGCACGTTGTGAATTTAAATTATATTTTCGATATCATTATTAAGAAAAAAGGTATTTTTTATTATAGAAAATCCTTGTTAATGATTGAAAAATGTATATCGTAAAATTGTTGTAGAAAAAATAAATTTTCTTGTGAAGGAAAACTAATATTATTAGAAGAACTAATATTTTTTTGTTCATGAAAATGGGAAGAATATTTTTTGATATTTACAAATTAAGAATCAATCATTTATTGACAATTGTCCCCAATTTTATTATGGCTTATCATTGTGCATGAAAAAAACGTTGTCGTTTTTAATTAAATGGAAATTAATTAATCATATTTGTTGAGATAAATTCGACCAAAATTAATTTTCATTTTAATTAAGTTTTACAAACAAATTTTATACTTGAATATATTATTAAAGTTTCATTCAATTTTATGACCCTGGAACATTGAATTTTTTTTTTCCAATTATGACAAGAAAAATATTTTTATATTTTTTGTGTGAAAAATTTTCAAAGTTTACCAGAAGTGACAAAATCAAAACATTGTGCAATTTTTCAACATTATTGCCATAGCACTTATAATAATTAGAAAATGTAAAGTTTCAGTTTGTTTATAATAATTTTTCTCTAAATTTTAGTACTATATGTTAAAAGAAAGTTAATCTGTCAGTACGTCTGTCTGTACGTTTCGACGTTAATATAATATTTAGCAAAAAGTAAATAATCGTTTATGTATTTCTAAAATTTTACTTTTAAAAGCTTAAAAAATGTTTTTTTAAATTTGATAAAATTTAATTTTAAATTACCAAAAAAAAAAATATGATAGTAGGAACATTTTCATTATAATTCCCATGTAATAATTTTCACATAATTTTCATATAATTTTCATATAAAATTTATCTTCAAATTTTTGTAATTATAAATAATATTTATTTACATTTTTTATCTTAAATTTTCAGTTAAACAATATATCATCTCTGGATCACAAAACAAGGAACGAAATAAATTTAGCTAAACTGAAAAGTAAATAATACTAACATACCATAAGGATAATACCAAAAAAAAATTAATTAAAGTTTACTTTTTTAAGAAATTAGTTAATTAGTTCCAAAAGTAAATAAATATTATTTTATGGTTTGACAGGAAAATTAAATTTTTTAAATTTGTAAAAGAAAGAAAATTTAAAACAAGGATAATAACAGAACATTTTTCTAATGTATTACAATTTTCTTTTATTGCGTTATTTTAGAATATTTTTTTTATAGGAAAATATTATATACAATTAACATAAATAAATTTATTTTCACAAATGTTAATAATATTCGTAAATATCCTTAAATATTTTTGTAAAAAATATTTGTTAATTAACTCAAATTAATATCCTTTTTTTTTTTGATATTCATAAAAATATATTTCAGTTGTTCTTGTATAATTAAAGTTTTTTATTGAAACACAAGGAAAACAAGTAAAATAATATTTCCAAAAAAAAAAAAAAACGTAAAATAATGTAAAAAATATTATATTAATTAACATAAATTTATGCAAATATTTAATTAAAAATAAACAGAAAAAGTCAATAATAAACAAAAATCTTTATTAAGTAAACTAATTAATGACAATGAATTGAGTGAAATTTAATGAAAAATTTTGTAGAAAAGAAAATTAAATTAAATTTAAGATAAATATAAAAAAATAAATAAATCTTAATTAATAATGAAATATAAAATTAAACAAAAATTTTAACAAACCGATGATTGACTTTAATACATCAAGTTATTTGTATGATAATAGCAAAACATTAAATACAGATGACTTTATTTATGATATAAATAGTTTTGCAACAACAACAGCATCATCAACATTTAATAAATATCATAATAATTTTAATTTTAGTAATTTTAATGTTATATTACCATACCATAATCAACAAGAACAATATAATAATAATCAACAACAACAATATTATAATCAACAATATAATAATAATAAAAATTATGATTTTGATATTATACCATCGTTGGCCACGAATCATAATAATCAATCAACAACAACAGTAGCAGCATCAACAATTACATCAATATTTAATAATAATTTAACATTATTTACATCTGAATTAAATAATAATAGTCAACAACAGGATCAACGTTTATGTCCTGAATTTTATAATCCAAATTCAGATTATGTACGTTTTGAATTTTGGATTTGTGGTATTGTATTAAATTTAGTTGGTTTATTAGGTATATTAGGTAATATATTATCAATGGTTATATTATCTAGACCACAAATGCGTTCTAGCATAAATTATTTATTAATAGGTTTAGCAAGATGTGATACTGTATTAATTATAACATCTATGTTATTATTTGGTATACCATCAATATATCCATATACAGGTTATTTATTTTATTATTATTATTATATATATCCAAATATATCACCATGTTTATATCCAATTGCAATGGCAGCACAAACATCTAGTGTATATATGACATTTACTGTAACATTAGAACGATATGTTGCTGTATGTCATCCATTACGTGCTAGAGCATTATGTACATATGGTAGAGCTAAAATATATTTTATAATTTGTATAATATTTGCATGTTTATATAATATACCTAGATTTTGGGAAGTAAATATTATAACAGAAACAATATATAAAAATAATAATAATGATGATGATTATGATGTGATATTTTGTGTAGTTGCATCAAATTTTCGACGTAATGAACAATATATAAATATATATATACATTGGTGTTATTTGGTATTTATATATTTTATACCATTTTTAAGTTTAGCAATATTAAATTGTTTAATATATCGTCAAGTACAGAAAGCAAATCGTGAACGTCAACGTTTAAGTCGTACTGAACGTCGTGAAATTGGTTTAGCAACAATGTTATTATGTGTTGTAATTGTATTTTTTTTATTAAATTTTTTAGCATTATATACAAATATATTAGAAGCATTTTATAATATTATAAATGATTATTTAGTTAAAATATCAAATTTATTAGTTACAATAAATAGTAGTGCTAATTTTATTATATATGTTATATTTGGGGAAAAATTTAAAAGAATATTTTTATTATTATTTTGTAAAGGACGAATGAGCCGTGATGCACCCGATTTAATACATTATGAAAGTTCAATATCAAATGGTGATGGTAATAATCGATCATCGGGACGATTTTCACGACATGGTACACAACGTAGTACAACAACACGTAATGGTATATCAACAACTGTACGTATAACAACAAGAATTAAAAGAAATCGTGCACCATCACCAGGTCCATGTGTTTATTATCCGGCTAGGGAAACCCAACGACAAACAATATTAACTCCAAATGCAACAATACCATGTGATTGTTATACGAAAAATGGTGGTACAACAATGACATCGGGATTTTGAAATTAAATAGATTTTTAATTTATAGTCTCACATTTTTTTTTTTTTTTCAAATTCTTTAATTTATATCCAACAGAAAAACTTTATATTAATTATTAAATATATTTGGACAAATTATAGAGTAATCGGACCAACATCATTTATTTTCAATCTGTTTCTATATAACCATAAAGTCATAAAATTCGATTTGATAGAATCAAAGTGTAAAATATATTTTTTTCATAAAACTCATACGATATTATTCTTTTATTACCAATAAAAAAATATGTAGTATCCTTAAATGAAATAAAAACGGATGAAGAAAACTATATACATAATAAAAAAAAATTACTAAAATTTTATGTCTAATACAAATAATCTTTGAACATCATGTTTTAGTTTTTACTTGTAAAAGAAAATCCATAGTCAGATTATATTATTTATTTAATACGATTTAAGTTAATTCGCAGTTACTTGTAAGGAAAATCTTTTCCAATTATATTTCTCTCTTTTTTTTTATTATAGAACATAATTTTTAATCATCTTCAATTTATATTTTTTTTGAGGAAAATGGAAAATATTTTTGCTATCCTACTATAAATATACCTTCTATATATATAAGACAATAATCATTAAAAATGAAATTGATAAATTTTGGATGGAAAATTTCTAAATTTTTAGATGAACTTTTATATACAAACATCTTTATGATTCTTTTCTTTATATAGTAAATTTTAGTATATAATTCACTATGGTAAATGATATAATTTTCTTAGAAAATTTATAGTAACATAACAAAAAATGTTATAATCTCGAAATTTGTTATATTATTTTTTGGTATATAAAATTGTTTCTTTTTTCCCCTTGTTGTGTTGAATAAATTTTCAATTTGTCGACTTGAATAAATTTTCTTACGTTTATATATACTTGAACTTGGGTATAAGGTCAATGTCCCTTTGAAAATTATTATGATATTATGCAGAATAATATGAGTTGTCAAGGAAATTTAGGAAAAAATTTTTTATTTATTGGGATTAAATATAATAAAATGTTTTTTGAAGTATAATTGAGACAAAATATATTTACAAAATGGTTTTTTTTTTGTGAAGAATATGTTACATAGAAACATTAATGATTCTACTTATCAAACATAGAATTTTATCAAATTTTTTGTATTCCTGAAACATAATTTTCTAATTGACATTTTTACTGTGTATTGTACAAGTCATCAAAACCTGAAATTGTTATTAAATTTAACCAGTGAAATTAATCTACCAAAAATTAGATAACTATGTCCATCCATATTATATTTTGATAAAGTTTAGTTTAGTTAGTTAGAAATGTTTATAAAATTACCAACCATTTACGATTATTTTATATGCTGCATACACAATTTAATATTTCCTTAGAAAATTATAAAACTTACTATATGTAACTATTCTATAAATTAAAGGTCAATCTTAATAATTAATCTCTGTGTCAAAAATTTTTATTTTCTTCTACAACAAAAATTTACATTTCTCTACTTAGTGTAATTAAAAAGACACCATATAATTCTTGTGCATTTTGGCATTAAAAAGTCATTTTATTTATAATTTACATATTACATACATATTTAAATATTTTATATTATAAATATACCTTCTGGCAAAATGTAATTAAAATATTTAAAAAAAATTTTCTAAAAAAAAAATTACGTGGAAAATATAAAATATATTCTAAAGAAAATTCTATAGAAAAACTAACTGCATGCAAATTAATTCTAGGATGAACATTTGAACAGCTAACAAAAAATATATATTATGATAATTTTCATATAAAGAAGAAATTTTGTTGTTGTTGGTATATTTTCAACGTAAAAGATAAAATTGCATAATTTTACTATAAATGGAAAAAAACATATGAGTTTATAATATGAATTCCAATTATAAATTTCCATAAAAAATATGATTTGTTTATGTTGAAGCCAGTAAATATATTCAATTCATCAAGTTTTTTTGTTCTTAATTCAATAATTTTAATATGTTAATAAGGTTGTTTGTCAGTGCTTATTGTAAGAGAACGTAGCAAATTGGTGTTTCCAGAATGATTATAGTAAAAAGGAGTAATTAAATAAATATTTTATATTCCAAGGCGAATAAAACAGCTAAAAATATTAAAATTATCTTCACTGTACTTAACCTTTTCATTTTGTTTTAATTAAATTTTAATTTAATTGAAATTGTAACTACAAATTTTGAAGAGGTGCTTTCTTAAAATTAGTTCATTAAAATAGATCATTTTCAATATAATAAAAGAAAGTCCTTTGACTCAAAAGAATGTCTTGCATAAATAAAATGAAATTTTTTTTTTTTTTAATTTGTAAATTAAATAATTTTAACAATTTTTGAATAAAAACTATAAAATTTTATTGAAAAACTTTCTATTTTTTTTATAAGAATTCAATTAAAAACTTTAAATAATTTTCAAATTTTTAAAAATATTATTGCGTACCTTTATGCATTCATTAATTATTAGAAAATATATTTTTCAAAAAATTATTTTTTGATGGAATATTTTCAAAAGAATTCCTTGATTTTCGTTATGGATAAAAAAATATCTGACAAAGTTCTTGCCATTTTGGCTAAAAAATATTTATTAAAGTTTCTTTTGAAAAAAATTTATTAAAGTTTCTTTTGAACATTTGATAGAAGAGGTGATATTAAAATTACTAAAATAAAAATTATTAAAATAAAAACTATTTTCAAGTTTTCAGAAATATATATTGCAAAAATTAATTTGAAAATTTTGAAATTTTTTCATTTTAATTTCAATAAAGTCATCATCGCAGTGCTAAAGAAAAATAAACCAACATTTTTTATTTTTTTATTAATTTCAAATTATTCTTAATTAATTTAATTTAATTAAATGGTAATAATTTCCAACAAATTTATAAATGCTTCAATAATGGTTCAATATTTTAAAAATAAAATGTATCTGTAATATTTAAATGTTTTAAAAAAAAAAAATTCTTGTAAATTATGTAATTAGGTATATAAATAATTTAATATGTAATAGAAATTTAAATTTAATGTTTTGTATATACATAATTTTTTTTTTGTAGAATATGTATAACTAAAAAAAAATATTTAAAATATTTATATATTTCTGATGATAAAAATTATAGTCCATCTTTTCATAATTATTAATTATTAATATATAATAATAATATAATATATTTTTTTGTACATAAAATTTAAAAAAAAAAATGTAGTCTTTAAAAACATTATTGTAATAAAAATTAAAATTAAAGTATATAAAAAAAAATTAATTTCAAAATAAATAATTTATTTTAATTTGAAAAATAAAAATGAAAAATAATATATATTTTTTTTCTATAGTTATAGCCATTTTTGTAAGTGATCTTCGTCCTTTTTTTTTTTTTCTTAATAAGAAATTGCATTTATTTATTTTTCAGTTTTATTTATGTTTTTAGTAAATTTGTTCAAGAAAAGTTTTTTCATGTTCAACTGAAAAGATAATAAAAAAAAATTTACAGAGAAAAAAAAAAACAATTTATCCTACAACAAAATCAAACAAACAACAATAAACTCTTTAAAATAAAGAAACTGCAATGCTTAACTATCGCAACTTTGGGGAAAAATATAGTATAAATTACAAAGAATTGTTTATTTTTACAATCGATAAATTCGAAAGAAAACTATGTATATAAAAAAAAATGGAATTTTGGGATCATTTTTCATCCATTTTCTTTTGGGGATATGTTTAGCTCTACACGCGATGCTATTAAAATTGTGTAAATTAAATCGTCATTTTTATGTTTTCTTCTTCCAATATAGATAAATGAAATAGACTATAGCAACGAAAGAACTTTGAAACTTTAACTATATATAAATTATAATTATTAATTCTAAAATTATTTGCTGTAAGGGAATATTTTGTAATCTCTTAATGGATTTCTTAATGTTGAGTGTATAAGTTATATTACAAATCATAATATACTATTGAGGTTTCATTAATTAGTTTTCCACTGACTTGCAATATTTAATTTCATAAATGCTTGGCAGTAATGGCAAATGGATAGGGAAAAATAATTTATAATTTTGGAATATATGCATATATGTAGACGAATATTATTTCCAAGTACGGTATATATAGTCATGAATTTTCGTAAGTAAATCAGGACTCACTGCAAATTCTCTTGAAAAATACGACGAACGCAGGTAAATATAATTTTAGGTAAATTTAATTTATTAGAATTATATAAAGTTAAATATATGTTGTTAATGTAATTTATTACAATAATATTACACATTAAATAACATATAAATTCAATACATTTTTTTCTTTTAAAAAATTTAGATGATTCACTTTATTTTTATGACAGATTTGATAGAATAACTTGTGAACTTATAATAATTTAAATCTTAAAAATGCATTTTTTTTATAGTTTCTTCTTTTATTATAATAATATTTTAATTAAAATTAAAATATATTAAAAAAATTTTGAAACATTTTAATAAACTTATTATTTTTTTTAATTATTTAAGAATTAAATGAAATTTTAAATTTGGCTAAGATCCAATGATATTAAAATAAAAATGGTTTTAGTGGCTTTTTTTGGCAAATATATTTGGAAAGTGTCTTATAACCATTTATCCTTCAGTATTTTTGTATGCCAAAGTTTATATAATTGACCTATTTTTCAAATGGGGGGATAATTCAAAAGGCAATAATTAATATATATATTATGTGGATCATTAAGGAACAATTTCGAGTACGTAATTTTTATTATTTTTGGAAGAAATGGAAATTTATTTGATTTTTATGAGAAGGACAATAAAATTACTTCAAGATAATATTATTAATTCCTTAAATATTGACTTTGTAAATTGTGATTCTTATTTTTGATATAAAAAGATAATTCAAAGCTAAACTAAATATATTCAAATATATTTAAATATTTATTGAACTACATTGTTTAATTATTCATATTTTTCATTTATTACATAATTTTTATGAAAAAAAAATTATATTTTTCAATCGATAAAATTTGTAATATTTCTTGGCAAGACTTCTTGTCACCATCATACAAGACATATTGTTTTTCAATACAACAAATTTTATACATTGAATTTTTGATTTTGAAGATTTGTTTTTTAAACTTGTATAATGTTGTTAAAGAAAATTTGTACAAAATAGTTAATTTCTTAAATCTAAGCAAATATGTTGAAAAACATAATTTTTTATTGTTATTGTCCAATTTTCAAAGAAATTCAAATTTTTTGTAGAAAAGAATCATAAAATTAAAACTTTAAATGTGAAATGTCGTATTAATATTACTCTATCCTTTGATTTGATTATAATATTTAAATATTGTTAAATACGATTAAAATGATTTTAACTATCGACAATATCAATGTACACAAATTATTAAACAGCTGATGGCAAATTTCGTCATCTTATTTCAATTGAGTAGAATATGAAATATTTAATATTAAAACAATTGTAATTATTATTATACATATTACATTTATATATTTTTTATCCTTGAAACTTACATTTCTTTATATCCTGGAGCAGTTATTTAATTTATATGTAAAACTATAGATACAAAGTAAAACAAATTCCAAGAAATGTAAACTTATAAAAACTTTTTAACAGATAAATAAATAATTGTGTTTTAATGAAAGAAATCTGACAATAAAAAATTATGTTAGAATACATAATTTAAATGAAATAGTTCAAGATTATTATATACAAATTAATTATATACATATTTCAATGTCAGGTATAAAAAAGGATGTTATAAAATTGACATGTAAAAAGTAAATTAAAATAATAGTAACGCTTAATTTTCAGAATTTTATATATTTTAAAATCAATTCAATGGGTAATTAAAATATGGAAATTTACAAAACGCCCATTTTGTAATATTCAAAATAATAATTTATTACCTCTTCCTTGATCCTTGAAGGATATATTAATATTCAGGTAAAATGTTTTGTAAATTAATTATGAAGCCGGATTTAAATATTTTTACTGCTAACGCCATAATTCTAGGTAATTATTTTATAGCCTCTTCAATTCGTCCTTTTCATTATTTTGCATATCCCCCTCCACATTTATGATGCAGATATAAACTTCTGCATCATAAATTTATAAATTAGTTATTTTAACTTAACCGAATCATAAACAGTGATTATTACAAAGTGTAAATTTGTTAATTAGTGATTGTAAAATTTAAATAAAATATCAACAATTGTAAATCAAAATGGCAACAATTATCAATAGCAATTATCATTATCCGTGTTTCTGCCGAATGCCAGATTGCACTTGGTGTGGTCATATTTCGGAAATTGAAGCACATTTTCAAACATGTCATCCTCACCAGCTTCGAGCAATTCAATCGGATTCGTTCTTCAAGCTGACTTTTAACGATCTACGTGGAACAAATCCATTACTTTTGACTACACCTCATGGTGTTTATTGGTTCTCAGCAAACGAGGAAGAATATCAAAAAGGAATTATTTCCAGAGGAATTTTCGAAATTGGACCATCGGAACCAGTCGACTACCACATAAAATTGGGATTGTTTGCAACACAAAGTATGCAGATGAACGGTCCATTTGATACTCACGAAGAATCATCAAATCAATTTGAATTTAATATGCACGCAGACTATCTTGAATATTTATTAGAATTCATGACACCAAATGTCGTGATTTTCTTTGGCGACTTCGAGGACGAAGCTGATGAGAAGAAAAACGAATGGTTTCTTGAACAATCTCCGCCAAGTTTTGACTTCAATTATGAAGATAATTTTGTTTGCCGTGCTTGTGATAAATTTGTTACACCAGGTGCTCCATTTTTCTGCAAAAATTATCATCACTTGTGCCAGGAGTGCTACGAGACTACAATTAACACTGAAGATAATTGTCCGAAATGCGCCAAGATTGCTGAAAATTTCCACAATCAAAAGGAAAAAGAAAACATAATGCCGATGTCGATGCCGAAGAAAAAAATTTCAAAAAACGAAAAACTTTCTGAACCAATTAATTTAGGTCCTAGACCAAGACTATTGTAAGATAAATATAATATAATTATTTTTGTATATAAACAATAAACAAATTTTTTACTTAACATAATTTTTTTTATAATTAATTTACATATTTCAGAATTTTAGATTCTCTTGATTATTTTTAGATTCTCTTGATTACAGAATTTTAGATTCTCTTGACTATACACTATAAATTCCGACAATTGAAATTAACATACCAAAATAGGTCAAAACATTATGTAAAATAATTGTATAAAATTACAATTAATTTTTATTTTGAATAATCCATTGTCCTTCACTTTTTTTCTGACCTATTTTAGAAAAATTCGAAGAATTACGAAGTTTATAAATCGAATTTTTTAAGGCCCAATTCGGTAATTAGAAATGATGATATAAAATTAATTTATTCATTTCAAAATATGTATATAATATAAAAAATTTACGCAGTTGTTCAAACATGAATTAAAGTAATTGAATTTTCCCCTATATAATTGGATCATATATGTAGATATTAAAATTATAAAATAATTAAATTAAATATTTATACTAAAATTTTAGTTAATATTTAAATATTTTCTCATATAAAAAAATTCTACCTTAAAAGTTTTGCGAAATTTAAACGATTTATTTAATATATTTATAGATATTCATTTTTTTTATCGGTCATTTTCATTAATAATCAGTTTGTCTAGACATATTAATGATGCATACTAAAATATTATTTACTAGTTGTATAAATTTATTATTGTTGAACATTTCTTTGAACATTTATTATTGATGGAAATAAGTACGAATTTTTTTTCTGTATCATGCATAACTTGGTGTGAAGTCCAAGGATCTGAATGCACCATGAAGGGAGATATATAAAATTGATAGTATTATATACTTTAAGATTCTTATATAAATGTAAATTGTCTAAGTAAAATTGGAATATTATGTCCTTATTCAACATAAAAAATATCTTCAAAATAAATTATAAATTTATTTAAGTTTTTCATTGTTTTTACATAGTTTCCCCTAATATTTCATCGCCAAATACACAATATCCTTTCTATTTCTGGTTTTGTTAAAATCATAATTAAACTTTTGAATTAACTTTTTGTGTACCAAAAAAAAAATGACTAATTGTACAATAAACTAAGAACATAAATTGAAATATATTTTTTTTCCACTAAAAACAAACTTACTTAGCTTTAGGATTATATATATTTCTAACATTATTTTTGAAAATTTCTATATATCTTAATGGCCATCAAGAGAACAAAAAAAAATTATATCATATCCTTTTATTTTCTTAATGATTAATCTCTTACAAGTATGAGTTTTATATATTTTAACAAAATACAAAATAAATATAAAAAAAAGAGTATAAACGGATCTACGTAAATTATACTAAAAATTTTTTATTCCTTTCGTACATATAATAAAAAAAAATTCCTTAGAGTCCTTTATTTTATGATATTTCTATATAAATACAATAAAACTTTTATATATAATATACGAAAAAAATATCTATAAGTAGATTTTTCATAAAGTAAGTTTCAGCATTTTTTTTTATCCTTGTACAGCTTTCAATATTAACTGTGAAAAAGTTAATATGGTATATGATTTTTTGTTTGTAAATATTTAATGAGGTAAAAAAAAATGCTTTTAAACAAACAAAAATTGAAAAGCATTAATGGAAAAATTGTTGGTTGTTTTTCGTGGTTACACTTTTGGTAAAAACTTTTTTCAACTTGGTTCAAGGAATAAATTTGATAACTTCTGGTACGGTAATACATAAATAAAAACATAATGACTATATGTATATGTATATATTTTTTTTCCTATGACATTGAAATTCAATATTTTCTGGTAAATAAAAATTTTGCGTTAATCAATTTTTTTAAATCAATCATAAACATTTGGAATTAAATTAAATTAATTATATTTAAATTAATTAGATTTAAAAAAATTATTTCATTTAAATTAAAACCAAAAAACTAATAAATAAATTATTTAATTTTTATTTGTGTTAATTTGTAAATCAATTCAGTTGAGTATTTCGAAATAAATTCTTCAATGAAAAACTATTTAATATACATAAGTGATCTTTGCTTCTGTTTACTTACTTGACTGGACTAGTCAGATAAACATACAACTCCTATGTTATAGATTATATTAATACAAAAAAATTAGTATTGATGCCATTTGATTCAGAAAATAAGTAGATTTAAATTATTTATATAAATAAATCCTTAATTCAAAAAGTTAATTCCAAAACCACATTTAGTAATTTTAAGGAAGTATATATATTTAAATAAAAATATTATCCGAAATAAAGGAAGAAAATCAACAAATTTATGTAGAATATATAATTTTAACATATTATACAAAATAATATTCAACATTAATTTATATAAATATATGATATAATATAATATTTATCCTGATATCTCACGAAACAGGAATTCCTGTAAATGTTAAATAAAAAATTTATAATATGGAATAAGGAAAACGCAAAAAAATACAAACCCGGATATGTAAGTAGGTCACAGGCTGATTTATATTTATTTGTATAGTTAATAATAAGATTTCTCCAAAAGAAATAAATAATATTTTCCATTCATATTGTTTTTTTTTATACGTTTTTACAAAAAAATGAAAGATTTTTTTATATATTTAACTATGAAATATGAATATTATAAAAAATCTGAAATAGAAATATAATAAATTCATATATATATTCTAATGATTTATATTATCTAACTGATGTTGAGTTATATTTGGTATCTTGTTTATATAATAGATTTTATTTAAAAATATTAAATTAAACAAAATATTAAATTAAATTTGAATAATATTAAATTTAAAAGAGAAAAAATATTACGAAAAATATTATGCAAAAAATTTATACATAATTTTAATTCTCAGGAAGAAAATATTTCAATTTTCTTTTTAAATCAATTTTAAATAATGCTACTTGGGAATATGATAATACATAATAATTTTAATATAATTCTGTAATAAGATATTGACTCAATAAAGAAATGAAATATGAAAATAAATCAATATCAGTGATGACCAATGCATAAATTATTTTTGAAATTTAAGATTTTTAGAATTTTGTATTAAGAAATTTTGTATTTTAGAATTGATAAAAAAAATGATTTAAATTTAAAACAAAATTATTTTTATTTATACATTTACATTTAATTTTCTTACATTTAATTTTTGAAAATAATATCTTTTTAATACAATTATTTAATCTCACTACACACATATTATAGTCTTGGTCTAGGAACAAAATCAATCAGTTCAGAAATATCGTTTTGTTGAACTTTTGTTGAAATTTCGTTTTGTTGGTTCGGCATTATGTTTTCTTTTTCCTTTTGATTGTGGTAATTTTCTGCAATCTTGGCGCATTTCGGACAATTATTTTCGGTGTTAATTGAAATCTCGTAGCACTCCTGGCACAAGTGATGATAATTTTTGCAGAAAAATGGGGCACCTGGTATAACAAATTTATCACAAATGCGGCAAACAAAATTATCTTCATAATTGAAGTCAAAACTTGGTGGAGAATGTTCAAGAAACCATTCGTTTTTCTTTTCATCAGCTTCGTCCTCGAAGTCGCCAAAGAAAATCACAACATTTGGTGTCATGAATTCTAATAAATATTCAAGATAGTCTGCGTGCATATTAAAATCAAATTGATTGGATGTTTCTTCGTGAGTATCAAATGGACCGTTCATCTGCATACTTTGTGTTGCAAACAATCCCAATTTTATGTGATAGTCAACTGGTTCCGATGGTCCAATTTCGAAAATTCCTCTGGAAATAATTCCTTTTTGATATTCTTCCTCGTTTGCTGCAAACCAATACATCCCATCGGGTGTAGTCAAAAGTAGTGGATTTGTTCCACGTAGATCGTTAAAAGTAAGCTTGAAGTATGAATCCGATTGAATTGCTCGAATCTGGTGAGGGTGACATGTTTGAAAATGTTCTTCAAGTTCCGAAATATCACCACACCAAGTGCAATCTGGCATACGGCATAGAAAATTATAATTGTTATTGATACTTGATGCCATTTTGATTTATCACTTTTTAGTATTTACTCAAATTTTACAACCAATAATTAAGAAATTTACTCTTTGTAATAATCACTGTTTATAGTTTGGTTAATTAAAAATAACTAATTTATAATATTTTGATGTAGGAGTTTATATGCAGATAAAAAAGTGGAGGGGGATTAGAAATATTCAAAATTATGAAAAGGACGAAATGAAGAGGCTGTAAAATAATTAAATTAAATTAATGTTACCGCCTCAAAAGTCATCAAAATATTTGAATACCGATATTTTATAATTTCACACAATTTTAGTTTACCTCAATTCAATTTATATCCTTGAAGAATTAAAACAGGTAAAAAATTATTATTTTAAATATTAAAATGCCGGTATAATTTTTTAAATTTCAATAGAATTTCTACGAAATGAAAATATTAATTAATTTACAAATTTCATAAACAAAAATTTTAAAATAAAGGAATTTACTTATATTTCTAAATAATATGGGATTAAAAATCAATTCAATTTCATGATTACTTTTTTAACATTCTGGTTTATATCCGGTATTTCCTTAAATTTTATCACTTTTGAAAACTTTATCATAAATTTTAGGTGAAATTTCTATTACTAGATAAGTTTTCATTCGTAAATTAGTAATAAAAAAAAACAAATCTCGTTATAAAACTTTTGTAAATAATCCTATATTTTTGTTAGGTTTAATATTTTTACACTTAAAATAGATTATATGTATACTAAATAACTTTAATGGGGATATTGTACATATATATAATATTAATAACCTTTTTTATCTAAGGTGTTAGCCATTTAACCTTAATTTACACAGCGGTAATATGGAAAATATTCATGCCCTTAATAACCTTTTATGTATACAGAGATTTTTCAACCCAAAACATTGGAAAACGATTAAAAGGATTATATATATATATATATATTTGGTATATATAGTTTTAACATAAGCCAAGAGTTAATGTTAAACAGATTTTTATCGGAAAATAGTATTAATTAAATGATCTTCACACTACATGTTTTATATATAGATTTTCAGACACTAAATATTGAGATTAATTAAAAGGATGGTGACATAACTGACAATATTTTTGATGTTAAGCTGAAATTTGTTTTCAAATTAATGAAAATTTAATATGAAATTTCCTTAATAAATTAATTTTTCCAGAATTTTCAGTTTAATATTAATAATGTAATGTATTTCATTGTTTCAAGTTTTTCATATAATTTTCAGTTTTTATAAACACAATTTAGTTTTACCTTTGCATATAGAAATATTTGTATATGGAGTATATAACCTAACTAGATTTTTGAATAAATGGCCATGAGAAAAATGCGATATTAAAGACATAAATAATAATATATGGACTATCTAGCTAGGGCCATATATATATTGTGCGAACTGAAACATATTTATTTTATTTGAAATGCCAAATTTGTATATTTTTTTTTGTTATTTTATTATTCCATGGGTTTTCTATGACTTGGGCAAATTAAAAGATATTAGGAATTGGTTTGGATATTTTGATTTGGATTTTTGAAATTTTGATTTTGATATTTTTATTATAATTAATGTTCCCCGCCCATATACACCAAACTTAAGATCCATAAAAAAAATATAGTTTCATATTTTTTTCTGGAATATTTTTTTCTAGAACAATATATAAGAATATATACATACTTCTTATAACTATTATATTTCAAATCGTCATCTTGCATAAATTTCATTTATTTTTGGAAAATATTTTATATATTAAATTTTATTCTACATTATGTAAATATTTTTTTACTTTATGGAATTAGTACAAAGTTTTATTTTTGGACTTAAATAAAATTATCTGATATTGAATTTATGCTAACTCATTGGAGCCAAATAAATTCTATTTCCCCAAAAATAGAATTTTTTTTCAACTTTTCAATTCGTATATTAATTTACTATCTATCATTTTTACTATGATTTATCAATTTTCATGGTTTTCTGTACTGAAATTAATAACTTTTTATTTATATATTAAAAAAATTTATTAAGAATTTATAAAAAAGGATTTCAAGTAAAATTATTTTTATTCATACAATTAATTTTTGAAAATAATACAAAAAATTACATTACAATTATTACAATAGTTTTGATCTAGAAACGTTTGCGTTTTTTGGAACTTTTTTCTCCGGCATCGACAACGGCATTATGTTTTCTTTTTCTTATTGAGGAAATTTTTTTTTGATTGTGGAAATTTTCAGCAATCTTGGCGCATTTCGGACAATTATCTTCAGTGTTAATTGTAGTCTCGTAGCACTCCTGGCACAAGTGATGATAATTTTTGCAGAAAAATGGAGCACCTGGTGTAACAAATTTATCACAAGCACGGCAAACAAAATTGTCTTCATAATTGAAGTCAAAACTTGGCGGAGATTGTTCAAGAAACCATTCGTTTTTCTTCTCATCAACTTCGTCCTCGAAGTCGCCAAAGAAAATCACGACATTTGGTGTCATGAATTCATATAAATATTCAAGATAGTCTGCGTGCATATTAAATTCAAATTGATTTGAGGCTTCTTCGTGGGTTTCAAATGGACCGTTCATCTGCATACTTTGTGTTCCAAACAAACCCAATTTTATGTGATAGTCGACTGGTTCCGGTGGTCCAATTTCAAAAATTCCTCTACAAATAATTCCTTTCTGATATTCTTCGGCGTTTGCTAAGAACCAATAAACACCATGGGGTGTAGTCAAAAGTAATGGATTTGTTCCACGTAGATCGTTAAAAGTCAGCTTGAAGAACGAATCCGATTGAATTGCTCGAAGCTGGTGAGGATGACATGTTTGAAAATGTGCTTCAATTTCCGAAATATGACCACACCAAGAGCAATCTGGCATTCGGCAGAAACACGGATAATGATAATTGCTATTGATAATTGTTGCCATTTTGATTTACAATTGTTGATATTTTATTTAAATTTTACAATCACTAATTAACAAATTTACACTTTGTAATAATCACTGTTTATGATTCGGTTAAGTTAAAATAACTAATTTATAAATTTATGATGCAGAAGTTTATATCTGCATCATAAATGTGGAGGGGGATATGCAAAATAATGAAAAGGACGAATTGAAGAGGCTATAAAATAATTACCTAGAATTATCGCGGTAGCAGTAAAAATATTTAAATCCGGCTTCATAATTAATTTACAAAACATTTTACCTGAATATTAATATATCCTTCAAGAATCAAGGAAGAGATAATAAATTATTATTTTGAATATTACAAAATGGGCGTTTTGTAAATTTCCATACTAATTGAATTGATTTTAATATCAATCAACGAATGGAAAAAAATTACCTTATTTCTCAAGAAATTAATTTATTGTTTTCAAATATTTTATAAATATTTAAATGTTAATTTATTAAATTATTATTTTATATTCAAGATTATGTGTAATAGTTTATTTATCAAATAATTATCGGAAAAGTAATTTAATGGAAATAATAATTTTATTTTCCAAATTAATTTGAATATTTTCTTTGATCTATGGAGTTAATATGAATCTATTATACCAACATTTGTCGGTCCTTAAACAAAAAATTTTTAATATTTTGTATTTCTACATTTATAAGAAATGCCTCCATAAAATACATATATAGAAATTAATTTTCCAAACCAATTAATTGGAAGAAAATAATTCATTCACCACACTTTGGATTCATAACACTTCAAGTATACTACTGATAATAAGAATTTCAACTTAATTATACATATACCGTATTTGCATGATTTTGTATCAATTTTTAAGATGTAAATTTAAATGTTAAATCATAAATTTGCCATATTCTAATTAGAATTAACTATTTTAAATAAATTGCTGATGTTATAAAAAAATATTTTCGAAAAATTGGTAAAATGATGCTAATGCGTACACGTTTATAAATTCCCATAATGAACTTAAATCTTTCCGTTTTCAAATTAAATTTTATTCCAATTTAATTTAATTAATAATAATTTTCATAAATTCTGTTAAATAATTAATATTATATCCTTCAAATACATATTCAATATTTTGCTCCTAATTATTATTTTTCCATCACTAATAAATATTAATTCTTTTTCCGAAAAAAAAAATTTGTTTGTAAATATAAACGAGGCTTGTTTAAAAGGAATCCGTATGAAATGGGGCATATCTAACATAATAAAAATAATATTGTTATATAAAAAATTAATTTATATAGAAAAAATTCAGATTGATGGCAATAACAATTTATAATAATGACTTGCTATATACTCGTATAGTTCAGAAAAACCAATTTTAATAAAATACCTATATAAACATAAATAAATTAATAATTTAGGTAATTTGTAAACGTCATGTAAATTTTATAATTTTTGTCGTGTCACGATTTGTCGCCGCAAAAATTTGTCGACCATAAAAAAAGGGGTAAATATTAAATTTTATAAATGATTTATTAATAATTTATATAAAAAAAAAAGGATTAATTCAATTTATTAAGGATGTAAATTAAATTAATATTGTCCTTTTATTAATTATTTACTTTTTAACATTAATTAAATTGTTGTTAACAAAATTTAATACTGAATTTTATTTCCTCCAACTCCTATCCAACAACAAAAACTAATTCTAAATTTATTGATTTATATATATGTAAGTTTATTTACCAATGAAAAAACTAACTTTACCACCGCCATCACTTAATTTGATAAATACCACATAGAAAAAAATATTTAATTGTTTTCGGTTAAACCAAAAAAAAAAAATATTGAATAAAACAACATCCTTTTACCACATCACTACTAAATTATGTAACATATACAACACAAACGTAAGAAAAAATGTATACTTACATTAAAGGAATAAATTTTTTTTAACTAACAGTAGCTGCCACAGCAGTAAACCCAACTAGCACATTTACTATTATCATAAAAATTTTTCTATATAGTATTTCCAAAATCAACATAATAAATTGAATAGATTTAATGTTGACAGGATAATTAATATTAACAAAAAAAAGTTACACATAAAAAATTGTTAAAGAAGATTTTTACTGTCATTGTTTTAAAGTTTAAAGAATTCTGCAAAAAGTTAAAAGTACATACTTAAAAAATAATGTCCAACTGGAGGACGCGATGCTCCTTTCACAATAAAGATTATTTTTATGTACTATTAAATTATTAAATAGAAAATTTTGCAACTTTACTTCATTCTTTATTTCGACATTGAAATATATAAGGTATAAGATGGTACAATTTTTTTTAAAGTTTCTTGTCACGTCTACAATTTTACAGAAAAACAACAACAGAGTTTTATTTAAGGATTTTTTTTTTTATGTTTCTAAGGAAAAATGGATATTTTATATAAACAAATTAAGAAAACAGATTCGTAAATATAAGAAAATAAATTTTTCCTTTATATTCAAATTAATATAAAATTTATTTATTGACATTAAGTCTATTATGGAATTTTTTCTTACAAATTGGAAATATTCGAAGAGTACACGATAGTAGTATATAGTCCTGGATAATTCGTATTTTTCCTTTTGTGTAATCAAGATTTTATTACTCCGTTCAGGGTAGACTTGGAGCTAAATCTATGATAATATAGAAATTTTGTATTAAAACTGAATTAATTAATTATATTATTCTTCTAGTAAAGTAAGTTTTTCTACTGACTGACTAATGTTATGGTATACTACTAATTTCTTGTCATATTTAAATTCCTATTTTCAAAAATATTTAGTATACTCAATAATTTTGTTGGACAAATCTCTATCCTATATTAATCAAAAGTTTATTTGAATATTTAAATTTCTATTTACACAATATTTTCACTTCCTTTTCATAAAACGTGGAAAACTTCATTATTATATAATTGCAGCTTTACGAAAAACTTAAATATCTAATTACAAAATGAATTTTACACTACATTTTCTGTTATAGTTAATTTGAATAAAAAAAAGACAAGACACTCACTTTGGGTAAAATAATGAAATTCTTATGAAAAACTTATTCAAGTCCTCTAAGTATCCTTTCAGATAAAAAAAACTTTCAATTGTGTATGGTATAAAAATGCAAACTTTTTCTGTTTAGTTTTGATCAAAAAGAACAAAACTGAAAAAAAAATTAAGTAATGTGTACTACAAAATATTCTTGTGTACATCCTTTTTATGTCCTAAAGTTTAGGCTAAAGAATAAGGAAAACTTTGTTTTTTAGTAAGAAATAAATATATGTTTTTAGTAAACAAAAAATTTTTTGTTTTGTTTTTTTAGACTTCACCTCCAGGATATAAAATATCATTAAATATTTTTCTTTATTATCCCTTTTTTTTTTGCTAGTTTTAACCTTGTGGCCTACATTAATATAATTTTTGTTGTTTTGTAAACTAACAAAATGAGAAAAATATATAATTTCTAGGGAAAAAAAATTTTTAGTATCCTTTTTTTGTAAGGGTAACATTGAATGTTGTTTTTGATAGGTTATTATGAAATTATTTATTTAACTATTGACATAAACCTTTTAGTTTATATATATACATTTAGTAACTATTATATGGTCCAATGAGTTTACTTTGGTTAATTAGGGATTCTTTATGTACTAATAAACTAATTAATCAAATTGTTTTAAGGAAATTTTAAATTTGTGGTATTTTAAATGGAAATATCATTCTACATGCTAATTAAATCCAAAAATTATGTGTTAAATTTTTTAATACATTTTTCTGGATTGAATAAAACATTTTAAATACAACAAAATTATAGTAAATAAGATGATTTTTTAAAAACTTTAAGAATATTATGTTAATTTTCTATTACGGTATTATATAAAAAAAATAGAAAATTTTATATTCATTTATTTATAAATTCTAATCGTTTATTCTGCTCTATGTAAATAATTATTTTTTTAATGCACCCCTTAATACTGAAAATATATAGTTTAATGTTGATGTAAGATTTCAACATAAAAATAAAGAAAACTTATATACTTATATATATACTCGTATATTTGTTATGTTTAAGGTAACCGGCCGATTCCACTAGATCAATTCCACTAGACACAATTCCACTTGGTATAATTCCATTTTGAAATATTTAATTTCATTAATTTAAGAGATTCATGAATTTAATGCAGATATGTATATCCGCGATTTTCAATCCTAAATACGCTGTGTCTAGCGGAATTGATCTATAATGGAATCGGCCTAGAATCGTATATAACAGAGCTTATAACAATTATTTTTCTGCTTGGTTTCTAATACTATATATACTCGTATAAAGACATTTCATATACTACATTATGGACATAAAATATCATGTTTAAGAATTTAAAAGTTACTTTTAAATTTAGATGCTGTAAAAATTACATAGTAGCAAATCTCAGAAAATTTATGAAATCTTTTTGGATAATGTATACATACATTTAATATCATTCAACGTGTAATTAAATTTATAATTAACTCGAATTTACAAATTAATTGAAATTTAGGAATACTAAATATTTATATGTAATAGTTTGAAATTACAGATCCATCTTAGGACCATTTGCTTTTAGTTTTAGGTTTCAATGTCAACACGATTTAATAGAATAATTCCTTGTAATAATTTTAAGATAAATTATTTCAATTTACAATTTGTTTTTTTGTGCATATTTTTAGGCGTTAACAAAAATGAAATAGTTTGTATATAATATTTTACAATGGAAAATTTAATTGTTCATTAGAACAAGTTATGTCAAAATATTTTACATTAAAAAAATGTATAATATAATCCAAGATAATTCATCTTTATTTATAATTATACATTTATTAAACGTTTTTTTATCTAATTCATTTTAATTGTATAAAATTAGCCTAAAGAATTTTATTGAATTTTTCATATTTTCCACTCTTATATAAAAAAATAATAATGTGAAATATGAAAAATTATTTTTCATCTATAACTATTAAATGCTGTAGTTTAACTCTGACAGCTATATAGATTTAATATATGACAATAAAGTGGAAAATATATATAATATAAATGTTCTATAATTTAATATGTCATTTTCTTCTTCTTCTTGTATTTGTTCTCTATTTGTTAATATTACTAAAAAAAACCCCATTTTTTTAAAATATGAATTATACTTCCTTTATTCTGTGCAAAAAGATTAACTCCGAACATTTTAGCATTAGTATCGTACCAAAAAAAAACAAATAATTCTTATGATTGATCACAAAAATGTTGAAATAATATTAAAAAAAATATGAAGGAAGAAAAAAGATATAATTAAATGAAAAGATATAAAAGAATTTTCTCTTCATATTATTTAGGTCAACATTTTATTATATTACTGAAATGTTTCAAGTAAGAAATATACGCAAAATAAATTATATTTCATATAGTAACATATGGAGCTTTAATAAAAAAATATATGTAGAAAATTACATTTATTTCATTTTAGTTTTACTATTGCAAAACTATTTTTATGATTTCGAAGATGTTTAGTTTTTGTTTACCTTTATCATATTTTTTGAAGCAAAACTTTGTTTTACCATATTTATGATCTACAAAAATTACATATGAGATGGTTAAAATTCACCTTATGTACTGTAATAAAATAAATAATGTTATATAAAGGAAAATTTTGTTATAGAAAAATGATGCCGGAAGTTGCAAGCAATAAATTTTGAAAGTGTAGATGAAAAATTTACATAATGTCTATATGATCTCAATTGTAATGTTAGAGTTGTTGTGATCTCTATACTTGCTATATTTTGATTTTAAATTGTATGACCTAAAAGCATTAAAATGTACATAAATATTCCTGTTGTTATATTTGTATAATTTTGAAATTATTGATTTTATATACATACTTAAAAAAAATTCAGTCACATTTTTTATAAATTATTCTTACTGAAACAGGAGCAATCTTTTACAACCAAATAAATATTATTTCTACATAAAACTTAGATACATATTTTCATATATCATATATAAAATAACCATAACCATTTGTTAACAATTTACCAGAACATAAAACGGATTTCAGTAAAATAAAATTAAACAAATACAACAAAAAAACTAATATTTGCCCGAAGTGATTACATTTAAATTTTCATCCTAGTAATGTTTTTTTTTTTTTTTGATGTACTAATATTGGTTTTATATGGAATTACAACACATTTTCATATATCTATTTTTCATTATTTTGTGGTTAAAGTACAACAAAAATCGGAAATATATAATCCTAAATGACTATAAGGAGAAATATATATATATATATACAATTTTTGTTGTATACTCAATAAACATCTTAAATTATCCAAATTGGACATATCAATATATTTTTGTATAACATAATCTAAAATTGGATATCATTTTCTAAATTTTCTATACCATACATAAAATGATATTTTCTTGGTATATAATATACCAACAACATATACACGAAGTTTTTTTTTTCGATTCAAATAAAAAGTATTTTTTTTTTGTATATAGAATTTTTGACATAATAAATAAAAGGAAATTTCAAATTTGTATTTTAACAATATTCAAAAAAAAAATTATTGTCACCATTTAAAAGTATGTACTATATCAAAAATCATGTTTATGTACATATAAATAAAAAACTTAACTTAAAAAAAAAAAAAATATATCAAATAAACCATAAACATGTTTACTGTCGGTTTAAATTTTCATTTCCTTATGTCAATAAATAAGAGTGAAAATTTCTATTTTATTGTTGTTGCTGAAGAAGAAATGAAAATATATGTAAATTTTTATTTGAATTGACAAAAATTTAAAATATGTAAACTAATTGACACAATTGACATAACATTTTATACTTTTACACCACATAATATTTATTTATATTACAATTTTTTTTTTACACACGCATTTACATAAAAATATAAGAAAATTTTATACAAAAAAAATTCTTATTTGAATTCAATTTTTTTATATATCTTCTGATATCAAACAAATTTATAATCTAAGGTAAATAAAATTTATTGAGAAATATTATATAAATTCTTTTTTTATAAAAAAAATATCGTTAAAAATGATTGAAAAAATGTTGATTGATATTCTAAGTGACTTTCAATTTTTTAGTTTATTTATGATTGTGATAAGTATTCTAAAATTTCTATTTCTACTTCCTAGATTATAATGTTCCTTTCGACATTCTGTTGTATATATGAAAATAAGGTGAATTTTCCTGTGACACATATCAGGAAATATTACCATTTCCAACGACATGTATGAGTAATGAAGGTAGGAAGGTAAATAGAATTTTGTCGAATCTAATGTTTTGTATTGTTATTCGTAATTTATTTAGTTGCTTTATATTATATTACTTCCTGGAAGTAACCAGAGTGAATTAATTAGTTATTAAAAGTAATATAACTAATTTATAATCCACGTAAATTGTAAATAAAATTTTACTAAATTTTGTAGCATTATTTAAATTTTAATTATAATTTTTTGAAAAATTCGATAAAATATTTAAGTAGAAAATCTAAATTATATATTAAAAACGTAGTAAAAACCACTTAGTATAGTAAAAACGATATTTTGTAACAATAAAATAAGATTACTTCTATAAAAAAAAACCTTTCTTACTCAAATAATGACGTGATAATTATCTTCACTTTTTGTTTGAATTATATTTTTTATAACATTGAAATTGTTCTTTTATTTTATCAAATCCTTTAATGATTATCTTACCTAAGCATTTTTCCTATTATAATACACATTTCCTTTAAAAAAAATACAAGACCAAAAGTTTAATGATTATTTCCTTTATTTCAGATATTGCGATATTTTGATTTACGAAAAAGAAACATGAAAAGATATTTTATGGCGAAGATGAAGAACATAAAAATAAATATATACATATATATATTATATATATATATATATATATATATATATATTTGATCGTAAAGTTCAACAACAACATCACAAATTCACCATTGTCCTTTATTATTGGACACTTAATAAAATCTAGGACATAAGAAAGGACTGTGGGAATTGATTAGATAAAATTACGTAATTGAATAATTTCACAGTCCTTTTATTTTGATATTCATTTTATGAAATGAAATTTATATACCAAGCCCAAACCACAAGTATATAATAAAAATGATATAAATTCGTTTTTTTTTATATACAATATAAAGTGTAGAGTTCAGCAAATTTTATGAATGACATTTCCCCCCGTTTGTGCATTAAAGTTCTTCATTATCTTGTAAATTTAATAATACAAAACTGTTTTGGAATTATGGTCAATTTTTGGTTTATATCTTAAGATTTTCTCTAACCAATAAATTCAATTTAAAAAATTCTTGATTATTTCTACAAATTATTTTTAAATTATCATTACAAAATTTAATCAAATTGATAAAATGTCTTATTTTGCAAAATTTATTAGGTAATAGTATTTCCGAATCAAAGTCAAATATAAATTTAATTTGAAACTTAATTAAGTATTACTATTAATTATAAATTTAATATTGGTAATCACTATGGTAATAATCACAAAAATTATGTCATAATATTTTTATCACAAATGAAATGTAAAAAATTAGGTGTGATGATAATTAATATAATTTTATCACAACTAATTGTTTTGTATAATACAAAAGATAATTTATATTTGTACATGTAAATTATCTTTAACATTACCATATACGCAACATAGTAATTGTTGAAAGAGTAATTATTTTTAGTTATAATTAATTAAACGATAATATACATATACCTATATGAATACGGGCGAAATGTTGTAATACATGTTTAAAATGGGCATAAATTCTTTGTATAAAAGGGGTGAGATTGATAATTTAAATAATTTCCTTATATAAATTACATTAAATAACAATTATATCTACAAATTGTATCATATATAAGTAATCAGGGACATGCACAAGATAATAATTGTAATATATTAATGAAACTATATTTCAACTTAAATATATAAAACTTTCATTCTATGAAAAGTCAATCAATCATGAAAATTTTTTAATTCACATACTAAATCATAAGACTGTTTAATCGATATAAATTATATAACAATGTAAAATTCAAGGATACAATTACTATATTTTTCTAAGGAAAAATTAAATTGTACCCTAAAAGAAAATGTTAAAAATAAATATTTGACTTTAGCACATAGCACACTGTATCTTTAAGTAATGTTGAAAACAAAATTCTTAATAATTATCAAAGTTCAAAAAAACATATTTACAACAAAAAAAAAACAGACATTGTAATTGCTGTACAACTTTATCTATTACAAACACATTCGCTTAAAACTTCGTCAGAAAACTTTTTTTCTCTGCTTTCTTACAAATTTAAATATTGTATCTTTTATAATGGAATTTTTTTTTATGATCAAGGATACTTAAAAGTATAAAATTTAACTCTTTTTCTTAAAATAAAAAAAAAAAAACCTTTTAAAAAACTTCTTTTAACGAAGCATATTCTTTTTGTTGCCTATAAAAATGAAATTTATGAAATAAAATTTATATTAAATAAAAAAATGACTTTAAAATTGAAACAATAAAGATAAACTTTTTCAATTTTATTGGTGAAAGTCTCTTAGGAAATTTGTTAGTAATTTTTTTTTCTATTTTACTATTAAAAGTATACATAAAACAGTACGACAGGAAACACACGGTCAACTCATACTACAAAAAAAAAAATTCGGTAGCATATGTTTTTTATGTTATTTCCAAAAAATTAAATGACATATTTCTAAAATGTTTTTTTTAAATTATTATTATAGTCGTCTGAGACACACAATTAAAGGATGAACTAAAAGATTTTTAAAATAATATGAAATTCAATTTAAAAAAATGTTTTTTTATGTATATAAGTTAATAAAATGTAAATTAATTATAATTATAACCAAATTAATTTTGTTATTTAAACAATTTAAAGGTTGAAAAATTTCATGTTCTGAAATATTTTTATAATAATAACTAAAATTTCCTGTATGTATACGAGTATAACAAAAAACTATATAAATTCTGTACTGGTCAATGATATATTTTCTATATTTACATTGTAAACAAAAATTATTTGTAAAAAAATGATTGCTTACAAAACTCCAAAATAAACTATAAAAACTATATAAAAAGAGATATGAACCTTTAAATTATTCCACTCACATCCACAAAATTACAATTTTAGGTTTTTGATAGTCCTACTAAAAAACTATTAAATTGTAAGTATGTAGGCAGTGTTTTTATTTATATAACATGATTAATATTTCTCTACTATGATTGATATAGTAGTATAATATTTATGTTTATAGCGTATCTTATCATTATTTTTTAACTAAGTTGTAACAAAAATTTCCAAGAAAATTATTTTCTCTTAAATATTTTCGTTCTCAAATTTATTGCGTTAAAAAAGGAATACAAAAACTTTTATTCAATATACAGCAAAAACCCAACAAGGACAATTTGTTCCTTTTTTTTTTTGGATGATAAATAAATCCATAAGATGGTTTATAATATTATATAAATATTTGATGTATTAAAATTGTTTTGCGGTTAATTTAATATGAAATTTATAACTTTAATATTATATACATTTAATCTAAGACTTCCGGATTGTAAAATTATTTTTATAGTATATCTTATTTTCTCTGGGATATAAAATTGTAATTTAAGTTAAATTCTTACAGTAGATTTCATATCAAAATTTTTTATAACATAAAATGTGTATATTGTTAAGATTAAGACAATTAACATAAATTTTAGAGTTTATTGAATACAATTAAATTTAACAAATATAATTTCTTGGATTTAAAATGATTTCTTATGATACATAAATTATATTTAAATTCATATTAGAATTTGCTTAATATAAATTGAAATTTCTATATAACTAATTCAATAAAGTAGCTACTCATAGCTTAAAGAAAAATGTCAGTTGAAAAACTTGAAATACTAAACTAACTTTTTAAGAAACAGAAAATAATCTTGACAATATAATTGTGACAAATATAATTTGAAAAATCACAATCTTAACTAGAACATAAATATTATATATAAAAATCATACCTTATAACATTATTAATATTAATTTAATTTTATTACCCACAAAATTTCATCTTAATTAATTATTCATTATCTTACATTGATTTGGGCAAAGATCAATATTATCTAAATAATTATAATTAATTTCATACTAAAACTCCTGGATTTTAATCTATAAATAAAAAACACCTTAATATTTCCCTTATATAAAGAACAAAAAACTTTTCTATTTAAAAGTTTTTTTTTTTTCAAATACTTGATACAAATAAAATAATAGGAAAAAGTTTTCCACAAATAAATAATTAAATGGTATATGAAAAATGAAAGGATCTCTGATAATAAAAACAAAAAAAAAATTATATACACTGTTAAGAATTTTTTTTCGAAATTATACCATTAATATTTATATTTAATTAGTAGAAAATAGATGTCAATTTGAAGCATAATATTAAAACAGTGTACCATCATTCATAAAGTCTGGAAAACCATTAAAAAAAAAAGTTTTTTTTATTATTATTATTATAAATAAACTTTGTTTATGATTATGAGACACTAAGTAAATAAATAATTTATATAATTAAAACGTTTTTATTTTACTTATAACAATTTTGGTTAAGTATTATTGAGTTATATTTGTGATTTGATTACAAAAAAAAAAATTATTTTTGAGTATTTAATACTCCCTCTGTTCCAAATTATCATATACATTTCTAGTATAAAGTTTTTTTCCAAATTATGATATACAAAACTCTCAAAGTGTTTTTATTTATTTTTAAATTTTAAAATATATACAAAATTAATTTAAATTAAGTTAATTATATAACGAAAAGTAATGTATTCTAAAAGATTGTTTATTGCACGCATTCAATGAAATAGAAATCTTTAAGATCTTGTTTTCTTAAGGATTTTGGCGACCTGTAATACTTTACTGTAATACCTGTTTTTGATCTGTTATAGCAAAAGCTACAATATACCATTTCGCTGATCAATAGTCAATTGCTTCGATTTGATTATTCTTCTTTCTAAACAGCTATTTTCCCGATCCATATTTAATTTATTTTAAGCGCTACGGGTGTGATTAAATTTTCAATGCTTTTTGATGATTTTCTATTTAATAACAACAATACAACGGAAAATTATACGTAATGCCACCTATTAATGAGTACGGGCACATCATTTTTATTGATATTACAGTAAAAATATCCTTTAATTGTATAAACCATCCATAATCGGAATGTTTTTATAGAAATGTATATCATAATTTGGAACAGAGGGAGTATTAGATTTAATTGAACTTTTTAGTATAGTTCAGAAAAATTTTCTACTAAAACAAATAAATTTATAAATAAATTTTTGATAATTTGTTGTTTTTAAAACTTTATGACCTAAATTTCATTTCATTTCTTACTTTTTTCGACATATGAGATAAAAATTGGTGTATTCTTTTAATTTTTTGATATATTTGTTTCTGTTATATACTATTATTTGAAAGTGTGTTGATTGTCCTGTTTCCTGACAGTCCTGAAATAACTGAGCCCGTAAAATATAAGAAAAACTAAAAAAAAGATTAATTTTTGATATGAAAAAGGATATATATTTTTTTTTATCTATTTGTATTTTCTTTACAAATGACAGGATAATTTTTTTTAGGTTTTGTGAGATTTATTATATTAATGTATGAGTAAAAAAAGAGGAAAATTTATATTAAATTATAAAGAAATAGACTTTTGGCATAATTTCGTTTTACGGAAGAAAATTCTAGACGAAAATGTACAAACTTAACTAATATAGAACGAAATACCTACTGTGGAAAATTTAATCAGAAAAAGAGAAATAAAGAAAGAACTTTCCTTGGTAAATGGAAAAATTTAGTTAAATTGAAGAAATAAATAATAAATTTACTACATATTTGTAATAGCAGTCAAAGTAGATTTTTTAACCAAATTGCTATTAAAATTTAAATGTTTCTACACATGTCTAATTGGGAAAATAACAACCAAATTTGTGCATATTTAATTAATCCAGAAATATGTTCATAATTATGTATTATATGTACAATGTATTTACATAAGTTTACAACATATCTTTTAAGACAATAATTTTAGAAAATTATTGAATCTGTCGCAGAAAAACAGAAACAATCAAATTATACATAAAAATTAACAAGATAAATATACATATTTGTATAATTAAAGTAGCATATGTTATACTTTTAACACATTACTAAAATAAATAATATAAATAACAATGATAAAAATCTGAATTATCATTATTTCTACATATACTTATATGTTTTATATATTTTGAAATATACGATAAAAGAAAAAAAGATTTCAATAAATAAAGATTATTATATTAAATCCAATATCGTAAATGTATAAAATATATGAAAAAAAGGGCATAGACACTCAAGCTTTATAACGAAATAAAATTCAAAATAAAATCCTTGTTTCAAAAAAAAAAAAAATATATATCCTTAACAAAAATTCTTTTACATATACCAAAACGAAATTGCCTAAACATTTATTTTTATTTATTTGCTTTTTTTTTATTATTATATACAGGGATAATAATAATAATAATACTAAAAACAGAAATCCTATATGAATTTTCCTATCGCATTTTTCTTGTTATCATAAATGGAAATTTTGAAAAATTATTATACATATACGTCAAATAATCTTGCGTATATATGGAAAATCTAAAGCAATAAAAATAAATAAAAATCGATTACAATAAAATTTCACTTTTTAAAATGAAATTATAATATGAGTTGGAGTAGTGAAAAAGACATATTGCTCTCGATATGATGATTTGTGTAATGAAACGAAAAATATTTACAATAATGTAATTATTGTAATTTTGAAATGTTGTTGACATATTCTTATAAATTATTACATTAATATATATGTATAAATTATTTAATCGAATTTTTCATTTAACTTTATAAAGAATTTCATAAAAATATTGTGAATTATGGTAAAATTGAATCATAAATTCCTCAAAAAGAATATAGATCTATTTTATAAATACCATATATCTATTTTATAAATACCAGATAATCCTTATTTTTTAAGTTATTTTGTAACTAGAAAATCTGAAACTTGATTTTGTATATAAAAAATATACATATAAAAACATACTGTATTAAATTGTTGTAATAGGCGATTTGGGAAAATTAAAATATGTTCACTAAGTAAAAAAACTAAGAGACACAAAAAGTAATATTAATATTCACGATATTTACTTAATAATAATATACGAATATATATTATGGTTAAGTATCCTTACAAAATTATCTTACAAAGATAGTAAAACAAAGTATAACCAAGAACTAAGCAAATATATCTTTATTGTAATTTATGTTTTGTAATTTTGTATGTGCATATATTTTATAAATGTGAATCCGAAATTAAAAAAAAACATTTCAATGCTAATCAAGCTCATATTTAAAATTTAGAAAATTTAATTATTTTTTCTTCATTCTATACAAAAACATATAATATGATATTGTTGTTTTAACACTCTAAAAATGAAATAAAATATTACAGAAAATTGAAATTTATATATATATATTAAATAACTATAAATTGAAATTACATTTGCACTTGCTTGGCGAGAAATATCAACGAAATTAAATCCTGTCAATACTATCGGTTCCTGACATAACATCATTGTTGCATAAATAGTTTTCATCAATTTTACATTATTTTTTGAATTTCCTGATGAATTATTATAAATTATATTTTCCCAATTAGACATGTAGAAACATTTACTTATATTTCCAGTCTGAAATTAAATTTTATCAATTTATATAAGTAATTAATTCATAAACATTATTAAAATTTTGTTATATTACAGTTTCTGTTAAATTCGAACCCATTGTACCAAATAAAATTAATTCACAAACAACTCCACAACTATAAAAAATATATTTTACATTCTGCAATTCTGTTCCAAACTAAAAATGAGAAACTTATAAAAATGATTATAATCATTAAAATTTATTAATTAACTTACACGAAAAACTTCAAATACTGCTAGACAAAGTAAAATTGTATTACATACTATATTTATTAAATATGAATATGAAAACATATTATTTAATTTCACAGAAAATCTACAAAAAAAAGAAAGAATTAATTTAATTTAATAATTTTTATAAAACATCAAATTTTATTCTTATACTCAATTAATTTGCAATATTTTTTATGAATATTTAAAATTTCATTTATAATTGCATCAATTTTGTTAGCACCATCATCACCAATATTTTGAATATTATTAATTTCATTACATATTAATTTAAATCGTGCATTTAAATGAATTATACACAATGTTAGAAAATAACCATCTGATATTATAAATGCTACTAAAGAATTACCAGCCCATGCTAAACATAATGAAGTGCATATATATATCCATAATATTTCTATATTAAAATGTGGCATTATTTTAACTGCAAGTGGACGAATTTTAAATCCTGTAAATATTGCTACTACAACAGGATTATAAATAAATAGATTGCCAGCACATACAAAAGCATAATCAATAATATACATTGGTTTCATCATTCTTTCAATATATTCTTGAATTTTTGGATTTTCTTTAGGTGTAATATAAATTGTTGAATAAAATTCATTTATAAATTTACAAAATTTTCTTTGATTTAAATTCATATAAATGATACGTAGAAAAACTTGAACTGCTACCATAATTGTAAATACATTCTCTATAAGAATATCAATGCCAATATTAATATTATGTATAAAATAATTAAGTTCAGATTCTATTGTTAATACAAATAGCAAAGCTAACAAAAATTTGAAAAAATAATAAATTAGTTTTTGAAAAATTGGACAATTTGTGTTAATTGGCCAAACATAACTTAATTTATACATTTGTAATTGCCATGGTAATTTAATTAATTCCTTAGTAGTTGTTCCAGATTTTGGTGCCAAAAACATTTTTTTTTTTGTGTAATAATTTTAACTGAAAAACTTTCTGAACTATTATTATTATTATTTGAAGAGTTAAAATTGAACTGAAATTATATTTTTAAAGGTAAAACTATTTCAGTAGCTTTTATTATATTTTCATTAGACCATCAGGGTCGTCATTAAAATATCCTAATTTTGATTTCTTCGAACTAATTTGTTGTTTTTATATTTTTATTTGTCAGTCAGTCTTTAAATACGCTGATTACCTATACCCTGAATAATATTATTTCCAATTTTTTAATTATATGTCATTTTTTATTCAGGAAAGAATTTAATATTATTAATTTTTGCTTTTCATATTAAATTTTTAATTATTAATTTGAATTTAGGGAATATATTTTTAATTTGTATTTAATTATTTAAATTGTAGTAAAAAATTCATACAGAAAATATTAATGATTTTTTTAAATTAAATTTAATTGATCCTTAGTTTTCTTTTCTTTTTTTTTTTTAAATTGAAAATTACTTTACTAAAAATATATTTCCAATTTCAATGGAAAAAAACGATTAAATATTTTATTAATTTTTATTTTCACTAATTCCATGAAAAATCTGAAAATATTTTCGCTACATTTTGAATTTAGTATCAATTTTATACAAATATATGAAAATTAATATATTATTATTACAGTAAAATTTTATGTATTATATAAAATTATATAATACATATACGGTATATAAATTTTAATTAATTTTCTTCATTGTATTTAAAAACATATAATAAGAAATTGATGTTTGAACAGCCTAAAAATTTAATAAATATTAATTATACATTAACTTATTATAAAACTAAATTAAAACTTACACCTGCACTGGCTTGACGAGAAATATCAACAAAATTTAATCCAGTCAATACTATCGGTTCCTGACTTAACATCATTATTGCATAAATAATTTTCATTAATTTCACATTATTCTTTGAATTTCCTGATGAATTATAAATAATATCTTCCCAATTAGACATATAAAAACAATTACTAATATTTCCACTCTAAAAATTTAAATTTTATTAAATTTAAAAGATTAATAAAAAAAAATTGTTGTTATACGATTTTTGTTATATTTGAACCAATAGTGCCATATATCATTAATTCCAAAATTACTCCCATTGAAAAACAAATATATTTTAAATTTCCAATTTGGATTCCAAACTACAAGTAATATAAATAATAATACATTTATGTAAAATTTTATATAAAAAATATTATTATAGTAGTATTTATACACAAGCAACTTGAAATGCTGACAAACAAAGCATCACAGTATTTCCACCCAGATTAATAAAATATGGAACTGAAAATCTATCATTTATTTTTGAAGAAAACCTAAAAAATCAAAAAAAAAAATTAAATATTTATCACCTATAATATTTGTATGTACAGTACATAAAAAAATAATCTTACTCTGTTAATTTACTATATTTTTTATAAATATTTATAAACTCTTCAATACAATAAATAATTTTTAAATCTTTTGTAGTACCAGTACAATTTATATGAACATTTTTAATTTCATTTGATAATATTTTAAATCTTGCATTTAAATGATTTATACATAATGCTAAAAAATATCCTTCTCCTACTATAAAATTTATTACTGCCCAACCACCCCATGTTGTAGTGCATAAAGTATATATATAACCACCTAATGTATTTAAATCATATAATGGTATCATTTTAGCTGTTAATAAACGTATTTGAAATCCTGTAAATATTGCAGCTAATACTGGTACACACAAAAATAAAAAACCAGCACCAAGGTAAGCATAATCCATAATATACATTGGTTTCATCAGTAATTCAATATATTCTTGAATATTTGGATTTTCTTTAGGTGTAATATAAATTGTTGAATAAAATTCATTTATAAATTTACGAAATTTTCTTTGATTTAAAATTGTATAATTAATACGAAAAAATAAATGTATTGCTGTCATAATTGTAAATAAATTCTCCATTAGAAGTTCAATACCAATATCAATATTTTGAATAAAATAATTACATTCAGCTACAACACTTGTTACATATATTACACAAAGTAAAATTTGTAGAAATTTATAAAATCGTTTTAGTGAAATTGGACAATTAATGGCAAGTGGCCAAGCTACACATAATTTATACATTTGCAGTTGCCAGGGTATATTAATGAATTCTTTGATTCCAGATTTTGGTACATAAAACATTTTATTTAACACAAAATTTAAACAATAAAATTTTCTGATTATTTGTTACGAAAAGTTCAAAACCAACTGAAATTATATTTAACTATAAATGTTAGAAAGGCGTTTAGTAAGTTTTTCCAAATAAATAAATAAATATTTTTTATTCAATTTTAAAGGTATCTATGCCTGTGTATCATAAAAATCAATTAATTATATAAAACTGTTATTTAATATTTGGTTAAGTCTTCATTTATCATTTTCAACTTTTCATGTTACAAAAATTAATGGTTAATAAATTTATTTACTAAAGTACTTTTAATAAGTATATTTATAATTCTTAAACAATTTTACATAATATAAAATAGTTTAAAATTTCCTTATATCTTTTTTCATTCAATAAAGGCCCAAAAGCTAATAATATGTTTTGATTAAAATTACAATAAATTATATAGTATTTTGACATTTACATAGAATATTTAGATTGAATACTAAATGGAACTAATAAAGAATATAGTTTATGTATTTATATAAAAAAAATTGTAAATTTGAAGAGAAAGTAAATATTTTATTTACTACATTCAATGATTAAATTAGCTATTACATAATTCAGGTAACAATACAATAAAAATATAATTTAATGATTAAAATATTTATGTGAAAGTTATAAAATGTCCAAAATTTTAAATTTAAATAATTTTATAAATATATTTAACCAATTTTTTTCATGGTATTCAAGAACATGTAATATGAAATTGATGCTTTTATCGCCTGAAAGTACATATATTATATGTAATTATATTATTTTCAGTTTTATTATAAATACAATAATCAATTTTACATTTGCACTTGTTGGGCGAGAAATGTCTAAGAACTTCAATCCAGATAAAATAATTGGTTCCTAACTTAACAACATTGCAGAATAAATTATCTTCATTAATTTGATATTATTCTTTGAATTTCCTGAAGAATTATAAATAATATCTTCCCAATTAGACATTATAGAAACATTTACTAATATTTCCAGTCTAATTTTAACATTTTTTTAAATTATTAATTTAATAATTTAATTGGATTGGATTGCAAGAGGGGAATCCGTTCAGGACTCGCGCACTTAGACCAAAAGTAGGTCCATTGTACCCCTCGTGTGGTTACCCTCATGTCACGCCCGCTGAAACGGTTGTGAGCCATCCACTCCCTTTTGCGAATTTAATGATTTGTTGCCAACCCCTGCATCACACAGTTCGTTCAAGAAGAAGGCACCAAAGCATTTATTCCGAAGATGCATGAGTTGGGGACAGTGGCACAGGAAGTGTTCAACAGTCTCCCTTTCGTCATCACATTCTCTACAGACATTACTGTCTGACCTGCGGATTTTGAAAGCGTTGTCGCGGAGCATAGAGTGACCCGTATTGCTATGGCCAGGTACCCATTTCAAGGTAATTCTGTTATACCGGGCCAGGATGTTGAGACTGAGCTTGCAGTCTCGAACCAACTTGGACTTGGTCGTGTAACAGGTAATTTAATTACAAAATAATATAATATGAATAAAAAAATATGTTTTACAGTTTCTGTTAAATTTGAGCCCATTGTGCCATACGCAATTATTCCAGAAATAACACCACAACTATAAGAAATATATTTGAAATTTTGTAATTTCAGTCCATACTATAAAAAAACAAACAATTTCTGTAATACCAAAAATTATATTATATATATTTTTTTCGGATACTTACGCAAGAAATTTGAAATGCTGACAGACAAAGTAAAATTACATTAGAAAACATATTAACAACATATGGTACAGAAAATATATGATCTAATTTCACTGAAAATCTGGAAAAATAAATAAACCATTAATAAAAATTCATAAAATTTTCGAAAAAATATAATCTTACGCTTTTAATTCACAATATTTTTTATGTAATTTTAAAAATTTCTTAATACAATCATTAATTGCTTTATCATTATTTTTATCACTTTTAAATAAAAAAATTTTATAAACATTTTTAATTTCATTTGATAACATTATAAATCTACCATTTAAATGATTTATAGTTAATATTAGAAAATATCCTTCTGATATTACAAATGACATAATTAAAAAACAACCCCATGTTGAAATTATTAATAGAAATATATAAGACCATAATATATCTAAACTGAAATGCGGTAACATTCTAGATGACAATAATCGTTTTTCACCTTTTGTTAAAATTGCTGTTATAACTGGATAACTCATATATGTAAAACCACTAAGCAGATAAGCATAATCCAATGTATAAATAATATACATTGGTTTCATCATTCTTTCAATATATTCATGAATATTTGGATTTTCTTTATGTGTAATGTATAAATTGTTGAATAAAAATCATTTATAAATTTATTAAATTTTCTTTTATTTAAAATCGTATAGTTAATACGAAAATATAATGAATTTGCCATTATAATAGAAAAAGTAACATCCATAATAATATCTATACCATTATAAATATTTTTGATAAAATAATTAATTTCTGCTTCTACGCATATTATAAATGTTACAGATAGTAAGATTTTAAAAATTAAGTAAATTAATTTTTGATAATATTGTACAATTTATTTGAATTCGCCAAACTAAACAAAATTTATACATTTGTAATAATTGCAATGGTATTTTAATTGATTCCTTGTTTCCAGTTTGTGGTATTAAAAACATTTTTTTTAATCCAACTTCAAATATTTTATGATTATTTATGGTTAAGTTAAAATATAGAACTGAAATTAAATTTTAAATAAAATATTTCAAGAAGCTTTTATTACATAATTATTTTATGTTTATGTTGACAAAACCAGATCAGTGTAGCATGTAGGAAATTTAATTTAAACGCATGGAAATAATAGTGTCTCATATTATAGTATAATATAATATATATAATGTGCCTTAATATACATAATAAACATTTTCCTTTAAATGCCACTGGTAAAAATAAATATATTAAAATCATTATTTATATAATGTAGATATACCTTTTAATTTAATTATAAATGTAGTATTTATTTTTATTTACATTAAAATCTTCATATTAATATTTAATTAACATATTTTCCATAACCATAACAAAATAATAAATGTTAATAATATATATTTTTTAATACGAAAATTTAACACACTTTCTTCTTCCATAAGGTCAATATCAATAATAATAATAATAGTTACAAGCTTACAATAATATATAATTTTGATTTGTTGTTATATTACAATTATCTGTAAATAATCAATATTATATTTAAAGAGGGAAATAGTAATGAAAAGTCAATAAATCTGAAATTATCAAGTCAATTCTGACATTATAATTCTTGAACAATATCTACATACATACATATAATTTGGTTACAATAAATTCAAATTAAACTATGATAATTGATGGTTTAATACACATTTTTATAATAACACAGTGTTCTAATAATTTGAATCTGTCATTTCTCCACTGTTTCTAAATATTAATTTAATTATATAGTACAATCAGATAATTTTTCAAAAAAACTAACAATCTGACTGAATAAATAAATCTATTATCCTTTCATGAATATAATTTTTATGGTTATATAAGTATATACTCTCTGTACGCTTACCATTTCATTTCATAGATATTATTTATGTTTGCTATATATAAATTTTATTGCTCCTGCTGTTGAAATTATGGGTTTTTATTTTGTTTTAACTTGTAGTTTTTCATAGTTTTTGGTGTATAAAAGGAAAATTATTTAATCATAATTTTCTTTAAATTAGCATAATAGACGTTAATAGCTTTTTTATATGCTAAAGAAACTTTGTTTATATATAAGATTATTTTATTTTGGTTATTATGAACCTTTTTATAATAAATATTTTATATTATGTATTATGATTTTTATTATTATGCTATATTTATGTAGTTCAAATTATAAATGTAACTATACAAAATAATTATTCAAAAATTAATGGCTAATTTAAATTATAGTAATTGTATCGTAATAAAAAAATAAGTTACATAAAATTATAATAAGAGTAAATATGTAATATATGATTAGAATATAATAGAGTTTAAAAAATGAAATTAAGATATTAACGAAACTATGAATGGTAAACTAAATTAACTTTAGTATAGTAGGTAATTAGTAAATTATTAATTTTTTGACCCTGTAAGGTACTAAATATTTTACCAATATACTGAGCTAATTTTAGAAATTCTCTTCTTCCGGAAAATGAAGAAATTTTCATTCATATTTATAATTTATATATAACAAGAAACCGGAGGCAATGATTATAATATATCGAACTTTCCATATATTTGATATATTAATTACAGAAATTAATATTGGTAGCTTGAATTAATATTGTAATTATTGTCCTAAAATATTTTTAACTTGTCCTTTGTGAAAACAATTTTCTATATATTAAAAATATATCAATTTAGTTATTAGTATCGCAAGTGTCAAGTCAAATTGTTTAGAAATAAACTAAATTTTATATTAAACTTAAATTAATCTTTAAAATTTAATAGTCCAAGGTAAAATAATTCACATTTATTTATATATTATTGAAAATAAAAAATATTACAATAAAATTTCTAGATATATTTTTTTGCTCATTTATTTTTATAGTTTATTTATAGACTTAATTCCTAAAGATCAGTCATCAGAGATTTGTATACCAAAAATAAACTTAATTGATAAATAAATATAAATAAATTAATTCTGATTGTTTTTCGATTAATAATTAATTACCATCCATTTAATCTTTATTTTATTTCTTTTATTAATACTAATATTAGAATAATTTTAGATTTCCAAATGATTTTCTCTTATATTATTATATACACAATTAATTACGATAATATATTAAAAAGGATATTTTTTTTGTTAATCAAAATCTTATAAAATGAACAGCTAAAAATAATTGAAATTTATTGATTATTTTTTTTTTTTTGTTATTGTTTAAAATCAAATTGAATAATAATTAATTCAAATCAATTAAAACATGTTTTAACAAAAATATCTACTAATCGAAAAAATTAAGTTTTAGGAAAAAATTAATATTATAAAATTTTATTTCAAAATTAAACTAAATATATTTCCAATTTAAATTTAAAAATCATCAATTACAGGTTACCGGATTACGAACTGAATAATTTGATAAAAAAAGCAAATTTTTTTTATGATAATAAAATGTCCTTATAGGAAGAGAGCTTGCAAACAATAAAGAATAATATAAATAAGAAATTATATTCGTTGGACTTTTTATACTATATACAATCAGGGACAAGTAGCACAGACAATATTTCTGAGTGCTGTTTACAGATTATCGATAATTATTCAAAAAAAAGAGCATCACAATAGCAAAATACAGAATTAAATTTTTATATTACAAAAAAAAAATTGTTGTAGTGATTTCAATATTCTGAAAAATAATATGTAATATCAAGGATTCAAGTAAATAAGAAATTTAAAGAAAGAAATATTGAATTAAAACTTTAATAGTTGATCTATTTTCTTCAAGGATATTAAACTTTATTTGAAAAAACTATTAAGTTTGAAGAAATTATTGAAGAAAGAGTGGTACAATATTGAGGACATTAAATAATTATGAAACCGTATTATTAATAATTTGTGTTATAAAAATCAATTTTTTTAATTTGAAAATAATTTAATTATAAATATTTTGATATATTCTTTAAAAAAATTTAATTTTCTTGCAAGAATAAATATTTTTATAATATTTTTATAATATACAATTATAACATCAAATTTAGCAAAGAATGATAAAATATTTCAAAGGTAAAGAGAAAAAATATCATTAAAATGTCCTGCAAATGAAGCTCATAAATATTATCTTATTTTCCAATTTAAATATTTGACAAAATTTAATGGAATAATAAATGTAAAATGAAAATAATAAGAAATCTTTATAATTATTTGTTATTTTTATATAAATTATTTATAATTGTCAAGCAAGCATTTTGGCTGCTATTAAATACATTGGAGAAACTCTCATCATTGCCATCCTTAGTCCCTAGTGTTTGTTATAGAAGCTAGATAGAAATTCATTGCCATCCTTAGTCCCTAAGTGTTATATGAGAATGGATGTTAGGTGCGTTAGAAATATTCTGAAAGTATACCAATTAAGTTGACCCTTGTTACATTATCTAATAAATGTATTGTAACTAAGGATGCTTAACGTACAAGGATATAATTTTTCATCATTCAAAATGACAATCCTAAACTATGTATAAATAAACGAAATTAAAAATTCCTGGTTTATCTAAAAATTTAACAAACTTAACACGAAATTAATAGAATTTTTTTTTAAACACTTCTATAATGTTATTATACGTATTTAATTTTCCGGAAAAGTAAAAAACTTTAAAATTGGAAAATAAAATCAAATTAGAACTGATAGTTTTTATTGTTGTTAAATCGAAAGAATTTTTAATTAAAAATTGAGGTAAACAAAACTTCTCCCCTTTTTTTTGAAAATTTATATTCCAAAACAATAGAAATTAATGTGAACAAACTGGAAAATTGTGGAAATAAAACTCAATGCGAAATATACGGGATGATTTCAAATCAAAGACATGTTGACATACTGAACAATTAAAATGAAAAATATAATATAGAAATATAAAAATTTTACGAAGCAGACTTTCTATTATTTAAAAGTTTCGGTATGCGGTATATTAAGAACAATTGAATTTTTCAAAACTATTTAAAAACGATAACCTAAGGAAAATTTAATAGGAAAAATTCTTGATTGAAAAATTAAAATTATTTTTTATATATTTCTTGGTTGGTTGGTTGGTTAAAGTGGCGAGGTACGCCACCGACTTGTATTGTACCTCCAAGTAGCACTAACGCGCCGTTTTGTAACAATTCATTCTACTGAGCACGGGGCTGGTTGGTTTGTTTTAGATCCAGTTAGTAGTGTTTAGGAAGTGTGTCAGGTTTGTGTCTAGATCGTTTGTTGATGATGTAGTTTCCAAGTATAAAAGCAAAGTAGTTACTAACAGAAATAAACATTTTGCTTGCTTGTATAATAACTCTGTGAGTAATACGTAAACAAATTCATATATATATATATATATATATATATATATATATAATCTTTCTTATAAGAATTCACTAGTTTAATTTTTGCCCAAATTTCTATATTTTTTCACTGGAAGAGAAGTATGTACTTGTAGAAGTAGTTCTACGTTTGCTGGGTATCGTGGTGCAATTATATATAAAAAACATATGCGTTTAAAAATTGTAATTATTAAAAATATTTTATTTTCAATGAAATGATTTCATTATTCATAAATTTCTATTCCTGACCAATTTACTATATTTTTTTTCCCCCAAAATGATCCTGAAAATATAATATTTTCCACTCCTAATAAATATTAGCTAACAAATTTTCTTTCCCATAATAATCACCGATGGCTGGAGTTGTACTATCAATTTTCACAATTGACTTTATTATAGGTGTACTCAAAATGTACAAAATATTGGCACATTTTCTGTACTATACACTCCAATTAATACACTACACTTAAACCAATTCGAAAATATTTTGTAATCGAATAGAAAACTTAAATTTATTTTTATTATTTAGCTATAAATTTTCATTTGAAATTATTGTACACAATAAAAAATTGTAGAATGAAAATGTTTTGGATGATTAAATTTACTATTTACTGTATGTATAAAGGGTTTTCTCTCTAAAAAGGAATATTTTATTTATTTGACAGAAGGTTAATTGGAGCTGCTGCAAAAAAACATATTGAACTATAGTTAATTTTTTATTTAGGTGAGTCGAACCTTTCTTAAAGTAATTTATTTAAAATGTAAAGGGTTTTTTTTTACATTGATTTGCTGTACCTATTTTTTTTAGGTTAAACAATAATAAAATATTTATTTGGTAATAACATAAAATTTTGATAGCTTAGTTTATAGTTTTAGTGCGTATGTATATGATAGTAGAAATTAAAATTATAGTTCATTAAATTATTTACTTCCAAATTATCTTTTATGATTTATTCAAATAATTTTTTTTTAGGAAAATTTCCCAGAAAAAAACCAAAAAAAAATCATTTTTTTAATTGGTTTCGTATATCATTTTTTACCTTCTAAGAAAAATTAAAGAAAATTATTTTCATGTCTAGAATTTGAAATTTGTATAGTTTCCTCCAATTTTGGTCAATTATAAGCATACATATTTCCAATTTTTGTGAAAAATAAATCATACGTTTGACTTTTACTAATGATGGTATAATTTTCTCTTCCGTTCCATTAATTATTAGATTTTTATAAAAATAAATATTGACAGGATGATGTAAAATTCGACGCAAAATATTGATATATTAAATGAAAATCGTAATTATTTCATATATTAAGTGTTAATAATAAATTATAAATCATATTTTTTATATCTTATTTTATCAATAATTTTATTTATAGAAAATTTACACAAAATTTTGATATATAACTTTAGAAAAAACATCACATTATTTTTTACTACAAAAATTTTGAGAGTTGTTAAACTTTAAAATTATCAACAAAAAAAATTAAATTGTTAAAATTAAAATTTAAAACAAATATTTTCTTATTGATTTTTATTTGAATTTTTAAATCGACTTTTCTTCGTAAAGTAAAAATAATCAATTTGAATATTTTCATTTCAATTATTTGGATGACATATTTTTATCAATTCATTTGGAAAAATTCTATATTTTTTTTTATGGTAAACATAAAAAAATTTTTGTAATTAAAATTCATTTGAATTTCAAATATTATATAAAGAAATATTCAAATAATAAAAAAGATATATTTTGTTTGTTATCTACATCAATAAAATCATATGAGCATACAAAACCATAAAGTAAACATTATTATTGGTACTACAAATGTTATGTATTCCCATGTCTAATTGTAAAATGTTCAAAGTTTTAGAATATCCTTTGGAAATTTTATGTAAATTTTTCTATTTATAACTATAGAAAATTGATATAAAAATATTCTGCATATTAGTTTGACTTTAAATGTCAATTTTATTTTATATATATTACAATATTTACATGAAATGTATTGCTTTGAACATACTTTAATATATTGATATATATTTCGTTTCATTTCTTTTCTTTTAGTTTCATTTAGAAATAATATTAAATAAGTAAGAAATTTAAATTTACAAAAAAAGTTTTTTTAAATTTAAAATAAGTAAAAACAAATTTTTTAAATAATTTAGAAAATATGAAATGTTTACTTAAATTAATATAGCAATAAATTAAAGTTGTTAATTTTATTCGAAATATTTAATTATTAAATTATTAATTTATTATAAATAGTATTAATTTACTTCTCTAGAACACTTAGTCTATTTTTATGTAATATTTTATATTTTAGCCCATTAATCTACAAAAATATAAATTTCTATGCAATTTTTCGATTACATTCTAAATTTTTTACTCATCTACAAAATTTATTAATTTTCGAATATTTTTCTATAGTTTTAGCCAGATAAAAAGTGCTATACTCATTCAGGATAATGATATAAATGATACTGTACTCAAAACATAAACATAATAAATTTTTATAGTTAAACATATTAAAAATTAATTAATTAAATATTCAAAAAATCCTTTTTAACCGAATGAATCTAAAAATGTTCCAATTTTATCCATCAATTTTGTAGAAAACTTTTTATAAGAGTAAAAAATTTCACCAAATTTGTATTTTATCAAAAATATAATATATTAGTTTATAGGAAATATCATTATAAATTATTCTATAAGATTACGAAGTAACTTTTAATGGTACTTTAGTGTACTTTTATCTAATACAAAATATTATTAATAATACCTAATATATCATGATTTATTTATATATACTTTAAAAGTTTATACTTTTTTGACATTTCTTATCTTTTGAAGAACTATTATTATTATAAGTGTAATGTAAAATCTTTCTAAAATGTTATACGGATAAAATATTATTTTTATTTTCTGATTTTTATTTTGTTTTTATAAATGTATTACAATAATTTTAAAGTGAATTTTTATTTTACTTTATGAAACTATTAAATTTGTAAAATGGAGTGGATCAAATATAATATTCGATTGAAATTCAACTTTTGTAAATAAATTTAGTGAGATTGATAACTCATACACTTTCTATTACTTATTTAATAGTAAGTGTTAATAGTAATAGAAACTAAACTACACTTATGTAATACACTTATTACAGATGATATATCTATAAAATAAATTATATTTTCAACTAAATAAATTTAAAATATGACTTCAAAGATTTCAAAGATTTTTTACGTCCTGTGGTAAGGAAGGCAAATTTCTCTTAATAACATGTTTGAAATATTTAAGTGTTTATTGAACTCCCCAGCTTTTCTTCTAGTATGCCTCAATATGATAGATTTAACCAGTTAAGCGCGTTTTACGTACGTCATTGTCAATTTTAATTACACACCCAGAAATACATTTTTGAAAATAAATTGGTTAATAAAATATATTGAATTATTTATGATTTTTTCTTAATATTCTTTTAATCATTTAATAATTCTCAAAACATTCTTCCAATAATTCAAATAAAAAATAAAGAACAATACTAATTCAATTTGGAGATAAAACAAAGAAACTTATAAAAAAAATGTTGGGAAAATTTATTCAAAATGATCCTTAAATGAAAATTTTTGTCCACTATCAAAAAATATAATTAATTTTCGTTGTTATCCTTTTCATGGTTATTATATACATATTTATGTATAGAATAGACTAATAGAAAAATATACATATATGTATAAGTATATTTTAAATTGGTGTATGTGTATTAATGACTATAGATTTTAAGTAAGTATGTGTATTAATGACTATAGATTTCTTATTCGTCCTGCACTTTTGAAGATGCAATTACTGTGAAATATGTAAAAGTTCTGATAAAAACTCTTTACAATAGTAAAAGTCGTTAAGACATTAGCACGTTTCAAGGATATTCTCTCGTATACAAACTTTAACTACTATCATTGATTTTATTAAATAAATATTTAATTTATTTTGCATCCGAACATTATTTTCTTCGAGTGGGCGTCATAAAGTCCAAAGTAGCGAATTTTTTATTAAATTTAGAATATTAAAGGACTTAATGATTTAAACAATTTCGCATTTTAAAATTTCTATAACTTTTTATTGCTTTCTGTAATTAAAAATTAATATTTCTTTAACCAATTTGACCTTTTGTAGGGATTATGATTTTTTAATATAATGAAAATTACTAAATTCTATAATATATAGAAAAACATTTTATCACATTTTTCTTCTTCTCTGTACAATATTCTGTAAACATTTTACTTTAATATTTAATAAGAATTTTATTCCAGATGTGTTAGAGGAAATAAATAAAGTATATTATCCTGTCCATTTTTATCAATAAATTTACAAAAGTTAATTTATTGTAACACTAACAATATATAGTTATATTAATATTTTTTATACTAAACTATTAAGGAAGTAATTTTGTCACAAAACATAAATATTATTAATGGTACAAATATTAAAACATAAATTTTAAAATTATGTTAACCACTTAAGTGGTTTAATTTTCGCCATAAATTATTATAAACTATATAAGCAATTTATATGGAAGCAATCGTATTTTATTCATGTGTGTATAGCTTACTTTAGCAAGTAAAATGAATTTTATATGAGCTATTTATTTGGCTACAAGATTCCATGTAAATGGAAGAAAATTTTCTTCAAAATACTGCAAAAGTTATATACCAGAGAACATCTAATTTATTCATGAATCAGAAGCGAGAGATGTAAAAAGCACTAAACTAACTTAAGGTTCTCCTAACAGGTCACTGCTTTTTAAATCAGATTGGTATTAAGGTAGTCAGACTATAAAATCGATTACAATTTAAATCATTTGAGATGATTTTTTCTTTAAATTATGCTCACAATATATAAAAAAATTTAAAACTTCGGAAATTTCAAATTTAAATTGTATAATAACAATTGGTTCAATAAAATCAAAATATTTATCGCTTCTGTCATAAAAGGAAAATAAACTTTTGACCATTTTATTATAAAATATTTCAATGTCAACACAAAATATATACCCGAGAAAGGAAAAAAAAGGATATACTCTCTTTAACGATTTACAATTTTCACAAAAACACCAAACACCATAAAAAATAAAATTTACGCAATTTTTATCATTTCATTTCACCAAAAATGTTACAACAGACCAGAAAAAAAAACTAAATTGGAAAATTACTTTTTTTTTTATTATTAATACCACACACAAAATTTATGATTTTTCTTTGAAGTTCGTGTGTGTTTCATTATTTGGAAGTGTTTAAGAAAATGTGTTTTTTTTTTTGCTAAAAAAAATATAAATCAGCTTTTATTTTCGGTAGTATAAAAAAAAGTTAAGTTTCAAATCCTGAAAATATTTTGATATTATTAAAAAAAGAACAACAGCAAACTGTGAAATTTTTAAGAAGGATAACAATAAAAACTTTGAAATTTTATTGACGTCACATATTTTTAAAAGCACAACGTGTTCCGATTTTTTTAACATATTTATTTTTTTTTTGATTTTTGGTAATCGAAATTGCCAAGATTTAAACAAGAAAATCGAAGGATTTTTACGTTGCATATTTTTATCATTCTGCTTATGTAAGCAATATCCTTGAAGGGAAAATGAATATTAATTTTTTATGAAAAAAAATGATTTACAGAAAATAAATATTCTATACTAAATAAAAAATTTTAAAAATTATTGAATTTAACATTTTATAAATTTAATTTTTAAACTTAATAAATATATGAGTACTAAACTTATCCAAAAGTTTTACAACCAAATTCATTAAATTTGAAATTGAAACTTTATAGGTAATCCTAAAAAATAAAGGTAATAAGAAAATCAATATTCAAATGAACGTTTATATTTGATTTTACGCAATAGTTGTCACATTTTTATGATAAATGGTATATAACAATCAAATCAATTTGATGATGCTTACCAAAAACACTATAAATGTTTTTTTTGTTCATCCAAGATAACCAAAAACAGTTTACCCTAACATACAATAAAAATATTTTTGTATTCATTTTCTAATAAATAATACAGAATATTTTTCAAAATGGATTTATGTTTCGTAATTCTTGATAGTGTATGTATATGTCCTTGAAGGGAATATATATATATATTGTTAAATATATATATATATATATATATATATATATATATATATATATATATAAAATATGAAGATTTTATTAATTTACTTAATAAGTAGTTAATTTATAGATTCATATCTAAAAATTTATACCAAAAATTTCTAAATATTATTCAGAATATCCTTTGATTAGAAAAAAAACATTTTAAAAGATATCATAATTATATTAAATACAAAATATCTTCATGTGAATTATTTTAGTCAATAATTTCGAATAGAAATTTATATACATTATATATAAATTCTGTAATATATTCTTAATATTTTAATATAATCGGTTTTATTTTTTGGTGTTGACATTTTGATTTCTTTGAGATAGTAAATAAAATAATTATGTAAACTTCTTGATATATAATGAATACTTTAACCCATATAATCTTAAATTTTAATATTAATCATATTTTTTTTTGTATATCCTCAGTTATGAAAATTTGTTAAAATATTTATAGCATTTGACTTTTTTTTTGTATCATTATTTTTATCTTATGATTTTGACAAAGTGAGATTAATTATTATATTATGTTTTTCATACTAAGATAGTATAACTTTCATCATGTAAAATTTTATATGAGAAAATACTATTATATAATAACAATTATTATTACTACTTTAATCAATAGAAAACAGAAACTCATAGAAAATGTATAATACATATATACAAAACATTAGAGATATAATAAATTATAATGCATTGAAATTGAAGTACATTTTATGAATAAAATGATAAAACATAAAATTATTGTATATACTTATAGCCCAAATGTATGAACATGAATTCATATATAGAATTTCTCTTCTAGTTTTTCTATTTGATTTATATATGTTTTGTTTAAATAATCCTAGAATTTAGTTATATCACAGGATTAAACTGCGCTGTATACAATAAAGTTTTTGAATTTTATATAAAAAAAAAAAAATGTTATGCTTTCAGCTAATAATGGAAATTTTTGTTCATTGAATTGATATTTAAATTATCGTGTTGAAATTCATTTAAATAAATTAAAATTTTACAGAAAATATTATTGTAAATTCCAATTATATATATTTTATTAAAATAAACAAATTTTATGTTAAATTTTAATTTAATGTATAATATTATTTACTTGTTTGGAATAAATAATTAATTAACTATATACGAGTATATGGTATTATAAATAAATATTTTTCCCCTTTTATTTTGAAACGTGTTCAAAAATGATAGTAAAGCTAAAAAAATTATTTGTTTGTATATTTGCGGTAAAATTTATATTCATATTTAAATTAAAATTATTTTAAAACAAGGAAAATTTATATAAAGCTAAATTTAAGATAAAATATAATTTCACTGTGTGGGCTAAATTATAATATTATATACATATATACAATGTAATATCTATAAATTTATTTTACATATTCTTTTAATATAATAATAAATTTTTTACCTCTTATCTTACCTATCCACCATTTCACTTCTTTGTAACCACTAAAAAGGAAAATCTGTATTCTTTACAATGTGTGTCCTTGGAGAAAAGATGTCATCACGGAAATTTGTTACATATACGTTTTTTTTTCATGAAATAATCTGCAAATAAAATAGTGTATTTTTGGGTTAATACTTTTCTTTGAGTAAAAAATTATGAAGTACACACTGAATGTTATAATATTTTGTTCATAGTATTAGAAGGATTAGTAATATAAAATTGTCCTACTTGAGTCAATCATATTATAATAAATTTCTATGCTAAATATATTTATAATACTATTTTTAATTTAATTTTGGATAATATTTACATGACCTTATAAATCTTCCTTTAGTCCGTTAATCGAACCCAACAATATATTCAATTATTTAAGTTTTCCCTTTAATTAATATTTATTATACCAATTTTGACCTTGATCTAATGACCTCTTAAAACTATATATTAAATGTTATACACTAAAAAGGAACAATTAAAAACAAATTGTCAAATTTGATTATTTAATTAAGGGACCAATTTTATATATACGAATAAAAAATCTAACATAACCAAAAATTAATGTTATACATAAAAATCTTAATCCTATATATTTTTTATGTCCTTTACATAGATTGGTATTGGTACTTATTATAAGAATATTCCCACAGACACAAAATATTTATATACATATATGAAAATATAAACAAAATTAGAAATTCTTCATTATTAGTATGTTTTTTTTTTCTATTTTGAACCCAAAGTCCTTTTCAGCACCTTAAATGTATAATTTTCTTTTATTGCTATTGTTTTTCTCATTTTCTCAGACCGTAATTTGCATAAAATTTATTTTGTAATAAATAACAACTAAAAATAAAACAGAAAAACACATAAGGATTATTATCCTTTTTTTTTTAGATTTTTAAACGAAAAATATGTTAAAGTTTTTTTTTCTACATCAAAGTTATAGTCAGACTTTAAAAATTGAAAAGGGTTATAGGACAAAAATAAAGTAAAACATATTTATGTTAAAGTTTTAAGTGGTTAAACACCGTACATAAATTTTTATCAACAATTTTCCAGAGAGTGAGAAAAAAAGATAGTGTAAAAATTGTAAAATTTACTTTTGACCTTTAATGATAGAAAAGTTTTACTTGAAAATTTCTTGGTGAAATTTATATAATGATACGAAATTCGAATGATTACAAAATATTAATAGTGAAAATAGTGAAAACTTATAGAGAAAATTGATTTCTTTTTTCTGTTCTTTAGTTGAAAATTGTATAGATTTAAACTTCTATTCTATTTCGATATCGAATGAAGTTTGAAGGACATTATAGTTGACTTCTTCATTTTAATGTCCTTATTTCCTACACAATAATTATATAAATTTGCTCCTTTTTTGCTACAATTTTATTATAAATATTATAAAATATTATAATTAAATTTATAATAGCAATAACAAAAAAAGAAAATGAAATAAAAAATAGAATTTTTCTTGAAATTAAATTTTCTTTAAAATGTAAAATAAGTTTTTGTAAAAAAAATATGGAAAAATTGTTAGTAAAAAAAAGGAAGAAATTTTATAAGATTAGAAAAAAAAATTGTATATAAACAATTTAGAAAAGAAATCATTTTAAAAGAACTTCTTCAGTGATACTTTTGACATTTTAACAGAGGTAGAAGGAAAGAAAGAAAAAAATTATTCTACATTTTTTCTATGTTCATATTTTACCTTTTTTCCCTTTGATGATGAAGGAAAATTCATGAATAATAATATAATATAGAAAAAATATAAGATTTTTTTTTGTTGTGGTAAATAAATTATATTTTTTTTGAGATATTTTTTTTTTTTGAGCCAGAAAAAAATTAATTCAATTTTCTTTATTTTCAATTTAGAATATATGTATGTCTGTCAGTTCGTCCTATGCTAACATTTTTTTTAAATTTTCATACTATTATATTATTTAAAATATATCACATAAATTTCTGATATACTTTGACTGTTGTTAAGTTTGAAGATTTAGGTTTAGTTATCTTAATTTAATGTTTCTTCGTTAGATTACTAGAAATCAAGTTTCCGCTACAAGAAAAATTTCAATATAAAATTATCACAAAATATCACTAAACATTAAACCAAAATCTTTCAATTACGAAACTAATTTCCCAATGTTCAGCTCAGCTAGTACTACCTTTATTTGGAAAATATACAAACTGGAAATTTGTTTTAACAAAAATATAGAAAATTTTCATCTACTTGTATACGTAAAATAGATTAAAATTTAAAGTATTGTTGTATATAAAAAAGAGTATTAAAGTGAAAAACATTTATTTGAAATTTGATTTTGATATCGGTATAATATTATTTCATTTAAATTATTCCATTCTGATGTTGTAGCAAATTTCAATCTTTTAGAAATATTTTAATCTTTTTAACAAACTTGAGAATATTTATCTTATACAATTCATACTATTATAGTGTATTAAGAAAGGACGATGATTTTTAATGGCAGAACAATTTGAACAATTAACATTTTATATTTTTCGGACATAATTTGAGAATATGATATTTTATTCTTCAACAAATCTGTTTAAATTTTTTTCACAAAACTTTTAAAATTTATAGCATTTTCCAGAAAATTTTATTTAAAAAACATTAATTTATATATGGTATACCAAAAAAAGATTATATAGATTTTCTTTTACGATTAAAAGTGTCTCTGGAAAATTTATTAGGTAAAATAAGAAAATTTTTAATTTTCTTTATTATCCTATACCGCAGTCTATATAAAAAATTCTTTTTAATTTTATTAAAAATAGATTAAGGAGAATCGATAAAACAAGGCACATAAATTTGAACTAAAATTATGTTGTTAAATCTTGCAGAATAAAAATTATTTATTACTATTGCTACTTAAGAATTATTTTCAATTTATGAATAGAAATTTTTTACAGGTAACTTTCAACATATATATATACTGAAATAAAGACAAAATTATAGGATAATGCGACTAGTATTTAGTTACAATGATTTATCAATATTTTTTGGGACACATTTCTTGCAACATAACTTTAATCATGTGACTAAAAATTCTGTAAGACTAAAATCGAAAAAAAATATTATCCACGTGAATGATCTTTAATTGAACCAAAAAAAAAAAATATGAAATTTTATTGGTATATAATTCACTTTTATTGGTATATATAGAAAAAGAGAATTCAATTTCGGTAAACGTTTTCATATTTAATAAATAAAGAATAAAAATATATATAATTTCTTCAATTTTTCTTTTATCCTTCGAGGAGAATAAGTATTAAAGAAAATCCTGCATGGGTAATCAATATAAATTTAATGTTCATTTAATTATATGAAAAATTATAAAGTAATTTTAATGAGATCAATTTTTCTTTTTTGTTAAATATACTTTTAAAAAAAATAATATAATCAATAATATAAAGTTTTTTAAAGAAAATTAAGCACGTTTCAAGGATATTCTCTCTCTTTGATAAAGAAATTTCAACTTTGTATCATTGATTGAACAAATAAATATTTAATAATTGGTTTCTTTTTTTTTTTTTATTTAATCAAAACGGTAGCACGTTTTTTTGTTGCACTGTAATCACGCTCCTTTTTCTTGTTGTATATATGGAAAATAAAAATTATTAATAATATTTGTTTTTAATTTAAATATATTTTATTTATTTTTCAATAATGATTCTTTATTGTAAAAAGCAAAATATTATTTACCCCCATGGCAGGAGCATAAGAAATTCAAATTGAAATTGAAACGAAAGTCTTGCTCCTTAAGGAATTTATATTCATTGTGTGGTTTCTAAGAAATTATTTTATATATGTACATATTATCTGTTGTTTTACGATGATTTTGTGATACTGGAAATTGATATTATAAAAAAAATCTTATACGGTATTAATTTTATCTAAGGTTTAAATGTTTTTATATAAATAAATTGCAATTTTCACGTTTTACTATATAAAATACTTGAATGGTGGATATAAAAAGTATTCAAAAAAACAAATGTGTTGAAAGAAATTTATCATTTAAAATTTGCATATAATTTATCTAAAATAGAATGACATTTTATGGTTTCTTTTTTTGTTTTTATGTCATCTTTTGTATAATATTTACAAACCAAATATTTATCTGAACATAAATTTTTGCATATAGAATTAATGGTTTTGTATATACAAAAAATATTATAAGGATATTTTTTTTGTGTTCTAATTTAGTAGATAGAAATCTTGTTTTTTTCTTTTAACTTTGAATTAAGTATAAACTTTTTGTGGTAAACTTTTTTTATTAAATTGAAATTTTTTGCTGATGATTGCCATTAAAAAACTAATTTTATTTTAAATTTTTATTTAATTTAAAATATTTTAGGTAATTTTTTTTTTTGGAATTTATGAAAAATAAAGTCGTTTACGAAATTTTGGAATAATCTCAAACTTTGACATATCTTCTAATTGCTTTAAAAATAGTAGAAATATAATTTTTTTGTGTATATTTCAAAGAAATAGAAATTTTAGTAAATTACTATTTAAATAATTTAGTATCATAATTTACTCAAATTTTTCATTCATATATAAAAGTATCTTAATTATTTTTAACTAAAAAAAAATGTTATTCGTTTAATTAAGACATAAATAACACCTAACAATCAATTACAACCTAAATTTCTCAACATTTAAATATTTATATATTTCAATTAATTTAAAACCTAAGAAAGAAAAGGAAAATTGCCAAAAGTATGAAGAAAGAAAAGTATGATTGCCAAGAAAAGGTCCATAAACCACAAAATTTCTGTAAAATAAAATATTTGATTTGAAAATATTTAACAAATGAAAAATTTCACACAAAATAATTTCGAAAAATAAATTAAGAGAAATAATAATAAATTTACCAAAAAAAAAACTATATATTTAAAAATTTATATAACTATGTATTTCGGTTTTTCCATTAATTTTTCTATATCATCATCATTGGGTTATCCTGGAACAAAATATATCTGTATATAATTTAATAAACAAAAAAAAAAAAACAATATTTTTCCCAAAAAGTTTATCTAAATAATTTTCCGCAAAAATATCTATTAATAATTTTTTTTCGTAAATAAAAGAAAAATTACTAAAAATTTATCTTTGTCAATAAAATATTTTCTCTATAATATAAATTACTTTTTAAATCTTTTAGTTTCTATATAAATATTGCCTTAATAACCCTAGCACTAGCTATAATAATAATAAAAAAAATATCTTAAAAGGTTCTTAGCTTCAATAAATTTTCTTTACTGGTAAGAATGAGAAGAACTTTTACAATTCAATTAATATAATTAAAGCTTTTTTTGTTTTTGTTTTATTTAGTTAAGAAGTTAAGATAAACGCACTAAAGACAGATAAATATTTAGTTTAATTACTAAAATTAAATACTTAAATCTTATATAATGTGTACGCGTGCCTAAAATTAAGGATTAATATTTTATTATTTCTTAATTAGATTTTACATATCTATAGAAATTATTATTTTTATTAATTTAATTATGGGGCAGACTATGGGGTGAAAACCTCTAAGAGGTAAACAAAAATTGTTAGTTGACATAAGCAAACAAAATAAATTTAATTAAAAAATATTGGTTAAAATTCAATTGAAATTTTCTAATTGAAAAACTTAAAACTTAATTGAAAAACTAACAATTTATAAAATTAAAATTTATTATATTTGAAATTTTCTCATTTATAATTTCATTTTTTAATATTTTTGCCTAACATTTTCTCTTATGTTTTGTTGATGATATAGTCAAAAGAAAAATCACCAACAAATATTGAAGAAATATTTATGATTATCTTTGTTCAAATTTAGATATAAAAAAAAATTGAACATTAAAAATTTATTAGATAAAAAATCGTTTAACCTTTTCTCATTCTTATTATATGTATTTTATTTTTTTTGTAACATCGAATAAAACATGAAATATAAATAATTTATAGAATTTTTTATTATTTTTTTTAAGTTATCCATAAATTTTATGAAATTTATTTTTATATAATTTTTTGTTGGATTTTCCTAAAGAAAATTTGTTTGAAAAAAAAAAATAATGACAAAAATAATGGGAAAAATTTGTAGTCATAGATTTTATATATTTCGATTCATATAAACAATTTATAATCTATTTAAGATAATTTTTTGTATCGAAGGATATTGTGGACAATGTGATAAATATTTGATAATTTTTATCATCATAAAGAAAAAAAAATGAATAATATTTTATTTATAATATATTAACAAAAGCAAATATAAATATAACGAAAATTATATTTTGAAAATGTTTATATTTTGTTGGATTAATATCTTAATCATATAAAAATATATTCATTTCTAATAAAATCGTGCTTTATATGCTGAGAGAATTATTAGTTATAAACATAAAATTGTGCACATAATTTACGGTATGAATAATATCACAAAATATTGAAATAAAAAATAAGTTTAATTTAATATTTATTTAATTTACTTAATTAAAATTTGCATTTTTTTATTACTTAAATATATCTTAAAATTCGATAGAATTGAAATTCGATTTTTTACTTAAAATTGAATAGAAACACAAGAATTTCATTTTTTAAATTTGTTAGTAATGTATTTTCCAGCTATAGTTAATTTATGTACTCTACCATTAATGATTATTTCACAGATATTAGCCATATTTCTCGCAAATAAAACCATAATAAAATACTATGGAATATGCCCAATTTTTCAATTTACTATTTTTGGTAAAATCAGCAATTTATAGATTGTTTTATAGAAATAATTTCAAATTTAGAAGTTATATATTAATATGTTGAACATCAAAACGAAAATTTATTATATCTGGCTGGACAATATCGATTAATATTTTATCGTTTATCCAGCATTTTACAAAAATATTTTGCAGTTATTTTCAAATTTTATAAAATTAATGATATATTACAGAAATGTGTTTGGTCATTTAACATGAAAATTTAGATAATTATATTTCGGACAAAACTAAATTTAACCAATTACTTAATGATAATTACATAAATTTATTGGAAAACTATAATTAATATTACAATATTTAATAAAGTATAATTAAGTTAATGAACAACTTTTAATAATTAAGTGTTCACGTAGAGAATATATATTTAAAAATTAGCAAGAATTATTTAAATTATAATTTATATTATAAACTTTACTAATTATTTAGGTAAAATAATGTCATTAAAAATTTTGTTCAGTAAAATTAAAACCAAAAATATTATTATAACAATTTATTTATTTATATAAAAAATTAAATTACTTTTTTTTTTCAATTTTTTATTAGAGGAACATGACATAATAATTTATCTTAACGATATACTTTGCTATAAAAGTTTAAATGAAATTCATCTCTTTTGTCGATATAAGTTTTACTCGTTTATCATTCTGTTTTTTTTTCTGTTTTTTTTTCTGTTTGTATCCATCAGTTAAAAAAATCTAAGAAAATTCATATTTTCCACGATAAAAATTTTCATAATCTTAAGTTTTCTTTATTATTAATTTTTGTTTATTTTTGTGTTTGAACTGAAAAACAACAAATTTCTGTTAGGAAAAACTTTTTTTTTATAAACATATTTAACTATGAAGTTAAGTAATAATGAATAAACTATAATAACAAACTCAGTAAAACTCTTTCGACAAAAAGGAAATTTTTAGTTATTTGAAATTTATAAATTTTAATAAAATAAAAATAGGATAAACAAACCCCGGGTTTGTCAAAAGCACATTTCCTCAAAATCGCCTTATGTACAACTATGAGCTATTCCAAAACAATGGGAATTCCTATACGTGTATAGTATTTTTTAGTAGTAGTACGATTTTATTATTTTTTTTTCCTTTCAAGGTTATTATTCCAGGACAATATATATGAACTTATCATTTAAGTTTTCTCTAATTTTGCTTTTAATTGAGCATAATATGATATGAAATAATATACAATATTCTATTTATATAGCTCCTAAAAATATGCAAAATGTCGTTTTTTGCAAAATTTTATATGATTAAGCATTTTGATTAATTATAAGTATGAGGCAAATGATTATAATTTATTAATTAATGCACTTTAAGGAAATATGATTTTCGAAAGTTTTCTCAATATTTGTTTTTAAAAATATTGTGCGGTTATAATTATACGAGTAAATTAAAAATGTAATTTTTTGATTTTTGAAGGGCCACAACGGAAAGATACGGATACAATTTCTTCAAAAACTCTAGTTATTTTTTAGATATCTCTTTGGTACATAAATTTCAGCCTTCCATAATAAGCAGTTTGGGAAATACAGGGTGTTAGAAAAACTGAAAAAAGTTGTATGAAGATAATGGTATTTTTTTACAACAACAAAGAATTAAATTTTAAAAAATTGGTTAATTACACAATTAAGATAAAAGATTTCCCTATCTTATAGCTTTTACAAACCTCAAAAATTTTTATTGGTTTAAAAGTTATTAGATGTTCAATATGGGCAATTTTCGAACTTGGAGGGGGAATAACTCAGAGGGGAAAAGAGATAGAAGAAAATTTTGTATTACTGGACCTATTATTTTATTACTATCTATCTATGGTCAAAATTTTAACACTCTATCTTAATAGATGTAGAAGTTTGTGTAGAAGTTTAACGGACGGACAGACAGAGTGAAACTAATATACACATTTCTTCCAATTTGGTTGGAAATGTGCTAAAAAAGAATCCTTTGCCTGATTTAATTTAAAATTAAGACAATTTTTTTTGTACTAGGAAAAAGGAAGAAGAAAATATATAAGTGAATTATGATATGCATATTTAATGTTAAACTTATGCAATAATTAACTAAATTATCGCAATTTTTAAATATTATTTTGAAATTAGCATTTATGAATTTCTTAAAATGCAAGAATGAATATTCCAAAATAAAATTTTCAAACACTAAACAAATGCCATTCCGTATCTATAGGCATACAATTCTATATTAGATTGAGGCGAAAACTTCTTAGTGGATAAGTAGTATAGAGTAGTTAAAAGCTCATGTTTACAATTACACCGATTACCTACTTATAAACATTCAAGAAACGTCCGCAAAAATTAATGGAAAATCGTGTATAATATTATATACATACATACTGCTGTGATTAAACTCTGCTCGAATTTCTAGGAGGATATCTCCTTTTTTTTTTATTAAAATGTGAAATCCTTTTTAGAAAACAAAAAAAAATATTTTGTGATTATTTCTTAGTATACATGAAAAGAATTTTTATGTGGTCCTTTTTTATATCCTTTTGAAACAATATTATTGTTTTATATTTTTAGAAATTTAATTTCCGGAAATTATTTTTATATAAAAAAAATGTACAAAATAAATTGGTAAAAGACAAAAAATTATAATTGGAAATTTATTTTAGTCTGATCCATGTATATAGCTCCATGTATTTAATCTATTAATACTTCCTGATATTTGTAAAAATAAAGGTTAGAAATAACTATTCAAATAATATTAAATATAATAATTTAATTTTATAATTATAAATTTAACAAATTTGAATTAATTGCGAAATTTTATTACGAAAAATAGAAAGCATTTATGTTGATAATGAAGTATAATTGGTATAAATATTATGTTGAAAAGTCCCCAGGTCATCTTACAAAAACATTTTAAGTGTATAACATTTAACCAAAGAATATACTTAAATCAAAATTTACAAAATTTTGAAAAACATTAAAATAAATTCACCACATTTTAAGGAAAATTGTTCAAAATTTTAGTCAATTTTCAAACTTTTGTGATATTCTTAGAAATTATTTATGAACGAATATTTTCAATTTCAAAAACAAAAATTTTTAAATGCATTTTATTTGCAACCAAAATATTATTTTCTTAGATAAATTTTTATATACCAAAAGAAATTTTATAATATTTGTTACAATTACTTTTCAAAATTACAAAAGTTTTAATTGGTTATTATTTGTAATTTCTCAAGTGGTTTTTTTTGCTATATATACGTAAAAAACAATAGAAATAATCGAGAGAAAAGTTTATGAATTTAGAAACTTATCTTAAAATAATATTTAAATTAGAAAATTTTCGACATTAGAAATTACAAAATTTTAAAAGTTACAAAAAGAAAATTATTTAAAACTAAAAAAAAAATAATCGATTAAGAGTTTTTTGAAAATTTACGTAAAATTAAGAAAACATACAATAAATTTATCGGTAATTTAAATATTATTTTGCTATAAAATTAAATAAATTAATTATAATTTTCATTTTTGTTACTCAATAAAGAAATAATAATTCATTAAGCAAATAATATTGTTTTATTGTGTTTATATGCAAATAAATATTATTATGTATATTAAAGTTTTCTTATTATTATGTTACCATTCAAGGATTTGCGTGTTACAATTCCATTTAAATTAAATTCAAAAAATTATTATTTATTTCGAAGAAAAGTCTTTTACACGAAACGATATTGTATACAAAATATTAAGTAAAAATCTCTAAGAAAGTTATTAAAATTTATTAACATAAAACTAAAAATATTGACGAAAATTTTCCCGTTGTTGGTGAGTTTGTAGTAATTTTTTTAAGGAAAATATACGTTTTTGAATTTCATTTTGTATTTATTTCAATATTCTCCATTATGATATCAGTTTACCAAATAAAAATAAATAATAATTTGGAATTAAATTTTAATTACAACAGAAAAATTATATTCATTATTATATTATGTATTATTTTACTACATAAAACAATTTTAAGGATTAAGGATATTTTTAAAAATATTATTTTTATCTTAAATTTCATAATTTTCAAAAATTTTGTTACTTTAATTTCATTAATAGAAAAATTCTAACAAAATATTAAATTATCCTATTTACATAAATAAGAAATCTGTATTGTGAATGGTTACAAAATGGCTTAAGGGGTTAAAATGCAAAAAAAAAGACATTGTTGTTATTATATTCAGTTAATTTACATATACATAAAATGTTAATACCATTTTTAATGACTTTATTATTTTTATAATCTCTTCTCTTAAGAAATATGTACTCTTACATAATTTAGTATTTAAGGACATTTAATAATTCGTAAAGGAAACGATTAAGTTCTTTACTATAGGGTAAATTAAAATGAATTTATTACATCTAAAAAGGTATATAAGTATATATAAAAATTCTCTTAAAGGACAAAAAAAAATTCTGTTAAGGACGATTATAACATATTATATATAAAGAATTATTATGATTAGTAGGACATCAGGTGTATATTATTTGAAATTTTTAGTATACCATAAAAAGTAAGGGTTGACAACAAAAATATTTAAATGATAAATAAATTATATTTTAGAAGTTTTGTATAATATTTGTGACATCAATTTTGTTTAATGTTTTTAAACATGGTACCAAAAATTTTATTTTAAATATCGTTAAGTTTATGCTTCCTCTTTTTTTAGTAACTTTTTAGTAAAATATTAGGTTTTTTTAATTTATTTAAATTTTTATATAATTTATAACTTAATTTTTTCGGACTGAAAATACCTATATATATAAAATTCAGTAAAAATTTCATTCAAATAAATTTATTTATTTCTGTGGTTATTTATTTAAACTTTTAGTATTTGGTCTAACATAAACTTTATCTTTACTTGACCAATAACACTTATCTATAATATATAAACTTACTGAAAAAGTTTTATCAACATTTTACCATTAATATTTTATATAAATTCAAAATATATTGTAGTTAATTTTAAAATATTATTATATTATAATAAAATTTAAATTAAACACTACAAGAAAACCAAAACAACTTTTGAATGGTTAAAATTTGATTTTTCATTTTTCAAATTTTTCAATTTTTTTTATGTATATAATAAATAAATATAAAAATTTGAAAAACTCTTCATATTTAATAATATTTACACCGAAAATATTTATACGAAAATGATAAACTTTCATTTTAACGAACTACCCAGTACAGTACAAAACAAACTTTAGATATAAACCAATGATAAAGTTTATACTTGTAATTTAACAATTTTTTCATCATTCCAGTTAACATTGTTTTTATAGAAACCTTGAAAATTTTTGAACTTAAAACAGAATATATTTTAGTCCTATAGCTATAATTTAAATGCTTAACAGACTTTGTAAAAACCCAAATTTTTCGAACCTAGTATTAAAAAGAAAATTACCGGTTAGTATATATTCTGCGTTTCCTGCAAACAAAACTTTTAGCAATAAATTATTAGTCCTTTTGTAACCGCACACACAAAAAAAAAACGATATTTCTTTATGTATATATTCGTAAGATGGTAGCAATTTTCCCTAAGGATATCCTTAAGTATATATATATACATAAAAGGAATCATAAATTTTGCAAAAATACGCATTTCTATTTGTCTATTTATTATATTTGGAAAGAAAAACAATATTTATAAAGATATTAAGTAAAAATATATATATATATTTATAAATCGATATGTGTAAAATCTGACACAATATTTATGAATCTAATTTGTTAGTTTTTTTTTTGCAAAAATTTACTATATATACCACTTCTCATAACCAAACTAGTGGCTACAAATACATACGTCGTCCAGTATAGTAAGTCGGCAATTATGATTCAAATAACAATAAATGAGAACGTATCATTAATTATGATTAATTATTACTACGCTTAAATATAATCATCTTGCTTGTAAATTTGTATCTATATGGTTCCTAAAATACTAATTTTATTTATTAATTAATTGAATTAATTAAATGCAAATTGGTTTTTATTTTAAGGACCTATTCTTTAATACGGCACGAATGAAAAATATATAATCCCAATAATTATCACTTTTGATTTGAGGTAAAAAATTATTTAAATTTCTTGGAATTCATTTGAAAAAGGTTTTTTGGAAAACAAAATTTAAAATAAATTTTTTTAAATTTTAATTTTTTTTTAAAAATCATTTATTTATTGATTTTCATATAATTTGAATTTTCCAGGATTTTAATTACAAAATTTACAAATATACAAAATATTTAACTTGTCTGTAAAGTAATTAGATATTTCAAAATTTCTTGTCATCTTTTAAGTAATAACATTTCTTATTTATCTAGTCTATAGATTATACGGTAATACGAATTAATTTAATATACTAAAAGGTAAAAATTATAATTAAGAAAAAAGTCGACTTTCAAATTAATCAAATTTATTTACTTAAAATTAAAAAGTCTTAAAATAATTTAAAATTCTTAAAACGTTTGTCAAAATGTCAAATTGTCAAAATTCTACAGACTTAAAAATTACTTAATATTGCACATAAAAAAATTTAATTTCCTTTTTCGGTATTTTCATTTTTTGTAATAAAATCATTTTGTCTTAATTATATTTTAATGAGGAATTACAAAAATCAATTTAAATCAAAATTATATGAAGGTGTAAATAATATAATTATATTTTTTTTTTGTTTTCATAAATAATTATAAATAATTAGATTAATTAGATTAATATTAAAACAAAGGAACAGAGTAGGCCACAAATTTTTATACACTGTTAAAAATTTTAATTAAATTTATTATGTAAATTTTTCAGACAGAATTTCGTGTTATAATTTTTATATGGAATGTGAAAAGATCATGAATTTTCTGTGGCGATAATTGAAAATTTTTCATATTTCAAATATAAATTTTATATTTGTGGTCACAGTCTGAAATTTGCTGGTCATATACTGAACCATTAAGATTCAATTATCCCAATTCCTGTTTTTGTCAAAATAATTTTATTGATTTATTTAAAACAATTAAAAGAATTCACCCAAATTTCGAACAGTGTAAAATGATTATATGTAAATACTTTCAATTTTTAATTAAGTGGATTTTGTTAAATGGACCTTAATTATTATTATTATAGAAAAAGGTAAAAAAATAAATTAAAATATATTTATTTAAAACAAAAACTGGCCAATATATATATATAATTTTTTCCATAAAAAAAGGATGAAAATAATATGTAATTAAAAAAAAATAAGAATATTTTAAAAAGTATAGTAAATTTAAAAAAAATCATAATAATTATCAAAAAAATAAATAAGCTCCCTAAACATTGAAAAGCTTTTAAGTCATTATGGAATTTTGTTGTCTGTCTTTTGTTCAATTCTTTGGTCATTTTTTCTTCTTCACTTTTGGGTATCTTCAATTTTGTTATAATAAAAGTTTTTCCTCTGCTTTTTTTATTTAAAATTATTTTGTCATTTTTCATTTTCTATATTCTTTTTTTTTGTACCTGTTCTAAAAAACGGTAATTGTTATCACTTGGAACAAAAACTTCTTAAAAGTTAGTGATCCTCGGGAAATGTGAGAAGGAAATTTAATAAATTCCTTGAACAATTTTCTGCTTTTTTTGTAAACCGTGTAATAAAAAAACAAGAAGTGGAAAGCAGAAAATTTTATTATAATAAGAAAATGAGAATAATTTCTTTGAAAAAATTAATCATTCAAAATTTATATGAAACTGTCATAATCATAAAAGATTTACCATTATATACGTAAATCATAATTTTTCATTACTAATTACAATATTTCGTTTCTTTTTTGACAAAGTACTTCAAAGTAGATGTACACAACGTAGATAAATTATTAAATTCATATACTCCTAAAATCTAAGGGCTTGCGAATGAATTACAAATGTATATAGCTTAAAAAGATGATAGATGATTATTAAATATTTTTAGCAAAAATATATCGAACTCCTTAAAAGTATAATTCTATCAAATTGTTCCATTTAATCTAGTCCACAAATGTAGATTCTAAATGATTGATTGTCTTAACTTTAATTTTATTTATTATAATTTAATCCTCACAAATATTCTTCCATTTATTATGAATAAAACTATATAAAAGTATAGTAAAATAGTAAATCTACTTCAAATACTTATATTATAATGATTGAAATTTTGCCTGTAAGCTAATATATAATATACCAAAAGTAATTTTATAGTAAATCCTTTATCTATGAAGATATTTATCATCCCGGAAATATCCCAGGACAAAAAAAAAATGTTGTATATGAAATTTTCTTTTCTAGTAATTTCTAAAACTTTTCCCGCCACAGAATAATAATTTAATGATTTCGAGTAGCAAACAATGTTCTGCTGGTATATAAAAGTTGTTGTTGTTTTTTTTTTTAACAAAAAACTTGGGAAAATATTTTATGAAGGACTAACTTTTTTTTTTTGACCTGACCTCAGATTAACTTTTGTATAGATAAAATATTTGGTGTGTGTGTTTGTGTAAAAATAAAAATGAAAATGAAATTTTCCAACTTCAAATTTATTGTACATAATTTGCCAACATAAAAACAAACAAAAGTTTTGTGACAACAAGCAAACATTTTTGTTTCATATTTTATGCGTTTATAAATTTTTTATTTTCATCAGGGATGTGATAGAAATTTGTCAACATATAACCAAAAATTGCCAGTTCCACTATTAATTTCAGAAAATTCTATATGAATTCTATTTTAAATATTTAAATTTTGATTTAAAATTTAAATTTCTTTCCGAACTAAAAAGATTGTGAAATGAAAATACTAAAATTCACTGAAAAGACAAAAAAAAAAAAAAAGGATTTTCTCTTTAACAACAATCGTTTCTATTTGTATACAGTCGAATAAATAGATTTTTTATAATTAACAATATTAAAAGCATTTTTATATATACTTCATAACGATTAAGGATAAATGTTTAATCCTTTATAAAAAATCTTTAATTATTTAAATTTAAATACTTAATCCTTTAAGAATTCACTTTTGTGCAAATGCAAAATTCAATTTTCAATTGTCACAGATTTTATACTAACACAATTTTTCAATTTTATTTTTGGATAGATTTTTTTTTTTATATAATTTGCTTTAATGAAAATTTCAAATTTTGTCTAATCAAACTAAAGCGTTTAAGTTGATGACTAATAATTTAGAATTTTTATTTTGTTTATCAAAATACTTAAAAGCTTACTAGAGTCAATGTCAAAAAATAGTCTTTATTATTATTTATTTTTAATTCGCCAACACGGCTACACGATAATTTCATAAAATTATATAGTAAATATTTAAACTAAATAAGAATTTGATTTTTCTAATAATAAAAAATATATTAATTTTTCATAGTTTATAAAATTTTAATAATTTAATAATAATAAAATTCTTGTTTATTTCAGTGAATAATTTTTTTATTGCAATTTTTAATAATTTTTTGCGAAAATGCGAAAGATATCCTTGAATAAATCTCTTCAAAATATCATTGAAAATTATTTAATTTTCTTTTATTATATAAGTAGTTTTCATTAAATGAAGAATTAAATAAACTTTCGTTAAGTTTGTGTAGGTCTTTACGATCAGATTGACTTTTATATTCACTATAATAAATAAAGGAAATTTTATTATTTTACTATAAAATATAGAATTAATTATATTGGGTCGAAAATATCCTGAAAGTTGAACAATAACTTTTATTATATACATATACGATATTTTTTTACATTAATTTCAAGGAAATATTTTTATCAAACTTTTTGCATTATTGAAAAATAAAATGCTATTTTCGGTTGATTGTAGATAGAGGGTAGAATATGACGTCAATATGATTTAATTTATATGGAAATTTACGTACAATATAATACGTATGTGATCCTATATCCCACATATTAATCAGAATTTGAAGATAAAAAAAAATTTTACCAATATGTAAAATTATATGAAAAATTTTTTTAAATAATTAATATTTCTTGAAAAAATAAATAAAGCCAATTTTTTTTGCATAAAATTCAAAATTTTATTATGTATTCAAGAAAAATAAAAAATTTATCTTTTACATAAAAAGCTCCAAATAAAATTTCCTTTATTATATTTAAAACATAAAAATGTCCTCAAATTATGTTCTATAATATTAAAAATTATCTTTTTTTTCAAAAAAATTAATTTATATCGTTAATCATGACAAATGTTTTTGGCTTTCAAATAAAAATCAAATCGTAAAAATGAATAAATTTTAAAATCATCTTAAAATGAATTAAGATGATTTTATTTTATGTTTCTAAGATTGAATCTATAAAAACCTCAATGATCCTTTTTGCCTATAAAAATTTATTTAAGATAAATAATTTCCACCAAATTTCGTAATTAAATTTTCTCGTCTCCACAACAGCATAAAAAAAATTATCCTTAAATTTTATATCGAAAATAATAAAATTACAAAATAATACAAGATAAAATATTGTCAAAAATATAAAAATTAATGTAAAATTTATTAAATGTTATTAACACCAAACAAAAATTCTTTCGTGTGGTTTTTCATTTTAACACATTATCACCAACACGAAAAAATTTATTAACAAAAATTTTAACAATTTTGAACATATTTTATGTACATATATATAGATTATGGTTAATAAAATATTTATCATATAAAATTAAATATTTGTAAGATAATTCCTTTATACATAATATAAAAAAAAATATATTTTCTTCGAAATTTCGTAAAGTAATTTTATGTGGTTTGTGTTTCACTTCTATATTTATAAATATTATTGACTTTAACATTATAAGGAATGAAATATTTTGTGAAAAATAAGATATAATATATTAGATTTGATAATAAATTATTTTGTGCAAAATTTCAACATATTTTTTTAAAGAGTAAATTAGCAAAGACCTTTATACAATTATGTATAATAAAATATATAATAAATATTTACAATTTAATATTTTTATATAAAAGTTTTCAGAAAATGTTTTTCTAAATAAAATAATCAAGAAAATTTTACAACTAGCGATTCACAATAAATTTTTGATCCTTACGTATTTTTTATATACTTTTTTCGGATTTGTTTAAAATAAAATTTTATTAATTTGTCGTCAAATTCGTCATAATTTTTGGTGTAGTGTAAAAAATGTAAATTTGTAAATTTAATTTTAATAAATATAAATTTTTATTCAGTTTTCAAATTAATATTAACTTCAGCATGAAATGTAATTAAAACTTACTTTGTTAAAAATGCTTTATTATTTGCGAGCATTTACGCCAAAAAATATACAAGGTTAACCCCTTGCCATTTTTCTGGCTTAAAATATCGACATTCTCTAAATTTGGTAACTATCGACGGGGAAAATTATAAATAACAAAATTATGGAATCAGAATTGAAAAATCTTTTAATACACCCAAGTTATAGCAATAAAACCAAGAATAAATTTTTTTCTTATTTTCACAAGGACTCTTTTTTCATGTTGCTTAAAAATATAAAAATCTTTGTCCAATATTAATCTTTGTCCAATATTTATGTTCTATATACGAAATTAATGATTGAAGCAGAGCCATATTATATACGGCTTTGATTGAAGTCTAAAATTCCTCGCCCATAGAAACCGAAAGTCTAAGTTTTATCTAAATTATGCGTAACACAAAAAATTAAAATTCAAAAGTTTTTGTTAACAGAAATTAAGTTTTTTAAACTTTAGTTTTTACCAAATGAATTTTTATAATTTCTAAAAATAATAATTGATAATTAATTTTTGGTTAGATTAAAAAAAAAAATAAAATTATTTGCAAACAATTTAGCTAAATAATATATTTGCGTTCATAAATTAATATGATAATTATATATATGTTAAATATAATTTATGTATAATTGTTTTGTCGATAAAACTTTTTAATTATAGTAAAAAAAATGCTGTAAAAAAATGAAAAATTTTATACTATTTAATTTCCGGAGGACATTGTACATATATACCAGTACATGTTACATATAAATTATGTTATTATTAAGGTTAATGTTGCCATGTCACTATGAGTATATTATCGATTATTATATGAATATATGTACATATCATATTTTTACTTATATTATTATGAAAAATATTTCAGTTTTTAACTCATTATTTATATTTCAACTCATTATTTTTATTTACTTCATTTTCATGGAAATATTTTTATTTATTATGTAATTCAATTTCTTGACTTACATGCGAAAATTATACCATAATAAAAAATTTTTATTTATCAAAAATGTCTTCAACATTCAACTACGAAAAGGATATGCTTGTAAAAATTTAATTTTATTTAATGGAAATCTTAATGTAAATTTGAGATTTTACATTTTTTAAAAGGACTTTCGTACATTTTATTACTAGATACAATACATAATTTATTTATTTTCCTCACCGCAAAACTAAAATTTAATAAATAATATCATTTTAACTAATACATAGTTTTAAAATTATTATCAGTAACAGATTTTTAAAATGTATCTACATTCTACCACAAAATCAACAACATAAAATATGTATAAATGGTGATAAAGAAAATAAAAAATATTTATAACGATTCCACGTTAAATTTTTCAAATCAATCTCCAATTGAAATTCATCTATTTCCAAAACAAATTAATCTTTTTTAATAAATACATAATTCGTCTTTCTTACAAATATTCTGTTTTCAATTTTAATACCAAAAAATCATCATCTTAAAAGGACGAATTTAATTAAAAATTTCAATTTAATTTGAAAAAAAGATCAATTCAATATGGAGTTACACGTTATTATAACTAAAATTCTGCGATGAAATAAAATTATTATGCAAAATATAATTTAATATTTAATTTACTAAAAGCTTAAACATTATAATACCATATAATGTCCATATAATGTAAAACGTAATATATTAAAAAGATTAAACATTACTTAGAGTAAATAAAGTAACCTTAAATTAGAAATAGAAAAACCAAATTAATCTGTCATTTAAAGTTATTGTTTTACTTCAATTTATTATCCATCCCCTGACAATATAAATATGCCCTTAAATTAAATTTCCACTAGATATCTAGTATCCCCTTTTACATTTATATATGTTGGTATACAAAACCAAAATTTACATAATCGATTTTTATAGTTTTCGATTCAAAAAAAGAAAAATTACAAATTTATGAAAAGCATTTACATACTGTCCTGATATTGCAAAAAAAAAAAAAAGATAAATGCATGGATTTGCATAGAATATTAATTTGTATAAGGGACACATGACCAACAATAATACATACAATTTATATTCTTTAGCTTTATACATATATACATAAAAAAAACTCTCATATGAATATTTATGCAAATTGTGCAATTGTAAAGTATAATTATAAAGGATATAAAAAAAATGTTGATGTTGCTAGTACATAGTTATTTATATATGTTATAGATATGCTCTCTGTTCTTTTGCCTATAAAATTTCAACCACCTGTGAAAATTTTTTAATAAATATATCCGAACTTATATTATAAATCAAAAATGTTAAGCCTCCTGGGTAGAATTATTTGAATATGAAATGAAAATATTAAATTGGAATTCGGATTTATCGAATATTTTTGATATTTCGTTTTATAAAAACAAAATGGGAAACCGATTTAACTGGAAAATTTTAAATTATAAAATTGACATTATAATAGTTTATCAAAAATTTATCATTTAAAAAGATTTGAATTTTATAGAAATATAAATTAGAATTTTGAATAATTTAAAATAAATTTTAACGAAAATAAAATTACTATTAAATTTTAAATAAATTTTATTTTTTCTCCAATTTTTTTATTAAAATCGGATATGATAAAAAAAAATCTTACAACGAATTAAATTTGAAAATATTCTAATTACAATAAAAAAAAATTAACAAAAAAGTTCCTGAGAATAATGGTATATCCTTTTCAAAATCGTGATCATAATTCAAGTCATTATAATTTAAGATTATATTACTGAAAATTATTATTATTTTTTCTTTCATAATTTATCATACCCCAAAACAAAAATGTCCTTAAATGAAAAATGTATAACAATAATTATGTAATATTTTTCTTGTTATTTACAACGAAATCGCAGAAAATAAGGAAATGTAATAATTAATAAATATTATAAGGGAAAAAAATGTCCTTTAATATTTAAAGTAAAGAAATTTGAAAATTTCTCCCTTCTTTAATTTCAGAATAATTTATAATTTTCCAAATAATTATATTATTTTAGATTTCAGAGCTTTCAAGAAAAATATTTTGTGGTGGAAAAATTGTCTTGTAATTTAAAGGATAACTCAAAGTTTCAATTATTTTATACCTAATTCATTTATGAAAAAATAATTTTGTATAAATTTATAAAATTCTTGGCCAGTTTAAATTTCTTTGTTTTTGGTACAAGGATAATTCAAAATTTCTTCTATTTTTTTTTTAAATTTAAATTACAGAATTACAGAATTATTTCTATTATTACCAAGTCTTCATAATCTGAAAAGGACTGTATGGAAATTTTCTAATGAAAATTTTCATAATTATTCTTTATATAAATTTGAATATAGGTACTTTTCTATTTTTTATTGTTTTTGAAATCATTGTCCGTTAATTTATAATTGATTTTATCCACTAATCATGACACGAAAACCGGAAAAAAAGATTTCAAAAATAAATAAGTAACCTAAAAAATAGTAAAGGATAATCAAATTTATATAAAGAATTATGGAAGAGGATACACAATTTTGATTAAAAATTGTACAATAAAAGGAATTTTAAAAATTAATACATAACCAGGAAAAAAATCAAAGTCCTATAAATAAACTTATTATTCTTTTTCATTATATTACACACCCTTTTCAATTTTCTATCCTTTTATATTCTATTGAAATTTTTTTTATTATATACTATATATATTAAATTGATTTTATATAGATACATATAAATTATGTTATTATTAAGGTTAATGTTGCCATGTCACTATGAGTATATTATCGATTATTATATGAATATATGTACATATCATATTTTTACTTATATTATTATGAAAAATATTTCAGTTTTTAACTCATTATTTATATTTCAACTCATTATTTTTATTTACTTCATTTTCATGGAAATATTTTTATTTATTATGTAATTCAATTTCTTGACTTACATGCGAAAATTATACCATAATAAAAAATTTTTATTTATCAAAAATGTCTTCAACATTCAACTACGAAAAGGATATGCTTGTAAAAATTTAATTTTATTTAATGGAAATCTTAATGTAAATTTGAGATTTTACATTTTTTAAAAGGACTTTCGTACATTTTATTACTAGATACAATACATAATTTATTTATTTTCCTCACCGCAAAACTAAAATTTAATAAATAATATCATTTTAACTAATACATAGTTTTAAAATTATTATCAGTAACAGATTTTTAAAATGTATCTACATTCTACCACAAAATCAACAACATAAAATATGTATAAATGGTGATAAAGAAAATAAAAAATATTTATAACGATTCCACGTTAAATTTTTCAAATCAATCTCCAATTGAAATTCATCTATTTCCAAAACAAATTAATCTTTTTTAATAAATACATAATTCGTCTTTCTTACAAATATTCTGTTTTCAATTTTAATACCAAAAAATCATCATCTTAAAAGGACGAATTTAATTAAAAATTTCAATTTAATTTGAAAAAAAGATCAATTCAATATGGAGTTACACGTTATTATAACTAAAATTCTGCGATGAAATAAAATTATTATGCAAAATATAATTTAATATTTAATTTACTAAAAGCTTAAACATTATAATACCATATAATGTCCATATAATGTAAAACGTAATATATTAAAAAGATTAAACATTACTTAGAGTAAATAAAGTAACCTTAAATTAGAAATAGAAAAACCAAATTAATCTGTCATTTAAAGTTATTGTTTTACTTCAATTTATTATCCATCCCCTGACAATATAAATATGCCCTTAAATTAAATTTCCACTAGATATCTAGTATCCCCTTTTACATTTATATATGTTGGTATACAAAACCAAAATTTACATAATCGATTTTTATAGTTTTCGATTCAAAAAAAGAAAAATTACAAATTTATGAAAAGCATTTACATACTGTCCTGATATTGCAAAAAAAAAAAAAAGATAAATGCATGGATTTGCATAGAATATTAATTTGTATAAGGGACACATGACCAACAATAATACATACAATTTATATTCTTTAGCTTTATACATATATACATAAAAAAAACTCTCATATGAATATTTATGCAAATTGTGCAATTGTAAAGTATAATTATAAAGGATATAAAAAAAATGTTGATGTTGCTAGTACATAGTTATTTATATATGTTATAGATATGCTCTCTGTTCTTTTGCCTATAAAATTTCAACCACCTGTGAAAATTTTTTAATAAATATATCCGAACTTATATTATAAATCAAAAATGTTAAGCCTCCTGGGTAGAATTATTTGAATATGAAATGAAAATATTAAATTGGAATTCGGATTTATCGAATATTTTTGATATTTCGTTTTATAAAAACAAAATGGGAAACCGATTTAACTGGAAAATTTTAAATTATAAAATTGACATTATAATAGTTTATCAAAAATTTATCATTTAAAAAGATTTGAATTTTATAGAAATATAAATTAGAATTTTGAATAATTTAAAATAAATTTTAACGAAAATAAAATTACTATTAAATTTTAAATAAATTTTATTTTTTCTCCAATTTTTTTATTAAAATCGGATATGATAAAAAAAAATCTTACAACGAATTAAATTTGAAAATATTCTAATTACAATAAAAAAAAATTAACAAAAAAGTTCCTGAGAATAATGGTATATCCTTTTCAAAATCGTGATCATAATTCAAGTCATTATAATTTAAGATTATATTACTGAAAATTATTATTATTTTTTCTTTCATAATTTATCATACCCCAAAACAAAAATGTCCTTAAATGAAAAATGTATAACAATAATTATGTAATATTTTTCTTGTTATTTACAACGAAATCGCAGAAAATAAGGAAATGTAATAATTAATAAATATTATAAGGGAAAAAAATGTCCTTTAATATTTAAAGTAAAGAAATTTGAAAATTTCTCCCTTCTTTAATTTCAGAATAATTTATAATTTTCCAAATAATTATATTATTTTAGATTTCAGAGCTTTCAAGAAAAATATTTTGTGGTGGAAAAATTGTCTTGTAATTTAAAGGATAACTCAAAGTTTCAATTATTTTATACCTAATTCATTTATGAAAAAATAATTTTGTATAAATTTATAAAATTCTTGGCCAGTTTAAATTTCTTTGTTTTTGGTACAAGGATAATTCAAAATTTCTTCTATTTTTTTTTTAAATTTAAATTACAGAATTACAGAATTATTTCTATTATTACCAAGTCTTCATAATCTGAAAAGGACTGTATGGAAATTTTCTAATGAAAATTTTCATAATTATTCTTTATATAAATTTGAATATAGGTACTTTTCTATTTTTTATTGTTTTTGAAATCATTGTCCGTTAATTTATAATTGATTTTATCCACTAATCATGACACGAAAACCGGAAAAAAAGATTTCAAAAATAAATAAGTAACCTAAAAAATAGTAAAGGATAATCAAATTTATATAAAGAATTATGGAAGAGGATACACAATTTTGATTAAAAATTGTACAATAAAAGGAATTTTAAAAATTAATACATAACCAGGAAAAAAATCAAAGTCCTATAAATAAACTTATTATTCTTTTTCATTATATTACACACCCTTTTCAATTTTCTATCCTTTTATATTCTATTGAAATTTTTTTTATTATATACTATATATATTAAATTGATTTTATATAGATTGTACCTTGAAGGATGAAACTATATACCCTAATAAACAATTGAAGATAGAAAAACTTTTATATACTCGTATATAAAATATAAATGAAAGATAAATTTTCAAATATTGGTATCAATCTTATTACGTATCAAAGAACACTAAAGGGAAATGATTTCAAGGATTTTTTTTGTTCACATATAAGTAATATCCATTTTATTGATTTATCTATCTAATATTATAAAACATTCTTTTTATTCACAACATAAATAGTTGAATGACGGAAAAATTGTGAGCGGAAACTGAATTCAATATTTAATAACAACACAAGAAAACAATAAATAATTTTATAAAAAGTTTTTATAATTTCCGGATAATAAAAGAAATCATTTTCCTATTTTGCCGTCTATTTTTTTTTTTTTTTGTTGTTGCGTTGAATTTCTATAAATCATTTTGGTTACCAAAAAGAAAATTTACAAATTATATACAATAAAATTTCATATAATGGCGTCGTTCTTGTTGTGATTCATATAAAACTGGACACAATATATTAATAAAATAATGTCGAAAATGATTAAATAGGAGAATATATAAAGATTTCATTCATTATTCACCATAAATTTACTAGACATTTTTTTTTGATTTCTTATTTTCCTCCTTTTCATTAAAATATTCACCACATACTAAAATTTTGTATACATACCAAAAAAAAATATGGAAATTTTATGGTTTTCCTCTATGAGACTTTTATTACGACAAATTATTTGGTTAATAGAAAGTGAATTTTCATATTTCAATGTTAAACGTGTAAAATATTGTACAAAAAGGACCTTTTTTAGGTATTATGTAATTAAATTTTAGTGTTAATACAATTAATGTTTATTATCAGATTGTTTAATCCTTGACATTTTGGTAGAAAATTAATAAGAGTTTTTGTTTTGAAAAGGGTTCTTAATTATAATAATTTATTTAAAGTGATATTATAAATATTAAATATATCTATTTTAGGTGGGTGATGTCGTCTGGCAAAGTTTAAAAGTTTTATTTTAATATAATAAATTAAGTGCACATTTGTTGGTTAATTGTATTAAAGGACGTTTAAGTTTGTAAGTAAAAGTTTTATAACTTCAATTTAAATTTAGAATTTTCGTGATATAATTTAAATATACTTAAATATTTTATGGGTTTTTTCCCAAGTCAAAAAGAATTAAATGTTTCAAATTCTACAAGAATTTTTCGAGGTAGAAATTTATTTACATTTAATTAATTCTTTCAAACGTGAACAAAATTAAAATGCGCCGAACTTTAACATTCTTTAACTTGAAGATTGTTTAAATTTAGAAAACGATAACGAAAGAATTAAAACAAGCTATGTCACATTTCTCCTGGTAAACTAAATATCATTTCACAGTTATACTTATTTCATTTGGCCAATTTTCGGGCTGCAATTCAACAATAATTAATATATATTAATAAGTCAATCTTGTCGTGGTAATTATAGTCCTTTATGTAACCATCTGTTCATTTAAAATAATAATTTAAAAATAAAATATTTAAAAAAAAAATATATTTATAATTTTAAATTAATTTCGTGCAGATTTCAAATTCATTAATTTGCCAATTTATTAATAAAATAACAAAATTTTATTTACTGAAAAAAAAAATAACCTCAATGTAAATTTACTGACCATAAAAATATATGTACAACGAAATAAATTAATAAATTGATTCCGTTGCTATAATTAATATAAATTTTAATTATATAAAATTTATATTTTACATAAGCAGAAATTTAATGTAAATTGGATTTTGAAAATGTAAAATTTTCATTATTCAAACAAAAAAAAAACATACACAAATCTTTAAAATACAATTTGATAATAAATTTATTAAAAATTCACCACATTTTTTCAAATTTTTTGATGTTATAAAAGTAAATCCACTTTTTGAAACTATAAAACTTTCAACCCAGATTTAACATAATTTTCAACATAATATTTTTTCCAAAAAAAAAAAATTGTAAACTTTTTCTATCCTTTCCAGCTGCAATGCACAAATTTATTTATAATTTCTCTAAATATATAGTTAGGAAAAAAAAATCAAAATTTCATAGTAAATTTATGGATTTTCCTAGTTTATTTTCCTCTGTTTTGGATATCAAGATTTATTCATGTGAGATTTTTTTGTATAAAATCTGCTTAGCGCCATAAGGATCAAATAAAAAAATCTGTTCATATTTCAAAATGAATATAAAATATCCTTTTTGTATAGTAGATTTTGGTTGAAATAATGCCAAACGAATGAGAAAACCATTTTCCAGACACACTCATAATCTTTTTTGTAAAAATGTTGGTAAAAATTTAATATTTTTTTTACGCTCTTTTAGTCTAATTAAATGATACCAAAAGCGGAATCTTTTTTATAATATAATTATTATATTTAAATGAGAAATTATTCTATGAGGATAAAGGATTATGAAAATTTCATTTAATACATATATTATTTTTTATGTTAATTATAATTTTATCATAACATTATTTCATATTTGGTCATGGAAATTTGGTTTCTCTCGCTTTCATGGTACTTTATCGATTTTCAAACGAAATATAATTATTATAATAGTATTTTTATATTTTCCTTTATAAAATTATTTTACCCAAAAATATTCTGAAAACTCCAAAAAAATTATCAATTACTATTATTTTCCTTAAATATTTACATAGATTTTTATAAAGCCTCCCCTATTTTCCATAACTTCTTATATATATATATATATCAAAAGTCGTTAATTTCCAAGAAATTAACGACTTTTTCTTTCAACCAAAAAAAATTATCAATTTGATTCAATTTAATTTATTTTATATTCAATTTTCTTTTTTTTTCTTTAATTTTCTTCTATATAGAATTTCCCTTGAGACGTTTGACCCTTAACAAAATAATATTGAAAATATTTTCTTTCTATATATACATTGAAAATTATAGATAAATAAGAAAAAAAATTTATTGTTTGAGAAAGAAATTTTATGTTGTCATTTTAAAAATAAAAATACCCCATGTTACATTTATGTTAATTTTCAGTAAAAAATTTTCGAATAATAAAAAAAACTTTCTAAAGGAAAAATAACCAAATATAATAAAAATTAATTAAAACTAAAATTTTCATGAAAATTGTGAAAACAAAATTTGTTGTTTTATGTTATGTAAAATAAGAATTAATATTTGCCAGTTAAAACGACAATAAAAATTTACATTTTTTTACAGAATTTTCACTTATGTTACACATATAATTTCTATTATAATATTTTCCTTTTGAAGAACTCAATCATCTGGTGTTTTCTCTAATATGTTTTCATTTCCTGGATATATATTTCACACCCTAAACAACGTACTTTACAACTAATTGTTAATTTGACCAGAAATTTATATTCCAGGATATGGAAAAGGAAACACTAATGATACAGTCTTTAATTATGAGGATATGCATTGTAAAATTATTGTATAAATTTTCCTCTATTTATTTTGAATTTTATTTTGTGCTATACTAAAAAATACTGAGAAAAAAAATTGTATGGAATTGTAAAATTATACAATCAAGAATAATTTTTCTTTCAAGGATTGTTGATTTTAACAGTTCCTTTAATGTTACTTAAAACATTATTTTTTATGTTAAATTATTATACATATAACAAGTTAGGGGTTTTTTTTTATTCTACCAGTTTCCTAAAAATCAATTAAAATATTCCATGGTATAATAAAAATCAGTAATTTTCTCTATAATTAAACAAATTACTTCCGTTCATTAACAAAAAACTGGTAAAAATTTAATATTTTTCGTATTTATATATCTTGGCTGGATACAAAAATTTTCCACTTGCTTTTGTATTCTTAACATAAATATAATAATTACATTATAACCGAAAGGAAAATGTTTTTTTTTCTTCTTCTGTTTTTATGAGATCACATAATCATTGTTAGCATCCTTGGTTAAATAACTTGCTTTTGATATAAGCATCAAAGAAATTCTATTTAACCATATTACTTTTCATCCTTATAATTCATGATCTGATATTTTGTTTTTGGGAAAAAAAATAATTCCAACTTCATTTTATTTAAAAGGATATTATAATTATTACCAGGAGTAAATATAAATGCGCACAGAATTATAATATTAAAGTTTAGTAAATTAAAATAATGCTGAAGTAAAATAATGTAAAAAATTTAATAGTATTTTAAATTTATCATAATAAGGCATTCATACTATAAAAAGAGGATTAAGTAATTTAAAAAAAAGTTGATTTTTTTTTCTATTTTAAAATCAGTAAAAATTTAAACCGATTCTTCGTACACTAATTCAAAATTTTTGATAAATATTTACTATCTAAGAAAATCTCGTCCTTTCTATATATTATTTTAATTCTTAAACATGCATAGTGTAAATATCATATTAAAATTGTTAAATTTACTGACTTCTCTCTACAGTTAGATATTTTATATAAAATATATTTAAAATATTTCCAGTTCTAAAACTATGAAAATGAAAATGAAATATTATATTTTTCTGTTTAGACATTTTTTAAGTATAGTCAACGACATGATGATTAATATTTTATGCAAAAAAAAAAATATAAATTTTTTGTATATGTTTTTCGAAAATTCCATTTCTTAAGAAAGATTTATTTACCATTTATTTCTTCTTTCATTGATTTATAAAAATATTTTTGAATCCTTGAACCAGAAGAATTTATTGATGCCTGATGAGAATAAACAAATAAAAAAAAAAACAAAGAAATTTTTTTTTCGTTTTTTAATTTTCTGAAAAATATATGAAAAATTTTCCTGTACATTGCAAATATGGAAAAATTACTTAGCAAAAAAAGAACATAAAAAAATGTTAATTGAATAATAAAATATTATTTATTTTAGCATAATTTCAAACATTTATAACAATCTATTTAATTCTTTACTTGATATGATGATGGACAACAAAGAATTTTTTCATTTTGTATAGGGATCACAACGTGAATTGTTAATGTAAAAATATTTTCAATTTGAATTTAACAAATTGTTTTATATTTTTCTGACAGTAAAATTAGATTATAAATTTTTTTTAGTTAAATAATTTTTGTAATTGAAAATATACTTTTTTTTTTAATTTAAATTATTTTACGAAATTTTATATTATATAGTTTACATTTTAATTTTCATAATGGAAATTTTTTTTCGGTATATACTTTACAATATTATGTTGTTACCTCAATGGTTCAACATGGACTGAAAAAAATATCAAAAAAATTATGTATGTATGCATACGAAAACCAATTTTCCCCTTAAAATTTCATATAAATGTACTATTATGTAAATCGAAATTATGTTCCACAATATACATAATATGTTTGTATATTATAACAGTATTTTGACAGTACATTTTGCCACGACAGTATACTTAATATGGAAATAGAAGTTTTCAAAATTTTCAAAAATTTTCAAAATTTTCAACCGACTTTTTGTCATTAAAATTATTTTACTTTACCATTTATATAAATTGTGGTTTTTAATCAATTACAAAGCTGACCATACTTTTGGTCATTTGGGTAATGTAATTGAATTATGGAATTAGGAAAAATGATTGACCAGATTTATATGTGTTATTCAGCTTAATTATGTCTTGTAATTAAATAACGACTATGGGAACCATTTTTCTGTAGTTTTCGACCAGCTCCTCAATTTTCCATTGATTAATTTATGTTTGTATAGAATTTTGAATCAATATCCATTAAGGATTCATTTTTTAAAAACTATTATGTTTATTAACTTATAGTCACAGACTCAATCCTAAAAACTTTAGACATTTGGACGGCTATATATTGGTCACCTTACTCTCTGCAAATAATATTAATAATCATTTTAGTTTTTCATTTTAAAAAATTTTCCTTTTTCTTATTTATTTCGGTTAATTTTGTTTTTTTTTTAATCCTTAAAAAATCTTTAGTTATACAAACAATTCGATTATATTTTAGATTACAAAAAATTTCAACTACTCTTCTTATAAACTAAAATAAATATTTAAAAAATAATAGAAAATTAAATTCACCTTAAAAATTAAATTATCTTAACTAATGAACAAAAAATTTTTTTTTGAGAAAGTTATTTAAAAAAAAAAATTATTCACATAACCACATACACAAATATACATACAAAAAAATAGATTAAAATTCTAAAAATTTGAAGAAATTTCATTTCATATTTATAAAAAATTAATGTTCAAAAATGAATTTAAGTTTCTAAAAAAGTTTTTTTTTTTCTAAATTTGAAATAAAGAATAAATTAAAATTTTAAATACAGCAAAATAAATTAAAGTTTATACAATAAATAAATAAATTAATAAATATTCAAATATTCTTTTTTTTGAAAATGTTTAAAAAAATTCATTTTGTTATGATAATTTTATATACCACACACAAAATAAAAAAATCTTACATTCAAAAATTTATGTCAAAAATGAATTTGAAAGATTAGAGATTTCTAAATATAAGATTAAAATTTTAGCGAATTCTAAAAAAAAATATTTATTGATTGTTTTGTTTGTTTGTTTTTTAGACTTCATTACATTCAAGATAAATTTGTTTACAATCAACACCAGATCGTCCACGTCTACCAGCATCATAAAGATTTTCAAATTTACTACCAGATGAACGTTCAATTATGAAACTAGTTGCATAGCTAAAAAATATAGAAACAATATGATTTAAAATGTTATAAATTTAATATAGCTTAACAATGAAGTAAATTTTAACCAATTTTCAATGTTTTAAAAATTTCATAATTTTACAGTACAAAGTTAATTTCATTTGTCAGTCCAAATTAGAATGTGTATGATAGTAATTTTTGTTGAAAAATGATAGCAAATATTAAAAAAGTTTATTGCAAAACTAAATGAAAAAATTAATTTCTGAATTTAATTATGAAATTTTCTCTCACTAAATTAATTAAATATTTGGTTTACTTTATTATTAAATTATAAATATATATAATTTTAAACTTACGTTCCCAATTGACAAAAAATACTAACACCACCAATATCATTAATACATTGTGAATTTGCTTCGCATAAATATTTTTGCATACATTTATCATCGCTATTTTTATATGTCCTTACATATCCTTTTAACATTGAAATACTAGCAACAGCAGCATCACTAACCGAATCACGTTTACCCAATGAACGTGCAGTCAATGAACGATGTGAAAATGATGTTTTTAGTGCATCCAATAGATTCATTACAATGTTGATAAACTAATTACAAACAATATCGAAACAGAAAAAGAAAATAAAGCAAAAAAAAAAAAAGAAGAAGAAAAACATTTAATTAAAAATTTTTTAAACATATTTTGCATAAATTTTTTGGTTCAAATTCAATTTTTAATCTTAAAACTTAAGTTCACACACATTTTGAAAATTGTTGCATGCAATAAATATAAAAAAAAAAATTGAAGAAAATAGAATTTTCCACACAAGTAAAACATTATTATTTTTTTATTTACATAAAGAAGGCAAAAAAAAAAATGGAGTTAATTATTTAAAATTTTGAAAAATTAAATTGATTTCCAAAATATTTTCAATTTAATTTTTCATAATTTAAATTTTTTTTTTTTTGTTAATTTTATCAAAAAAAAAATAAATTAAAAATGTTTGGTTATACATTTTTGTGAGTTCTTCATATATACTTTACCTCGCCAGCTTGTTTAGCCATTGTATTAACTTGTTCGGGATCTTTAGCGCCAAGGACCGATGATAAAACAGCAGCAAGGACACTCTGTAGCAAGCGAGAAACCATTTACCAATAAAAATTTTGTTTTTACATATTTAAATTTAATAATTTTTTTTTTCGTTTTTATTATTAATTTTATTTTATAATATTTTTGTGCCATTTAAATTATAAATATTTTTTATTATATATAAATTCCTAATGAATGGTATATGATTAATAACAATATTGTAATCATTAGGTCATTAGGTATAGTGTGGTGCCTTATATAGCTAACTGATTAATAAGATGAGAGAATTACTAAAAGAAAATCTCAGTGAGTTTGTATTCAAAATTTGTATCAGAGAAGGTAATTTGAATTCATTTTTCGATTAAATAAAATTTAGATGAACCTTTACTTAACCAACACTTAATTTAACAGAAATTTTTTGAAATAAAATAATTAAATATTTAAATATTATGGTTATGGTGGATCATTCAATGACTGAAAGCTCATATTTAACAAAATTTATAATGTTAATAGTTGAATACTTAAGAGCAATTCAATAATTAAGAACGTAAAATTTTAACATAAAAAATATCTTTCATTTTTAAATCTTAATTTTGTATTTAAAATTAATGAATATTTCAATAATTTTATACAAAATATTCGTAAGACTATTAAAATATTAAGTGATCACAATATTGTCTTAAAAAAATTATCTTTCATAAAATATTGATAATTTAAATTTTTAATTTTTACTAAAACCATTTAAAAAAAAAAATACTATTTTAAGTAAAACCATTTCACTCGTACAAACAAAAATTATAATAAAAACAAAATTAAAGTGTATAAAAAAGCATTAAAAGCTCATTTTTTAAGAGTTTCTAACTACAAAGTTTTTGTATATTTTTTTTTTTGTAATAATCACACAAATTAAATTTTTATTCAAAATTAAGAAGAAAAATTAATTATATTTATATTACCTGCATTGGACCAGTTCCACCATTATCGACTTTATCAATTCCATCACTTGGTGCCCCACCACCAAGAAGTGTTGTGAAGATTTTCAAACCTATAAAACAAATAAAAGTTTTTCAATTAATGAAGTGTTAAATAAATCACTAAATTTCATTCAAATTAATTTGGAAAACATCTGTTAATATATGCAACAAAATTAATTGACAAATATTTCCGTTTATTTAAAATTCTTATTGCTCTAAGCTAAGACATATTTTAATTTAATTTTTAATGGTTTTATATTGTAAATTTACTATTTAAATTTAACTTACCAACTGAAATTACATTTGCCCATGGTGATGTTTGAAATGGACCAGTATCAATATCATCGGATTTTGTTGGTGCATTAGCACCACCATTAAAGAACATTTGTAATACTGTTGCTAACATATTTGACCATGAAAAGCCTAATCCTTGTTCTTGTATTTGATTTGTTTGTAGATCTTCATCAATATCATCTAATACAACTTTTTTTGATGCATTTGGTTTAACAGCAAACTTTCGAACATTTCCATTATTATTATTATTTTGTTCAATTATTGCTGGATTATAAACAGGTGATAATTCTTCTGGTTGTTGTGCATATTGTTGAGCATTTTGTGTTTCATAATATTGTTGATATTGTTCATCAGATACTTGAGCATTATTTGTTGATTGTGGATAAGCAAATGTCATACAAAGGCAATTTAATGTCAATAATGAAAATAATGCCCAACCTTTTGCTATTCTGTGATTATACATTCTGAAAATATAAATTTTTTTTTTGGTAAATAATTATATATAAGCATATAGAAAGTGGTTTTTGCCTAAGATCAATAAAAGATTACAAAAATTTTTATATCGGTAAATCGAATTATCTTGGGTACAATATATTTAATAATTTAGGTCATAAATTGTATATAATTTTTGTACTGTAAAAATTAATATGAAAAGTAAACATAATTCTAGGTCATATATGTATCTGATTCTTAAAGATTTATGATAATAATAAATTAATTTACAGTTCTTAAATGTGTTATATATTTTTTTAATAAATATATATAACATTGATTAGAATGTAATTCACGTTTTCCATTTTGATGAACTGTTATAATAAATATTCTTTTATGCATGTTAATTAACAGAACATGTTTGTGGAATTACATGTAAAAGATATATACATATTCTACCGACATACATAATATCGTGAAAATAATAAATTGATTTAATTGGCACAGACGGTTATTCATTTATATATTTAATAATTAAAAAATTTTAATATTTTTATGGAAAAATTATTATAATTTAGTTAGGGTTATATTTACACAAAGATGCCAAAAATATTGGTAATTCTTATTTAATTTAATTTTTAAATTAACATTTTGAGTAATGAAGATGTTCCTACAATTTCTGTTCAAGTTGTACAAATCAAGCTTCAGATTAATTTAATTTAATTCAAAAATTGAACAGAATTAGAAATATTTCCATATTCAATTATCTCAAGTTCTTATCTTTTCAAATCAATTGTAAATTACACGGAACTAATTTAAATTTCAATTATAATATAAACTACATAACTTCAACAAAACAAATCTACCTTTAATCACTTTTATGCTGAGAGATTATATATTGAACATTTTTTATTCGAATAGAAATGATGTTAAAAACAATTAAATTAAATTCTACTTTCATAAGATAAAAAAAATATGATTTATGTTGCTTATTAATTTTTAAATTGAAGAAGAAGATTTTAACTTCAAAAGAGAGAAAATTGAAAAAAAAAACCAAAATTTCATTTTCATTATTCATTTTTTTTTTCTTTCGTTTTACTAAAAAGATTTAAATTATAAATCATTTTGAAACTTTCTATTTTAAAATGTTAAATTTCTATAATTAAACAAAACAAAATATTGTACGTATATATATATTTTTTTTAAGTTGAGATGTTATTGTGTTAATAATTTGCGTGTCGGCGCGGTATCCAAAATGAAATTTGATTTTTTTTTTTAAATATTTCTTTTACCTAGTAACATATTACAATCAATTACAGAAGCATAAAAATGAATTAAACCATTTAAACGAAACTTTTCCTTTTCTATGGTGTTGTTTTAATTTTTTAAAATTAATATTTTTTTGTATAGCCCATAGACCATATTGAATTTTATAGTATTTTAATTGGGTAGATATAGCCCCATTAATCAAAAGTAAATAGAGTTAATCAAAATTTTGTGCACTAAAAAATTTAGTTATATTATTAATTAATAAATATTGATTTGATTATACCAAAATTTCAATTTTAAAGTTTTTTTTGTCATTGCATTTTGCTGTTCTTTTAGGAAATTTCACCTTGTCAAATTACAAATTTCTTCTAATAAACGCATAAAAATTTATTTTAAAAACTAACACGAAACTAAATATATAATTTCTACGTATACATGATAATAATAATAATTATAAATTTTAAATAAAACATTCACGTGCTTTTTACTTTTCATATCTTAATTTTAAAATCAAGTTACTCGCTTAACATTTTCGTTTCATTATTGAAATATGCATTATTCGAAAACAATTAATTTCATTAAAATTTGAATAGAAATAAAATTTGAAATTGAGATGCCAAAATGTAATAATTAATTTTTTTTTAATAAATTTCAATAAAATTTTTATTATGGTTAAAAGATTTCTTAATAATTTAACTGAAATTTTTAATAGTCTACCAAAAAAATTTTCACAATTTCTCTAAAAATGTTAATTTATCTAATATACAATCAAGTTAACATATTCTTTTCTTTAACATAACTTTAACGATTTATATTAAATGTAGTTTTATGTAGAAAATATGTAATTATATATATAATGTATAACTGCATTTAAAATTATACAATTTTATTCTATACAGTTAAATATTTTTAGTACAGGTTTTTTTTTAAAAAAAAAAAAACTGGTACCTTAAAAAATATTTTCAACCTGTTCTATGAGCATTTTAAATTTCCTTTAAAATTGTTGTGTACGAGAATTTATTGATTTATTATTTCATTAAATTTATGATTCTATATTTTGCAAATTTATACATATATAATTTTATTTCATTTCGAAATAGTAAAAATTCTAATAAAATTCAGTTATTTCTTTGCGTTTTGTTTCCGTGAAATTCTTTTTAATATTAAAAATTAATTTTTCACGATTATCACATAATTTATTCAACACCAGTTTTGTTAAAAGATATAAATATATAATGTGTTAAATATACTATTAAGTTGTAGCAAAGAATAGAGATAAACTGTGAAATGAATTTTAAGGTAAATCGTGTTAATACTGTCCAGATTATTCTTTAAATTTAAATTTCAGTCGTGCTAGAGCTGATAAATCAATTACAAATATTAATTGAACTTCAGATTTCATTGAAGTTATAATGTGATATAAGATATTTTAAATTAACTTTTAATATGATTTAATGATCAGAAAATTATATTCTTAAGACGAAATTTCAATACTAATTTTTCTACCTATTTTTTTCGATGCCTAAATCAATTAATTTTCCTAAAATTATAAAGTATGAGATCATTAATACAAAAGTTACCCTACTTCAATAAACTTAAATATTTTAATATATTTTAGATTTTTACTCATTGCAGCACTAAATGACAACGCACGAGCGTTATTCTAACGGAAGCATTACAACACGGTCTGCAAACTACTAATTTTCATTATAATAATTATTTAAATAAACACTTTTTAGTTTACCTTTAAAGAACTTATTCAATTGAAAACATATTTTACTGTTTATATACATTTAAATATTATTATGGCATAATATTAACGAAAAAAGAAATTAATGTTTTTTTTAACTGACCTACAATTTACATTGAAATGCAAAAAGTTTCTTTTACAGCTTTAAATAATAATATTAAAATTTTATGACTTCTACTTAATATTAAATATTATGACCACAGACATAATTTTAAAATGATCAGACTAATTAGGCCATTCATAAAAATTATGATAATGTCGGAATAAATTATTTATTTTATAAGTAACTAAAATAAAAAATTCTTAATTCTTATTAAAAAAAATTTTAGACGGCATAACTTTTCCTTTTGTACACCAATAATTTGACCGCTCTTTTATTTTATTTAATTTTTAATATATTTTTAAAATCATATTTTTTTTCTGTCAGAAAAATATCAAAGTTTCTCTTTTTCATCTAAATCAAACTTGCATGACAAAAATCTTAATAATTTTATATACAGTGAAGATACAAGAAAAAATGTGTTCTGTGTCTTCAATTAGTTTGGATGTTTAATTGTTAAGTTCAGATTATTTATCTGTAAGATGAACAAGTTATTATATTTACAGTATAAAAACGTGTTTAATGAAGAACAATGTTTAATATTTTAATTAAACATCTTAAAAATTAAGAAAAACATTTTAATGTTTCTGTAATTTTTAACATGCATTATTAAGTTAAAAAGAATTACAAAGAAATATATTTAATAAACTAATATTGACTATGTTTCATTTAATTTTAGTTTCAATTTTCAGTAATATAAGAGAAATTGTATAAAATTCGTAAGATGTTATATGAATCATAGAAAAATAATATATGTATAATTATTGGCTAAAATTATATGATTTTGTTTTACTATAGTAAATTACCAATAATTTTATTACATAAAGTTAACATTATTTTTCCCCAATAATATGAAAATTATATTCTAATATTATCATAATTTTTCCAATATCATAACGTCAATAAATAAATATTTATTAAAATCAAGTTCGTGCCTTAACATTTTTGTTTTTTTTTTATTACTTTCTTCTTGTACAAAAATTTCACACGATCTTTTCAACCACAATGCAACGACATACATCCTCTTATCCTCCAAAACTTATGTTAACCCTAAATAATGCAAAAAAAAAACGTTTAAAATATTATTTTCACTATTCAATATCGAAAAGTTTATATAAATTAAATGCCGCTTCAAAATTCCAATGAATCAGAACTTTCTCTTTTTTCTTTTTTTCTTTTTAAATATCAAATCTATAAAAGGTCTTTAAATTTAATTTCTAAAATATTGACAGAGTGGTTTTCGAAATACGAAATTACGGTCATTAACATATAATGATACATATAATTACGTATATAATTAAATGTAATAATAATAATTATAATTGTAATATAATTATTTTTAACCTATAAACTGACTTTTTCTTTTGACCTTTTCTATATTTTTTAAGAATTTATATTAAGAAAGTAATATTTAAATTATATACAAATTCAAAATTATTTATATATTTTGACATATATAATATATAAAATGAAATTTGTGATATATTTCCATCTAACACATAATATATCGTAATTTAAGTTATACCAATGATCTATTTCAACGTAATTTTAATTCCTAATACAAATTTTTTACCATTATCATAATTTTTCTAAATAAATAATTTAGATTTGAGAACAATTTAAATTTTGAACTTTCTTTTTTATACATTGTATTCCACATACAAAAAAATCACATTTTTCTATTTAAAAATATTATAATTCCACTAATTATCTCACCTGAATAATTTTTTTTAAATGTGGTAATCCTTTTAATTATAGAATAAATAATTAAATATATATTTTTTTATGTATATATTTTTGTTAAATTCTATATTCCTTCAATTTAAAATCACTTCTTATCAAAAATAATAAAAATTTTCTTATTTTGCAATCTTCACTCAGCTATTTCGAAATAATTTTTTAATTCTATAAAATTTATTATTTTTATTTTTCAGTTCAATTTAATATTTATTTATTTTTTTATATTAAAAAATCGCGATCTGAATAGTCGAAAAATTTCTTTACATCTGAAACAGAAAATGCCTTGAACTTGGCTTTATATACTTTGACCCACTTAATTCTTTCGTTTATATTTATTTAATTTTTTTCTTTTTGGTCTTCTTCGTATAAATATTTCTCTTTAGATTTTCACTTAACACAAATACTAAAGTAGAAAGAAATATTATTAGTACAAATACAAACATTTTATAAGAATTTCTTCAACATTTGCAATATTTGCTTTTTTTTTGTATATTAAGCATTAATTCAAGTTGTTGAAGCAAATGAAAAGATGATTTTTTTTTGGTAGGTATAATTAAGATTTTTTTCTTTAATCAGAAAAGCTTAAAGTTAATTTAGCTGTCTGCATTCTTAATTAAAATATTACTTGAATAATTTAAATATGGGTTAAATTTTGGTATACAAGGGATACAAAAATATGACCCAATTATGAAATTATACAATGCTACTAAGTGAATCAAAAAATATGTTGTTGATTGAAATACCTTGTTAGTTGTACAAAAACATTTTTATTTAACTAAATTCTTTTGAAGTTTTTTGATTCCAAATTGCCGAAAGTAATTTTAACACACTCCAAGATTTCTAGAAATCTTATAATTTATCATTACTTCTCTTCTTTACATTCCAATATTTGCAGTTGTAATTACTTTTATAATAGCTGAATTAGTATTAGTGGTTAAAATTAATGCAATTTAATACTGAAATAAGTAACAGGTGAACGTAAACAAACTAACTATTTTTTTTCCTACATGTATACCTTCAATTTAACTAAAAAAAATTTTTGATTAAATTTTCTTCAAGTATATATTTGTTTAAGAAGAACTTCAAATTAATGATTTTATATAAAGTTTCTGGCTTAACACTTTTGTTTCAATTATTTTTATGATTGAAGTAGAAATATTTAAATATAGAAAATTAATTTTCCATAGACAAAATGCATATTACTGACGACAACTAGAGAGTAAATTAAGTCGTCATTAATAAATATTATTTTAAAAATTTTGCAACAATAATAATAATAATAAAATGTAATTAAAATTTAACGATTTAAATTTTATGAATGCGATTATCTAAAAATCTTGTAATAAATATTTTTTTTTATTATATGTATTTAAATAATTTTTTTAATAATATTTGTAAAGTTAAATAAAAATGTGTGTACCAATTATTATAATGTAAAAAAAACTTTCTCTAAGAATCAGATTAGTTCAATAAGAAAAGTTACGATATGATTTAATATAATTTTAATAAAAATATTTCTATATTTAAATAAATAATATAATTAGAATGATTACTGCTGCGGTAATATTTATAATACGTATATCCGTTCTAGATATTACAAATTTACAAAGATGATGCTATTGGGTCAAATGTGTAGCTAATTTTGATCATTTGATACAGATAATTTAAAAAAAAAAAACAATTATTCTTGGACATACAAACTCACAAGCAAATTATTTGCAAAACAAAAAAAAGTTCGTGTCTTAATTTTTTCGTTTTAACTTATAACAATTTGTCTATGTAGGATATAAAAATCATTTACAAATTTGTTTTGCAGAAATTTAATAAATTTTAATTATGATATATTTTATTTGAAATAAATTTTTATATCCTCTCTATAATATCTGTTAATCTGGCTATAAAATTTTTTATAATTTTCTTACATTTTATCGAAAATTTCTTTTGCTGTTCATATGACTCAAAAAAAAAAAACAAATTCATGGAATTTTTACCCAAAATAAAAATTTCTCTTTATGTGTTAATAAAAAAATGATAATAATTTATATATATATATTATATATATATAGATATATACATATATATATAGATATATATAATTATTTAATTTTATTAGTTATTCCGGTAATCTGTTTGAAATAAAATGTAAAAAAATTAAAATTGATTCATGATTTAATAAAAAATTTCTATAATTGATTTTTGATTAAATACAATTATCTGCAAAATTAAGTAATTTATATTAATTAACTTAAATGCTTAACAATCCTAATTATTTGAATGGCATAATAAAGGAATCATTAATATTAAACGCGTGTGTGCTCAATTTAATTTTAATTTAATCCATTATAAAATATGTTCATAGAAATTTAATATCATCAGAACTTTAGCTAATTACAAATTAAAATATTTCTGTTAGAATTTATATGTTAAATTTTATAGAATATTATGATTGATAGGACTAAAAACAGTCAAATTAAATAGTAACTTCTGAACAAAAACACTTGCAACCTTCTCGACCTTTTCTTTTGTTTCCTAACCGTCCAACAGAGTCGTGTCTATGGACGGGGAATCCTAACCGTCCAACAGAGTCGTGTCTATGGACGGGGAATTTTAATTATAATAAGAATATCCAAACTAATTCCAAATATCATAACATTTGGCGAATTCATAGCAAAAAAAAACTTGAAAAAAAGTCTGCAAATAGGTACCTTCTAAATGCTGTAGTTTACTCAATTTTAAGATACAATAAATAATCAAATAGATTCTGAAAATAGAGATTTCAATCTTTAATTTCATATGTAGAATGTATAGAATATCAGACAAAGATTTCTACATTTTTAAGCAACATGAAAAAAGAGTTTTTTGGAAAAAAAAAAGAAAATTGATTTATGGTTTTTTTGCTCCAACTTTGGTAAATTAAAAGATTTTTTCAAATCTGTTAGCATAATTTTGTTATAAATAAAATTCCCCATCGATAGACACCAAATTTACCTACATTGGAAAACGTCGACATGTTTTACGCCAAAAAAATTACAAGGGGTTAACATTGTTTTGTTTTTTTTTGACGTAAAGCTTCGACTTTCTCCAATTCTAACCCAAACATTAATTAATTTAACTAAAATTTTACTAATTAACCGAAAAAAAAACTGAATTTCTTTAAGAATACTAAAAATGACAATTAAACTTTCTAACTAATAAAATCAGATTGAAATTTTGTTAGTTTATATTTTTACTTTTAATCTGACAATTATTATTAACATCTTAATCTTTTGTTAATTCTTATTATCATTTTTATATTTATAATAATTTATGTCGCCGAAAATGAAAACAAATCATAAAGTAAAGTAAAGAAAATTCATTATTTTTTTTTTAAGTTTAAAACAACAAAAATTTTCTTTAACCTTAATTTTTTTGAAAACAATCTTCAACATCACAAAAAAAAAATTCATAATTTCCTTTCAAAATCATTCAAATAAATAAAAAATTTATAAGTCACAAAAAATTAAGAAGAAAAAAAAAAGAAAAGTGAGACCCAAATTTTAATCTACTGAAAATATATAAAAAAAAATTATGTTTATTTTTATATTCTCATTAAAAAACATAAATAACTTTTTTTTTTTTACATAAATTTTGTTTATTTTACGATTTGCTAAAAGATAAACGAAAAACTGGATTTATTTTTCTGCATCAGGTAAATTTAATGATCAGAATTGACTTTACTGAGTTAAGAGTGGAATTCGAAAACAAGTAAAAATGACAATTGCGAGAATTATATATTTATATAGATAATCGAATAATCACCAGACTGACGACTTAACTAAATCTAATAATAAAGAAAATATAAATTTGATATAAAAAAAAGATGATTTTTAACGGTAACCATAGAATAATCTCAGGTGTATATTTTTTTCTTCTTCATTTATACCTGTTAATGTTTAAAATATTCTTTTGCTTCTACAGTTAAGGAAAATATTAGTTTTTTTTTTACAGATAAAAGGAAGGATAGTTTTCAAGTTTTTATAATTTGTTTTTCTATTCTTTTACAATGTTATTAAAATTAAAAGAACTAAAATAAAAAAGAGAATCAATTTTCTTTTTTATAAAACTGTAATTTTTTAAATAGAAAATATTGATTTTTCCACGAATATATAGAAATTATGTAAAGAAAATTCTGTACATATATATGTAAATCAATTTTTATGATAAACTTTTAAAACTTTAAAATAGAATTTTTTTTAAATTGATTTCAAAAAACTCTTTTTTTTTTTTGAGTTTATTGAAAGAAAAGTTTTTCTTTTTAATTTCCGTTCTTAAAAAGATTTTTTTAATTTGTAAATTGCGTGACAGTAAATCATTTTGCAATTTTGTCTTTATGGTAAAATACTTTATGCTTTGGAAATAATGTAAAAAAGTTTACGTCAAAACTAGTGAAGCTTGAACTAGTTAAGTATTATTGGTGTAAATTATGTTTGAGAATAGAAATTTTATCTGAAAATTAATTTATAAATTCACCAAAAACAGGACAAAATTTGAAAATGTTCAAAATATTTATTATTAATATTTAAGGGAAATATCTTAAGTTGCTACATTATCACAAATGAAAACAAGATTAAGACCTTTCTTTTTAAATAATTCCATCTAAATTTGCTCAGTCTATTTCATCGATCTAAATTTGATAAGAACTAATTAATTTCGAAATTTCTATACCTAAAATTTTGAAGCTGATATTAGAATTTTGTTATGCATTTTGTTATGCGAATGTGCAATATTACAGTTTCGAAATAATTGCATTTTAATTTTTGCCGATTTGTGAAATTCTTATATAAGCGATATAGAAATTTTAACATAAGCGATATAGAAATTTTTTAATATTAAAAAAACTACGACGAATTGCACATTTGTGGTTTTTGTATATTGTAGATTTTGAAATTCTACAATTTCGGGCATTAAAAACTCAATTTCATAAAAAACGCACATTCGCGGTTTTGGCATGGAACCGACGATATTACAAATTATTGGTCTACTCTACACACGTGAAAATGTCTATCTAGGTACAGTAAATTTTTTATATTGATGTAAAATTTCCTAGTTCCTACACTGATTTCTCGAAAATTCTACTAATTTTGCGATTTCCATAGTGAAAGATTTCAAATATCAACCGCAGTTATAATATAATTTACAGCAAAAAACTACCTTTCAACAATCTAATTTACCAATTAAAGTACAAAATGAATAACCACTCAAAAATAAATTGAAAATTTTAAATTTCCTATAGAAAAATTAATTAAATATTTAATTTCTTTATTTAATTTCTAAATTGAAACCAATATAATCAATTTAGCAAAAATAAAAATATAAAATAATTTACACAGGTCAATAATTATTTCTATCATCAGGTAAATATTACGGTACAATGTTTTCATTTCTATAAAATGTTTAGAATTAGGTTAAAATATTTATAAATGTATAAAAAAAATGGTCACCACACACCAGGCAAATAAAATGAAAAAGAAGGAAGCAACATAACAACAAAAATCGATTAGACACACCAGTTCAATTACCAACTTAATAAATTGGCTGGTAATTGAACTATAAAAAGAAATTTTTATTTTTTCTTTATTTACATAATTTCACCTATAAGCGCATTACTTTTATTTTGATATTTACATATTTATCATAACAAATTTTTCTTATGTCACATGTCATAATAATAGTATAACAAATCATTTCGCAAGAAAATTTACTTATCGAAGGAACATTTTCAAAAAACAAAATAAATTTGATTATCATCGAAACAGACAAGAAATGAATTATAAAATAATAATAAAAGTTATATTGAAAACGCCTCATCCATAAATAATTATTACCAGAAAACTTGAATGAAAGCTTGTTTGTTAAAAAAAATATTATAATTGTGTTGTTTGGAAAAAAATTAAAAGAACAAGAAGGTCCGAATATAAGATTTTCTGAGAAAAAGTATTAATATTTTCGTAGTATATGTTTCTTTGACACTTCAAATTCAAATCATTACCAATTTTCCAAGTCTGAAAAGGATATTTATTTCTGAATTTACGGATTTAATCTAATAGCATGTTCTCACCAGCGCGAAATTATGTGATTTCGCTTCATAATTTCCAAATTACGTCGAACTGTTCACAGTAGATTTGAAATAATTTAGTTGTTAAATGCCAACATATTCCAAAGTGGAAGGTTTTTTTTAATATTTATAATATTATTTCTGAAATTATTTTTAATATTTTTATTGTTGATGGCAGAAAATACAAGAAATTACAAGATGCGATAGGAATTAAGTTTGCAAGTTTCAATTTTTAGGGTTGAAAATCGAATTAATATGGTTGAACATTCGAGTCTGACATGATTTTGAACATGATTTTTACAAAATTATCATATTTTATCTCAATATATGCGAAATCACATGATTTTGAACTTGATTTTGGTCAAAATCTCGATATTAATCAAAATCACATAAATTCGCGCTGGTGACATATTATAAGATACATTTTCCCCAAAACTTATTATTAAAAAAATTCGATCTTAATTTTGAAATTTTCATCGTTTCACTAAATCTCAATTAATCAAGATAGTTTTTTAAGAAATCTTTTTACAAAATAATTGCATCTGAAAGTAACCAAAACAAGAAACTATATTTAATTTACATTATCATGTCAGTCACATGTAAAAATATTCTATATTAGATTTATAGTGAAATTCCAATTAAATTCTTTCGAAATTTTCTTATTTTTTTTCGGATATGCATTTAATAGAAAATAATATGCCTTCCATAAAGTTAATATCTAACACATAAATGGCATTTAGACAACATAGTAATTTTAAAAGAATCGAAAAGTAAATTTTATTAAAATTTGATAATAAAGTAAAACTGGATTCATACTTAAACAAACCAAAAGTGGGACATTCTTATTATCATCATTATGATATTAAATTTTTACGTATGGTAATATAAGTTTTATTTGCTTCTTTCCTCCTAGTAAATATAAATTTTTTTTTTTAATAATCTAAAAGTTAAATATTTAAATAATATTTGCTACAATTTACTTTTCTTCTTTAATGTTATAAGAATTTTATTTAACAACATTTTTTTTTTTTATTTTTATTGTTGACCAATTGAAATATTTTTATTTCACTAAAATTTGTGTTATGAGTACAAAAATGAATTTTTTAAGTAGATCGGATAAGATATATGTTTCAATGTGAAATTTTTTTTGTATAAATTAGCACACAAAAAATTATTATGTTTAAAAATAATGATAATTTAGTAAATAATAATTATTATTAACTATTTTATTTAAACATTTTATTTTAACAAGGAGATGATTATATAGAAATATTAAAATTATATAAATAGTGAAAAGAATTATTATTTATAAATGAGCTACTATTACAAAAATGATTCTAATAATTGACGCAATCGTTTCTTTTGTGAGGTAAATAAATTTACTATTTCATTAATCCACAATATAATTCATTTAAATCGATTATTCTTCAAAAATTTTATAGAAAATTATTCGGAATAAATTGTTTTACAATGCTGGGTCTTAACCGATTAGAAGTTTCCTAAGAAATTGAAAGTAAAACTGAAATTATATTTAGAAAAGTTTTTGGTTAATTAATATTATACATGCTTTTTTAGTTTAGTCTCATAATTATAAATTTAATTAATTTTATTAATTTTTAATACTTAAAATTGTAGGAACACTTTTGTAAAATACAAATTTTATTAAACATTTTATTCGTTCAATTTATCTGGGACAAAAACATTATTGTAGTTGCCTTGTAGTTTGCGTCTTAAATAATATATGGTTTGTGTCTCCGAAAGAATATTTATTTACCTTTATTTTATAAAAACTGAACAAGAAAAAATATCAGTGGTGGATGGAGTTTTTCACTAATTTTAAACCAAAACATAAAGAAAAATCCGACTCCAAGCTAGGTAGTTAGTAAGTCACGTATATGCATAAAAGCACATAGAGTTTCAACCGGAATTTAAGCGATTTTTCTTAGGATACTGATATTTAGGATACTTATATGGTTTTTACAGTCTAATCCATTAGGTATTGGACACCATACTGTAGATGTATTATGTGCGGCTTGAACATTAATTATATAACAGGTTCTTGGTACATGGAAACAATTTTCGGGCAAAAATAGTTAAAGAATTTGATTAAAATTTTTAAATTACCAGTCAGATTATTTAATACTTATAACTCCGAGCTCACAAAATTTAAACAGCTAAATTCCAACCGTTAAAATAACTTAAAAATGAGTCGCAATAAATTTAAATTCAAAAACTTTTATACCTTGGTTTGTTGGCGTATAAACTTTAGTTAACAAATCTTTAACAAAATTTTCAAATTTCTTCATTCTCACTGAATTAATTTAAATAAATACAAAATGAAAATTTAAATTCATACAAAAATATTTTGTATATTGACAAAATTTTCAAAACTTCTCACCAGAATTTCAAATCTTTCATTGTATCCCATCCACCATACCAAAAAATACAACATTTCGTTTCTTACTAAGCTATTTTACTATAAATTTTCCCACCTGTTAGTGCGTACATATATGAAATAAATCTCTGTTTACATTTTATTTCATATTTTAGTGATATCGTTTTTAAACGGCTCGATTGCGGCTAATCCTAATCGTTAATTCAGTTCATTAGAAACACGCGGCGTGCTCACATCTTTGTCTCTCTATAATTAAATTTATTAAAAAAATTAAATATTATATTGTCTGTGCCTGTGTCTAAGCCGGTGTAAAAAATTCTGTTTTTTTTTTTGGCATGCGTTTTTACCATTAAGAGGGAAAATTTTTTTTTTTTGATTTATTAATTTAATAAAATAAATTTATAAAATTATTAACGATAAGTTTTCATTTTCTTGTAAATGGTAAATTAAAATTTTTTTTAATTGAATTGGTTTGTTAATTAGTGCGTGTATGATTTAGCAGATTTTATGATCAAATATATAAAATTTGCTTTTTCAACCATTTTAGAAGAAAAGTGCAGTTAATTTAGAAAAAAAAATCATTTTAATAATGTAAGGCAAAAAAAATGAAATAAAATAAAATGATATTATTGATTTTTAATTAACTGTTTTTAAAGAAAAAAAAAGTATATTATAATTTTGTCTTTCAAATTTTTTTTTTGTGTGCATTTGAAAAGTTTCTTGGAAGCTCTAAAAAAAAATTATAATAAAAGTGTCATTAAAACTTTCAAATTGTATTTAAAAAAAAAATTATTATGTAATTGTTAAAATTATTTAAATGTGAATTTAAGTGCTTCGAAACCAAAAAGTGAAGAAAAATAATAATAATAATATTTTTTTAAATAATAATTTTTATTATTAACATCAAAATTCAATTATGGATGCCAAAACTTTTGGATATTGTTTATACTCAATTGTAAGTTAATATTATTTTAGTTTGTTTTAAAAGTTTTATGTTTTTTTTTTTGCGTGTGTGAAGTAAATTTGTTTAATTTTTTAAGTTAAATTTGATATTATTATTAATTTTTTTTTTTTTGGGAATTTTAGGTCAAATTTCTGACTACCGAATTATTAAAAAAAATATGTAAATAAAAATTGTTTCGCAGAGTTTTAGTTTTTTTTTTGAAAATGTTGCAAAAAAAATTGATTAAATATTCAATAATGTAAAATGTTATATAGTTGACATTTTATTATCATAAAATATTTCAAGTTTAAGAAATGTCATAAGAAATATTATTAAATTTTTTAATTGTAGAATTGTAAATTAGGTTATAGGTTGGACAGCTCAATTAATTATGTAAATTAGTAATAATGGAAGTGGAGTTAGATTTATCAAAAATTTTCATTCTGATGGTTATTGTATTTGAGTCCGAAAATATCCTATCTGACACTAAATATAAAATTATAGTGCAAAATTCCCTAAATATTGAGTTTTTCCTCTAGAAAGTTGCTTTTGTTGCATTGCAGTTGTCAGTACAAATATAATCTACTCATATGAAGCTTTCTATGGCTGCGTATCATTCCTATTAAGCATATATTAATTTGAAAATATCTCTTTACTATTTTTTCCTAAACTAAGGCATATTTTATTATGCAAAATAGAACTACAAAATTTCTATTTTATATAGTTAAAGATGTGAACTAAATTTATAATAAGAAATAATTAAATAAAACTACGTGACAGACCATTTAAAAATTATTCCAAAACTTAAATGTAACAAAGACATTTTTTAGAAAATTTCTATCTGGAAAATGTAAATAACTTTTCGTATAATTATACGAAATTATACGATTTAGTCTATGTTTGGCACTAAATTAAATATTTCTTCAGCTTTATTTATCTGTAGTCTAAATTTTTCAATTACTAGTCGACAATCATTATACTATTTACCTAAAATTAGAATTTAATTTGTATACAATTTAAAACAGATACTAATTAAATATTATTTGTAGTTTAAAACTCCTCTACTTATAACTTGCCTTGATGAGCTACTTTAATACCACACGCTTAACCCGTATAGACACTATATTGTCTCTCATGATAGATATAATATTAAAATAAAGATATTAATATCAATCAAAATCATCTTATAATTAACTATAAGAAAGTATATTTTCTTATTTTTAATTTTACCATTCTTAATTTCATTTTAATAACTTAATTAATTATCGAGCGGAAAACCATAATTTCATATAAACAACTTCATTAATTATTCGAAAAAATATTGTAAATTATACTTAAATAAAAGTAAATCACAGAAAAACATTTTCTTACCCACATTCTGCATAAATATATTTATATATATAATTAATTGCCATTTATAAGATTTTCATCCAACAAAAAAAATTAAATTTTGCTAAATTCTCACCATAAAACATAAAAAAAAACATAAATGTATATAGTAGTTAAACAATTAAATTATACTATACAATATTTTATTGACCGGATATGTTAATCTTCATTATTCTTTTCTCCTATAAATGGTAATCAAAATTTAAAATGTTAAAAATCGAAATTTTATAAAAATTTTTGAGTAATCCAAACAAAAAATTTTTGAAGAAAAAAAAACCAACAAACTTTTTAAATTATTTCTAAATGAAATATGAATAAAAAAAAACAATGGAAACATATAAAAGTTAATATGTCAATATTTGCATAAACAAGATATCATATGTATATATTTTTGGTATCTTATATGTTACAAAAAAGATTAAATTATAAATATATACAAAATAGAATCTTTCGTCGCTGAGCATTAAAGCTTTAAACTTGAAAAAAAAAATATGTAGGACAAAAATGTATAAAAAGAAAAAAAAATTAATATTAATAAATTAATGAAAAAATTTCGATTTAATTAGAAATTTTATAGGATAGTAAATTATTTAAATATTTATATTTGCGAAAGTAAAATAAGTTTTTATGCTTCAAATAAATTTTTTAAGTGAAGAAATAAAATCAATAAAAGAAATTCCCACAAATTAAATTAATTTTTTTTTTTTGCATATTTATTTATGTTTTAAAGCTTTTTTTTTACTGAAACTTTAAAGTTTAGAAAGGTAGGTAAAATTTTTGATTGATAATTTATATATTTTTGCATTTACAATTTATCAATTTTAAAAAAATTGGTTTATTTAATTATAGAAATAATTAAAAAAATGGTCTTATTAATTTATAAAAATATTATAGAATTATTTGGAAAATTCAAGACATTTTTGTGATAACGAACCCTCATTTAGATTCAATCATTCATTGCATTTTATAGATCAGACATATTTAATTCTAACACTAGCTACTTAATAATTACTGATTAAAAACTATATAAAATTTATGTAAAAATTAAAGGATTAATTAAAGTTTGTGATAATATTAAAATTTTGAGAATATTTCAATTGTATTCAAAATTACATTTACAAAATTTTATTTGTTTATCATCAATGAGTATGAACAAATTTTCTTACTTAGTACAATCTTATAGCATAAATCAAAAATTTTGTAATAATATCAAGAATTAATTAATTTAAATGGAATTTAATTAATATTTAATTTAATTTTTATCAAATTTATTAAAAATTAATTTAAATTTCGACATTTGAAATATATATGTACATTTATTTATTTATTTATCTAAATCTAAACCATTTCGAATTTCCAGTTTAAAAAATATTATTATAACTTTAAAAATATTCCCACTTTATAATTAAGTACATACTAAAAAAAAATTTAAAATTATGATTCAATTATTTTAATATTAACGATTCGAATTAATAATTTGAATTTGTAACTCGATAAAATTTCAATCAACTTAAAAATGATCGATAAAAGATTTATTTAAAAAAATATATAGACAAAACAAATGTATTTTGATTGAAATTACATATTAACATAATTTTTCACATTACACCCAAACATTATATAAGTCGATTAAATGAGCATAATAATAATCATAAATATTATTATGTACATTAAACCCAATATACTTTTAATTTATAAATTTATAAAACTAAAAAGTTTTAAATAAATTTTATTTTTCAAACAATTTTTTCGCAATAATTTTTTATATTTAAAATATTATTAACCCATTGCCATATAAATGACTCTAAATGCACTTGCTATATAACATTTATCTTTTAATTAGTTTATTTATGTACCAAATAAAAAATTATATACCAGAAATTTTGCAAATATTTGAGCGGAATCAAAACAAACCGTCAAAACACCAAAAGCTTTGCATAATCATTTCAATCCAAGAATCATAAATGAGTTAAATAAATTGTGTGATTCTATTTTGGAAATATAAAAAAAATTATATAAAATATTTTCCAAAATTGGTATTAGATATGCAAAAAAAAAAATATGTTTTAATAGCTCAATATTTACAGTATTTTCAGAAAATGAACATATTATAAATTTATCTACCATATACATAAAACTTTATTGATTTAGTATCAAATTATAATTTACTATTATATACAGAATAAAAAATATACTAATAAATCAAATGTTAAAGTACAAAAAGTTTGTTTTTTTTCTAGGTGAAATTTGCAATAAACATTCCATTCTATTATCGGATTAAGAGACAGTGGTGTATTTAACATAAATTAATTGGAAAGGATTCAGTCATTATATTGTATATCAAGGAAGATTATCTTCCTTATCAAAATTACTGTGTACGCGATGAATAATATAAATTGAATCCGAAAAAAATATCTGAGATATGGATCAATAATTTTATTGATCAATTATTTCATTGAAATTAATCTAATTAATTAATTGCCATAAAAATTTCTTAAAATAAATCTAATACAAATCCTAAAATCATTAATCATTTCTAAGACAATTTGTGAAATTTTAAATCTACATTTATAATTGTCTTAAATTTTTAGTTATTGTAAATTAGCTTTAAGCAAAATCTAAGAGAGAAATGTGAGCACAAAAACAAACATTATAATAATTATTTAATTACCTAATCCATCCCTGAAATGATTAAAAACTTAACTGCTCAATGTACAAGTTAAAATATTTTTAATATGCCCACATTGAATAAAATACTTCATGATTATTACCAAGCGAGTGATTTGGCCGAAAGGCAAAGCCAATAATGATTACAAAAAGAAAATTATATTATATATTTATATATATTTTAAAATTTGTGTGTACACATTTGAGATTACGTAATTTAACGAGAGGATATCTTCAAAAGACAAAAACTTATAAATACAACCTGCATTTTTCTTGCATATTCATTGATTATTGATTTGAATTATAATATATGTTTTTATATAAAGTATGTATTTCTTTTAAAAATTTAAAAGTATGTATTTCTTTTAAAAATATACAGTCATTTGGGGATATCTAAGTTCCTTTATTTATATTCAGGTCAGATGAAACCCCCTTCAATTTTATGGTCTGAAATGTAAATAGTCTCTAGATTTTTAAACACCTGCACAAGCATTGGCAAATACCCTGATTATTATCTTAGGAAAAAAATATGCAATGGTTCATTTAAGTCGTTATTACTAGAATTCACAATAATTTAAATAAAATCTTTCTAAAATTACTACTTAATTTAAATTTAGAATCTTGAAAAATGCACAATATTTATAGGAATGATACTTCTAATAATTCCATTACTGAATAGTGTTGTCTCCCCTCCCCCAAATGACTGTGCCATAAATATTATATAGACAAGATCTTAAATTTTTGGTTTTAAATTTAATCTATTTTTGAATTGCTATATAGTGTTAGATGTCATGTTTCTTATTATTGTATGTACATATAAACTTGTAAAATAAAGAATCGTATCTCCAGTCATGCAAATCTATATTTAAATGTGGGCCAAATCGGGTGAATTTTCAAATAAAAAAAAAATGTCTGCTTACAAACTTTTATTATGTGATGCTGGTACCTGTTGTATACATAATCTAGTGGGAAACATGATAAAAAGAAATATAGTAATGCAATAATTTTTATTTTATATATATTTTTTACACTCTAATTTTTCTATCGTATATGCTAAAATGTTTTGTTGAAACACCTTCATCATTCATGATCTAATAGATCTGAGCATAATAATATTTCTTGTATTATATTATTTAACATATAAATTGCATAGTTCAAATTTGAATACTAAAACATCTTTGTTTATATAATATTTTTATTTACGTAGTAAAACAAGAAAATAATATTGTAATCTTTAAATTTATAATCAAAAGTTTGCAAAAAAAAATGCGAAAAGATTATGAATTTTAATGGCGCCTTTTGGGAATTTTTCTCTTCTATGATAATAATCAGTAACATAAAAGGTTTTTCTTTTAAGATTTTTGTTGGTTATATGCATTATATTATAATAAACTTTTTGCTACTATATTTTTATAATTGATTATAAATTTAATGTTAAATCATTAATCAAAATTGATTAATAATTGAGTTCAAAATTCAATGAAATGTTTGTTTTTTTTTTTAAATATATATTTATATAAAATAATTTTCTTGAGGCAATATTTAGAAATATATAATATTATCATTTTACTTAAGGTATATTGGCAAATATATGATTAAAAGTTACATAAAAAAAATTAAATTATACGAAAAGTAATATTATAGTCTATAATTTTCAACAGTAATTATAAAATCAATATTTTAATTGACGATACGATTGTTATATTGAAAGCAATTATAATTAGAAGAACAATTATACTTAGAAGAAATTTATTTTCCAATTTATAATTGGAAAAATTGTCAAGAAATTATTAGATTTCGAATTTATATATTTGGATCATAAAGGCAAAATTCCTGTAATTTCAAAAGCAAATTTATATGGTGTATGTAAAGGAAAAGGTTCGTTCAGTAAAATTGTACAACGACCTAGTAAATGCAATTAAATTCAAATATATTATACCTATTATTTCCATATTTTCCCTAATATATTTCCAAATATTTCTCTCTTACAATTTGTAAATCTTCTTTAAAATAAAATAAGTTAATAAAAAATATTAATATTTTTTCCTGACAATTTTTCCAATTATTAAATTGAATAATTTCATATTTAAATTCATCAAAAATTCGAAATGTTACATTGCACATATACAGACTAAAATTTAATTTTTATTTTGCGAAATTTCTTTAAAAATAATTAGCATGCCCACATAATCATAAAATCTGTAATAAATAATTCTATACAATAACAAAAAAAAAGTGTATGAGATCAAAAAATCCATTTTTCCCACCCACCATCAGACCAAAAAATCAAAATAAAAACAGTTTTTTTTTTTAAATCAGGGTTGTCAGTATAAAAATGATTAATAAAACCGAATCTTCAACAGGACAATAATAGCAAACCAAATTTAAATTTACAATAATTTATTTCAAAATTATGATCATATTAAAAATCATAAAGATACTGTCTCCTTTAAATAAATTTTATCTAAAACGAAAAGATTATCGTAACTTACAACCCTGAATTTCAGTTTTTTAAAATCATATTAAAAGTAGAACACAAGTCTGGCTCCATAATGAATTCAAAATTAACAAAAATCTGTAATTCTTATAATGTAATATTTTTAAAATTGAAATCTGTAATTCTTATAATGTAATATTTTTAAAATTGGGAATGAAAGGAAAAGTGTTTAAAATTCTGGTGCATAATATATTTTATTTCCATTCTATTTCAATATGTTTAATCGAATATGCATGCCAGAAATTATGTTTTATGGTGTCGTCGTGCACACAATAATATTCAGAAATTTATTTCTGCACACAATATTTATTAGATTTATTAAAGCTCAAAATAAAAAATGCATTTAAAATTTTCTGTTTTATTTATTTTATTAATGTATTTTACATAGGTATATGTAATATGTATAAATAAAACACACCTACACGGAAATCCTATTAAACATATAAATGCATTATTTTTCTATATATTCTTATTTCTTATTTTTAGCATAGAATATTTGTTAGATTTTTTAATTTTACCATCAAATGGGAAAAAAGTTCCACCCAAAATATTATGTTTAAATAGTTTTACTAAAATAAATTTTGTTTTCCCGCAATTTCCCTTTAGTCTTCATAAATTTGAGGTGTAAATTACTGGGTTACTAAATTACTATATATTTAATCATGGTTTATTTTTATATAAATATGTAATAATATTATTTAAATTAAATATTAATTGCAAAGAGGTGGGCTATTTTCTCGATGCAATAATATAAATATTATCTTTTTCTTACTTACTTAATTTATGTAAGTGCATTTTATAAATATGTATTATAAGTATTGTTGTGAAAATTACTTATATATTTTAAGTTTTACATAATTAAATATATATTATTTTGTGGAGGAGAGTATATTATACATATTGTCAAAGTTATGTCATGGCCCAATAATACTAATAAAATTAAGACTTAATTAGCCATTAATGAATTAAATAAATAACTTAAATTAAGGATAATCTTATTTTGCAACATTCTGGACACAAAAAGCAGTACCATATATATGAAACTGCTTACATTTTTGGTAATAATTTTAAAATTGTAATTCAAATATTGGGAAACGCTCTTTTATGGATTTCAAATTTATACTTATAGCTTATTTATTGCATTATCTACTATTCCCAGAAGTATCATCTAGAAAAGGACCTCTTCCATTAGCCTTTCTCGTGTGGTTCAGTAAGTATTGCGTAAAGTGATTTGTGACTATCAACTATCACATATTATAATATTGCAAAGAAATTGCTATGCAAAATATGTGACGTTGATAGTTACAAATCACTTTACACAATACCCCTGCAGGAATGTTTAAATATAACATACCTACCATCCAGTTACTTGAATTTCAAGGACATGTTTGCACCCCAATATAAAATTTCAAACTATTGAAATTGATGTAATGTGTAATTATCTCAAATTAATAAACAAAGTGCTAATTTTCTATGACAATTATTGTCATGTAGATATTTATGTAATTATATAACAATTAAACAATATTAAAGATAATGCATAATATGAGTTTGTATAATAATTAATTATATCTTTTTATCAATAACACCTTCACTAATTTTCCACGCATCACAATCACAAATATGAAAAATAGTTAATGGAAGTATATAGAAATATTATTCAAGTTTATTGAGAAAATCTCTGAGTGGTTTTTTTATGATGATGACATCAATATTATTGGCGCGACAATGTCTGGCCTGAAACTATTATAAAAAAAAGGATTGTAGGCAGTGGTAATATAAAAATGTGTAATAAACTAGTTAATAATTATTTAATTTATTTAAACTTAAAAAAAGTTTTTAAAATAATTGAAACTTATTAAATTAACTTATATATCCAAATTATCTAATTAAATGTTCAAAAATGAAATGTGTTAAATTAAAAAAAAAAAAAAAAAAGTTAGCAGAGCGTGGTTTCGATCCACGGACCTCTGGGTTATGGGCCCAGCACGCTTCCACTGCGCCACTCTGCTCTATATCAACATAGTGGCAAGATATTTATTTCAATATTCACATTATTTTCAAACCTTACAAATGTCAAGAAAAAATTTTAGTATAATTGTTTGTATAATGATATAGAGATGGCGTTGTAGTAATAATAATATAAAGTTTTATAAGCAAAAACTTTTATGAATTTTGATTTTGATTTTTAATTATTTAATTTGAATTTATTTAAAAAAAATTCCTCAATATTTGGCAAATTATTGTTATATAGCAGAGTGGCGCAGTGGAAGCGTGCTGGGCCCATAACCCAGAGGTCCGTGGATCGAAACCACGCTCTGCTAACTTCTTTTTTTCGTATAGGTAATACATTATTATATACATTATTGTATGTATTATATACATACAATAATTTAAATATTTCAGTTACATTTTGTATATAGAAATGCTACATAAATGAACAATATTAAAGAAATGCATGCAATTCATAAAAATGCATTTCTTTAATATTGTTCAAGTTATATTAATGTAATCAATCTATGGCATAATGCATAAGTTAATTTTTTTTGATAATTTGATGATTCGTCAAAACTGACTCGCAAAATTTGTTTTATCCATTTCTCTCAATTTTATAAAATTTATGTTTTCAACAATAACTAAAATATAATGTGTCATCAATCACATCATAAACCACTGGAATGATGAAATTTCATTAAAATAATTTAGTTGACCTGGTGAATCACATAATTTTATTTAAATAATATTAGTGCCATCTAGTTGTTAACTACAAAACCTAAAAGTATAATTCAAACATTTTATTTAGTTGCTAACTAATTTTACATGTCGAAGTAAAAAATTTGACACAAAACTTGCATAGAGCAGAGTGGCGCAGTGGAAGCGTGCTGGGCCCATAACCCAGAGGTCCGTGGATCGAAACCACGCTCTGCTAACTTTTTTTTTATTTGTTTAATTTTATAAATTATTAAAATATTTTAAAATTTTTGAATAATTTCACATTTTCATTGATACAATATTTATAATCTATAAAAATGGCTGAAATTAATGCTATTTAATTTAATTTTCCTTTCACCCATCTGAAATTGTAAAGATTTAAGAATGATTAATAGGATTTTTTTCAATATCCCCAAATATTGAAAATCCAAATGTTGATTAAATAAGTTTGACAAGGATTTAATATTAAAAGGAAAATTTTGATGAGATATATTTAACAGGTATACGATTAATTTTCTCTTCATATTTTTATTTTTAACAAACATGAATTTTTCTCTAGGCATTTTTACTAAAGAAATGAGCCACCATTAATATTCTTTTCAAAAACATTTGAGATAAACATTATATTTGCCTTACAAAAATACGTGAGAAAAACCTATTAATCAGACTTTTGTAATAATTTCCTTTCAAGGACATAACTCATCGAAAATTCATAAAAGAAATTTATTTTATTTCAGTCACATACACAATTATAATTATACAAGCCTATTTGTGCCTATTTTTAATCTTTGTATTTACTATCAGACAAGGATTACAAAAACAGTGTGTATTTTTTGTGATAATATTAGTGACATCCTTTTTGTAAATAGCAAACTAAATTCCTTTAAAATACAAAAAAAAAATTTTTGTCGCAATGTCCTTGGTATAAATTGGACTCACACATGACATGACTGTATAGTGAAATATTTTTAAAATAAAACTATTTTTAAATTATAATTTTATTGGCCAAGGACCAAATTATTTTTTCCAGTCGGCGACAATAATCCTTTTAAAAAAACATTTTTCTTGTAAATTTAAATAAAAATAATCTATTTTTGAAATTATCTAATTTAAATAGTAATTTCAAGAATTTCATTAGAAAAATAGATATTTTTATTCTATAGTAAATCGGATCGATAAGGAGAATTTATTTATGTAAGATAATGAAAAAAACATACATATTTTTTTTTGTTTTATTTGTAATTTAAATTTATTTATATGTTTACATTAAAAATCATTTGGAAAATAATACTAAATTCCAAAAATATCTAAAAATGTTTATACATGAATGTGGTAAATAAATTCTATATTTAATTTTATAGATAAAAAAACATTTTGTTGGCAACATAAATTGATGAGACATTTTCATAGCAACATGTTAGTCTAGCACTGACTATGTAGAATAAATAATAGGAGTAATTCAAATAGAGTTACCAGATTATTAAATAATCCTAAAATTTAAATTTTCTTTCATATTTCTAAATAATGTAAAATAAATTTAGAAAAAAATAAATGAATTTCCGGTTCAAAATATCTGCCTACATATTTTTATCTTAAAACAAGTAAATTTAATAATTTTAATTAACTTATTTAAAATTCAATCACATTTCACTTATACAATTTTAACTCAACAATTTAATATCCCCTACTGTACTATCAAAATATTTCTTCATCATATATAAACATTATTGCCAACAACATTTTACCATCAACATTTTTGTTGCAATGCAATTGATATGCCGGTCGACCGACAACAGTCAATAGAAGAAATTTTTATCTTTTTACAATTCAGTTCGTTTTTCAACTTCGCCGTGAGTGGTTGTCGGTTAGTTAAATTGTAGTGTGTTCAATATTTATATAAAAAAAAGGTAAATAAAAAATTCCCGCGTTTTATTAAATTCATGAGTGGAAAAAAGTAAAATTTAATAAAATAGAAACGTGCGCGTTTTTTCATGTTTTTAATTTGTTTCCTTGTTAAAGTTTACAAAAAATTTTTAGATTTTACTATTTTCTTGTAAGAAATACGATAGTTTATCGTGTAAAATCTTTTAATTAAATTATTAAATTTGAATATAAAACTTAGAACAACAAGAATAACAACAAACGTCATATTTTTTATGCGCATTTACGGATCCACTAATACGTAAAAGAAAAGGATATTTGTATGCCGGCAAAAATTATGTATAACTAGATGGATGTTTTCATATATCTGGCTATATATGAAAATTCAATTTCTATATTATAAATTGTAGTACCCCATTCACTCAAATTATTATTTTTACTCAAATTCTATTGAGTTATTTATGACAAATGACTTAAAAACCAACAATCAACGTGCGTTTATTTTCGTTAGAGAATTTTTTTTATTTTCAAAGCAATAATTCATTTCATATAAAAAAACGGTTTTTTTTTGTTTTTTCTTCGCACATATGATTGTATTGCATAATCTTATAAATAGTTTTGTTGGTATTCGCACATTTGAAAATTTTCTAATTCATAAATAAATTCTAATTTTCAATTTTTAGCTAAAGGAAATATAGTTTCTTCAATATTTGAAGAATAGCACAGGCGTTTGGGTATTTTTGGTAATATCGATTAAAAAATGCATGGAATATTTCCTGATTATACAATATATTTCACAAATCAATAAATTAATAATATTTTCTGATTATACAATATTATATTCATAAATTTTAAAACTATATTTTAAAATTTGGTTAGCTTTAATTTAGTTTGAAAAAATGTGAATTGAAATGAAAAATTTATTAATTCAATTTAGAAAAGATTAATATATTTCTAAACATGTTTAATTCCCTTTAAAAACTACTAATAATCATGCACTATTCCTGCATGTATTTGTTTAATCGATATTACCAAAAATACCCAAATGCCTGTGCTATTCTTCAAATATAGAAGAAACTATATTTCCTTTAGCTAAAAATTGAAAATTAGAATTTATTTATGAATTAGAAAATTTTCAAATGTGCGAATACCAACAAAACTATTTATAAGATTATGCAATACAATCATATGTGCGAAGAAAAAACAAAAAAAAACCGTTTTTTTATATGAAATGAATTATTGCTTTGAAAATAAAAAAAATTCTCTAACGAAAATAAACGCACGTTGATTGTTGGTTTTTAAGTCATTTGTCATAAATAACTCAATAGAATTTGAGTAAAAATAATAATTTGAGTGAATGGGGTACTACAATTTATAATATAGAAATTGAATTTTCATATATAGCCAGATATATGAAAACATCCATCTAGTTATACATAATTTTTGATGCCGGTTAACCAAAACAAAAAGAATTTCTGGATGAAATAAAAATTAAATTAATATATTTGGTTTTTGTTGTGACTAAAAAATTCTAGAAATTTGAATAAAAAATAATATCTAGATTATAGAAAATCTAAAAAGTGTTTTTTATGCATAAATTATTGATTTTTTATAAATTTACATTAATTATTAATATATATAAATCGATTTTTAAATAGAATTCTTTAATTAAATTAAAATAAAAAAAAGGTTAAAAATATATTAATAACCTAATAAATTATTTTTTGTGTGGTTAGTTTTGTAAAAATTTAGATTTCAGATTCAAATTGTGTTAAATAAAATAGAATATTTTTTTTTGGGGAATTTTGTGTGAAATTTAATTTAATATCTATAGATTTTGTGTAATTAAATTAGAAAAAGGAATATTTTTCAATTGAAAAAGGATATTGCGTTTGCAAAACTTTGACAGAACTACAGAAAAATAATGTAAGTGCCAATTTTACATTATTTTTAATATGTAAATTTTTGTAATTTAAAAATTTATACGACCAGCTGTTTTTTATTTTTTATTTACTTTTTAATGACTTGTTAAACAGATTATTTAATTAACTTATTTAAAATTCAATTAAAAATTAATTATTTATTGTTGGGTAGAATTATGTTTTTGAAATTGAATTTGATTTTTTAATTATTTATTATTTAGATTTTCAAATGAAAATCGTCAAATCAAAAGGATAACTAATATTTTTGGAACAATTTTTAATTTTTGAAAATTTAAAAATTGTTATCAAATGTTCCCCTTTAAGTACCTATGTAATTTTAACCCTTTGCGGCACAAATATTTAGATAAAAAAAGACCCAAGAGGCATAGAAAATTTATAACAAAAAAAATTTATTAATTAATTTTAAAATTTATTAATTTTTAAAATTAAAAAAAAATTAACTGCATGGTTAGATATGAGGTAGGATATTAATAGTACCACTATGCAGCTTCTTACAAGACTTAAACCATTATATTTTAATTTTTTTTAATTTTTTATGGTGGGTTAAAAAATATCCCACATTCGATATCAGGGTATAAAAAAGTGGGGTATTTTTCAACCCTTCATACTCCAAATGGTTAAATTTCCATTTTACGATTTGGTTAATGGTTATGATTTGGTAATGGGGCTCAACTATCTATAAAGCTTCGGTTTATGGACTAACTATTCTTTCGTCACAGAAGTCCATGAATTATAGGTGAAAAAGTACTGATATTAAATATATTTTTCGGCCCTCTAATTCTTCTGTTTGTTGGTTACTATTCATCCCAATAATTATAATATACTACTATATATATTATAGTAGTATAATATACTATTATTATTATTCAACTATACTTAGAAATATCAAATCTCTGTCCAATTTTTAAATGTTTTATAACCTTCCTTAAATTTTTTTTTAAATGAAATATTTTAAATTCCATTCTAAAAATTATTAAATTATAATATAAAAAAAAAATTCGGCCATAACCTCCAAATATTTTCTAAACTTATAATTTTTTTGCTATGAACCCAAAAACACATTTTTCTTTTTCTTTTGCAACTTTGATATAATTTTTGCTTATTCTACAAATTTTCAAAAAAAAACAAAAATATTACATAAAACATAAAAATTTTAATAACAAACGTAAGACATGAAATTGTATCTTTTATAATAAAATTTTATCATAAAACCTAAAAATTTTATGTATCAAAATTTAACCTTAGTCAGCACGAAGAGCACAGTCAAAACAAACTGAAAAAAATTTATTGATTTTCTTTTTTTTTTTTGTATATATATACAAATTTTGTTTTGGAACCACAACAAAACGAAAAATTCCCTAACATTATAATAACAAAATTTCAAATTCCACCCTCTTCAAGGATGATATTCATTTTATATCTCACACCCTTCCGGGTATATTTATTTATACACAGGGTTACAATAAAACTCATATACACAGGATAGGAAATTATATAAGAAACAAAAATATTATTTTGCTTTGCTACTGTGTTTTTCACATTTTTTGGTTTTCTTTCATTTTGGCGCCTGATTTTTCTACTATTTTTCCTATATTTGTGTTGGTTTATTCGTTTTTTTCCTATATATGTGGGGATACGTTATTATATATTTTTATGTTTATACAAGGATAATAATAAAACGGGAATTGCATAATATCCAGGAAGTTCAACACAAACAAAAATATGAAATAAGAATATAGAGTATTATAATAATAATAATAATAAAGTAGCGGTATTATAACATCAGAAATTTCCATTTTAAAGATGCCCCATTTGGCTTCCTTTTTATAATAATGTCGTAAAAGGATTTTCTTCTTATGTATTTGTGGCAGAAGTTTTTATTCAAATAAAATTTATTTCGAAAATAGTAAAAAAAGTAGTTAAAATTGTGACTTCAAGTGTCACTGAATTATAGTTTCGTACAATATTGTACAACTTAAGAATTTCATGTCTACTTCAGAATTATGACAAACATTAAACATTTTTATATAAAAAAAATTTTGCGTTTAATTTTCGTTCTGGTAATTAAACCAATTTATCAAAATTAAATCCAATTAAATTCGTCAATGACTATGGCAATGATTCATATAAATGACAATGATTCATTTTCAGTTACTTGTCTAATTGAATGAGAAAAGATTTAATATATAATTTACCAGAGATTTTAAATTACCAAGGTTTTCACAAATTTATTTAGGTATATATAATATTTCGCAATTAAAATCAGATTGGCAAGATCTGTTTCTTTCAAATTCAGTATGTACATAATTCTTACAAACGTTTTTCTGTTACTAATACTTCCTTTCTATTTCACAATTTTTTGTTTACAAGTTTATTTACCTTTTATATAATTAAGAAATTTTTTCGGTATTAAAGCTCAAAAATGGTAATAAATTAGGACGTGTTTCCTGTTTATATCAATACTAACCATAAATAGACATCAGAGAAAAAAAAAGTTGTTTTCTTATGTTGAATTTATAATAACTTTTTTTTATGCTTCTAAATCGATTTTGAATTTAATTTATTTTTCAGATTTTGTTTTTTTTTGTCGCTTTATTTCTATTTTTACATTATTACCCAGAACTAAATTATTACCCAAAACTTATTACCCAGAAATTGTGAAATTATATACTTTAAAATTCATTCCAAAAATTCTTATAGGAAGCTTCCCTGAATCACCACCACCCCAACTGTCTGAGTCACAGTCTATAAAAGTAAAATTACATAACCGAATTATATAATAACATAAATTTAAAACATTATTTCCTTATTATACATATTTTTGTTAAAAAAACCCCTTAAAGTTATTTACTCAAAACATCACGTGTCAGAGAATTATATATTTCCATCTTTTGCTGTTGTGTATAAATCCATAAAAAAAATTCATCTCCCCATTGCCGTCTACACGATTACAGAATAAAAAACATCCCTTTTTTCCTCGTTAAAATCATAAACACCCAAAATTACCCCCAACTCCTCCAAGGGGGTTATTGAACTTTCTCATTTTTATTATACGTAAAAGAAAATTTGCTACAAATTTTAGGGCTAATCTTAAACGCCAGAAAAAATGAAATTGTATACCAAATGAGTTAATCTTTATGTGCTCGAATATCTCGAGTATTATTATTCTTTAGAGAAAAAGAGTTAAGTATATTTATTTATTTTGAAAACCCTTCAAAATTAACGCATAAATTTTCTATTTTTTTGTAGAGTTCATCTTTCTAACCCTCTAAATTGTAAGAAAAAAATTATGAAAATTATATATAAAAATACGATAAACAAACCTCGGGTTTGTCAAAAGCACATTTCCTCAAAATCGCCACATGTAGAACTATGAGCTATTCTAAAACAATGGGAATTCCTATACGTGCATATTGTGCAGTTTTAGTTGTATTTTCAATGTACTATAATATTGTGCAGTTTTAGTAGTAAATATTGTGCAGTTTTAGTAGTATTTTCAATGTACTATACATAGGAAAGATAAAAAATGATATGGTAAATATAGGTAAAACATGTGTCCCTGTTCGATTTTATTAATTTTTTTCCTTCCAAGTTTATTATTCCAACAAAATACATATAAATAAACTTATCATTTAAGTTTTCCCTAATTTTACTTTTAATTGAACATATAATGTGATATGAAATAATATCCAATATTCCATTTATATAGCTCCTAAAAATATGCAAAATGTTCGTTTTTTGCAAAATTTTACATGATTAAGAATTTTGATTAATTATAAGTGTGAGGCAAATGACTATAATTTATTAATTAACGCACTTTAAAGAAATATGATTTTCGAAACTTTTCTCAATATTTGTTTTTAAAAATATTGTGCAGTTATAATTTTACAAGTAAATTAAAAATGTAATTTTTTGATTTTCGAAGGGCCACAACGGAAAGGGGAGGGGAGATACGGATACAATTTCTTCAGAGACTCTAGTTATTTTTTAGATATCTCTTTGGTACATAAATTTCAGCCTTCCATAATAAGCAGTTTGGGAAATACAGGGTGTTAAAAAAACTAAAAAAAGGTGTATGAAGATAACGGTATTTTTATACATCAAAGAATTAAATTTTAAAAAAATTGTTTATTTCACAAAAAAGATAAAAGATTTTCCTATCTTATGGCTTTTACAGACCTCAAAAATTTTTATTGGCTTAAAAGTTATTAGATGTTCAATATGGGTAATTTTCGAACTTGGAGGGGGAATACCTCAGAGGGGAAAAGAGATAGAAGAATATTTTGTTCTACTGGACCTATTATTTTATTACTATCTATCTATATTCAAAATTTTAACACTCTATCTTGAAAGATGTAGAAGTTTGTGTAAACGGACGGACGGACAGACGGACAGACGGACAGACGGACAGACGGACAGACAGAGTGAAACTAATATACACATTTCTTCCAATTTGGTTGGAAATGTGCTAAAAATTCTAAATTATTGGAGTGTAATTGAAAAAAAAAAAGAAAAAAAAGAAAAATGTCTCTGCATCCAATTAAATATTATTTTTCTTTTTTATGAAAATTTTTATTTGGGTTACATGAATGTGTAAATCGAATGACGAAATTTCGATAGACTAATTAGTCTATCATTTTGGATATAAAAAGAGTAAAGTAAAGCTTGCAGGGCCAATAGAAGTTAAGGCGTTTTCGATAATTAATTTCTAACTTAGTTCTAAGTAAGCAGTTCGTTCGTGAATTAAGAACTGCAAAATTGCAAAAGCAGCGTATTCTATAAAATTTAAACTGCGCATGAAGTTTTAACGCAAGAACTGCGATCAATTACTATTTTAAATTACGAAAAATGAACAGAGTAAATTCAGAAATGTCTTTGACTGCAAAAGCAAAACTAACTTAGAACTATATAAAGTTTTAAAAAAATTTTATATAAAGTTTTTATAGTTCTAAGTTAGATCTCAAAGCGCAGGCTGCATTATCGAAAATGCCCTTATTTTTCTGGGCACACAAAACACTCAAGCATGGAAAAATTCACTAAAATTTGGCAACAACATAATTTATTATTGCAAACAATGTAGGTATAGTAAATTCAGAAAGGGATCTATACAACACCCCAGAAAATTAAAGGGACATCTTTGACATTTGAGTTACTGAAATTTTATATAAGAAAGTTTACTCTACATTTTATTGAATGTCATTTAAATATATTATAAAAAAAATCGTTTCGACATTTTTGTCTTTCATTATTTCGTATTTATATAGGAGTATTAAAATATTATTGAATCCCTCTCCCTTTCATTCACATATAATAAATATTTTATATTTTTTATCGTAATGTGCCCAGGCCCAGCTATAATTCCTTCTTAATTGGCTATGAAATTTTTTTGTTTTTCATTAAAATGTCCACTTGTGAATTATTTTGAATTAATCTAAACATAAATTTTTCTTACTTATACTTAATACATACTTACATTATTATACCAAAACGAACGAAGATACATAATAATAATATAGAGTTTTTTTTATAAGATGAATATCTTTAACAGCAAAAATATTCAGATATATATACTTAATGTTAAAGCTACAATAAACGCATAACTTTATTTAATGTACCAGCAAAAAAAAAAAGAATTAATTTAAAAAATTACAATTTTGTAAAATAGTTTTTTTTCTTTTTGCATTCAAGTTGTAAATAAATTTATATTAAGTATATTAGTTTAGTTTTTATTAAGAGTTATGAGCGTTTAGTAATCTTTTTAATCGCTTTTGTAGTAATTCATTAAATGCAATAATTTTTTATATAAAAAAAAATTGTTTGTACGAATTTTTGTGTCATGAAAAATTAATTTTTAATGAAAATATTTTATGTTAAATTAAAAATTACTTATGTATAATATTAAATCATGGAATTTTATAAAACTCTGTCAACTAAATATGTAATCGAAATAATTTAAAAGTATAATTAATGGACATTTATAATTATTTTTATATGAAATCGTGAGCAAAAAATGATTTTAATCATTATTTATTCGATTTATGAATATTTCTGATGAACTAAAAATAATTTAACAAACAAATTTTTTTTTTAATATTGTCTCTATGTAATATTACTCCAAATGATTCAGACTCTACTTTGTCCACAATGAAAATTACTATACTACCAAGAATCATAGATTGTTTGTAGGTGATCTTAGCTATGTCGCCAATTTTCTATCTAAATAATCGATGTACTAAGTAACAAGAAGGTAACTAAGTTGTCTTTAGCCGGTAATTTTTAGATCGATCAGAAATCATTTAATTAATTAAATTTATGAAACATTGCGGAATTCGACCTTTAATATTTTATCATATAAAATTTAAATTCCTAAATATCTTATTTGATTATTTTCAATGATTTTTCAAAAACAATAATTATTGATAGAAATTAGATATGTTCAGGTGTGGTTTTTTTTTAAAGAAAATTTTCAATAATTACGTAAAATAAATTGAAATTGGTTAGTGGTTTTGTAATTTAATTGAACGCAAATTAATTTTTTTTATATACTTAATTACTTAACAATTTCCAATAATTTCAATAAATTTTTCTATTATTACTATATAATAATTGAATGAAAGCTTTTATCTGTATACCATTTATTGGTAATTTTTCATTTTCTTATATAATTTTGCTGGTGGTGATTGCATTTCCTTAACTCAATCTATGAATGCCTTCAAAATGTTCTAATTTTTGTCATAAGTACAAATGAGTAATTTTAATTCTGCTTAATGTGAGTCGAAAATTTGAATCTGTTCACTGGAAAATTAGATATTAAATAAATTCAAGCATAAGTTTTTATAATTAAGTACTTCCAATATTTTTTACCTTTCATTTATTTAACATACGACACTCATTTGTAATTTACAAACATAAACTTCAAAACTTATCACTTATTATGTAGAAAATAAAGTGGAGTATTAAAAAAAATTTTTGAATCAATAATTTAACTTCTTTGTATTGTTCTCCTGCATTGAAAATTGGTTCATTTTAAAGAATTTATTTTAATCCTCAATAAATATACAAGTTGATTGTCCTATTTTCATGTTTAAAGAAATCCTTCAAAATATATGCTGTTGTATATTGTTTGTCACTTTAAAAGCGAAGCGTCTTGTACACATATCTCAACAAGGAAAAAAAATCCTTTTTAAATTATGAATCTTCTTTAATAAAAGCTACTATAGAGAAGATGCTAAGAGCATACAAAATATAATAGCATAAAATGAGACAATTATTATCCTTTGTTATATAGTTTTAATACATATATATTTATATTTCTCGCATAATTAGGTTTATATATTTTCCTTTTTAACCTAATTTATGTTTTAAATAAAATTTATGAAAAGGTTTTTAGAAAAAAACTGAAATTTTTTCAACAATTTTCAGTAGACTATGCCGTCTAATTAAATGTAAACAGTAGCTTCATAGGAAAATAAATTTTACTAAGAAGACATTTCAAATTCATTATTATTTATTGTACTTAAATTGCAATTTAGATTTAGAAAATTCAAAATTTCTGAGTATATATGTCTACTAAACATAATGTAATTCATTTCCATTTTCGATCTCAATATTAAACTATATTTTTTTGTCATTTTACATAACAAATGCCTGGCCAGTAAATGCTAATTTACAAATTCACTTATGGAAAATTTAATTTACCAAATTCTGCTAAATTTCCACTAACCGACAAAACTATAGAATTAGACCGCCCAACAGAATTATTTTCATATCGTATATGATGTCAACAAGCAATATATCTGCATTACCAGATCACTTAATAAATCCAATTAAAGAAAAATCGCTAAGAGCAAAACTACAACAAAAAAAATTTACATGATTTTTTTTTCTTCTTTAAATAAAACTCAACATAAAATCATAAATATTATTGCATAAAAAAAAAACCTTGACCTTAAATACATATTTTTTTTATATGTATATTATTATATATATTAACATCATTTCTTTTTTGTGTGTACCTATGTTCATATCTTCTGAATTTTTGCGCAACCTCTATGATTGTCTCGCCCAATTTTTACCTAAACGTAACTCCTCTCAATCTTGATAAAAAAATATGTGTTTTTTGCATTATTAATCTCTTCTTTTTTTTATATTGCAAAAATAAGATTTAAAAAAAAAAACGAGATGGTGAATTGCAATTCTAATTATTAACTATATTGATCGATCCATCATCACTTCACCAGAGTAATTTTTCTGTTGTTGTTGTTGTTGGTTGCCCCAAACACTTTTTGTGGCGTGCAGTTAACGCATTATCACCCTACCAAATCATTGTACATATTTACAAATCTTATGGTGAGTCGGGTGTACAAATGAAAATGAATTTTATTCTTTCGATCAATAATTTTGTAAGAAGAAAATAAAAGATTCGATATTTTTTTAATAGTGTTGTATATAAAATATCATTTTTAATATAATTTTTAGAGCGGTAGCATCTGTAAAAAATAAAAAGAATTGGCGCACTATGGTATATTACAATGATTCAATAATATTGTATACATAACAATAAACTGTCACAAAAGTGATGACGAAGTGCACTGTTGGATGTAGACTGAATATTTGACACCATGCGGGCCAGTTTATTAATGATACAATTTGAATTTAACATATAAGATGAAAGATAAATTAAGATCTATCTTACAAACTTTATTGTCCAAAAATTTTATATTTAAGTATCCTTAATATTCCTTAATTTTACAGGACAAATAATTTAATGATATATTTTGGACAATTGTTCCAATATAATTAGAAATATATCGAGCAAAAATTTTCTTATTTGAATTATACTATTTTCACGAATTTATTTCAAGTTATTCGTAAAACTATTTTGGCACCCATTCGGTCCGCATACCTTAGATGTGCGACTTCTGTTCTATTGAAAAATTAAGGTAATAATAATATCGTAAGAAACAGAAATATAAATCGATATGAAAAACAAAATTTCATTTACTTATATTTTTATTTTGGTGTGCGATGATGAAATGGAATTTTAATGCGCTAAAGAAGTAGATGGTGTTTTTTTTTTCTTTTATATACTTTCAATTTTTTTTTCTTGTATAGCTTCTGTGACAAACAGAAGTATAATAAAGTTAAATCAATGATTTGGTAGCTCGCGTTTAAAACAGTGACTGGCAAAGTATTATAAATGTATACAAAAAATATAATATAGTATTTATGGGTCGGTATTAATATTTACTTAGTTTAAATATTGTAATGCTGGTTTTGCATCTGTTTCAATATTATTACAACGTGACACAGAAAAATATTACCTATAAATAAAAAAAGAAATTAATAAATTTCAGAAAAAAATCGCTATACCGTAAAAAAAATGTGAAAAATGATTTAAATACCTTGACCTTGGTTACAGCACCACCTTATATTTTTTTTTGATCATATAATTATCCATATTGGGAGATATAATTTTATACTGTTGGTATAATATCAAAAATTGCCGGGATATTTTAAATGTGGAGTATACAAGTAGCAATAATGTTTACGAAATAAAATTTAATGGTGTGAAAAATAAAAATTGTGAAAAGGATACTAGCAGGATCAAATCTACAAATAAAATTAAAATATTGTCTATAGAATTATTAACTTATATTAATAATAAATTGGACCAGATATTTGATTCATTTTTTCCGATCATGGTTTATTATATTTTTCATATTTTAATAATGAATATTTGAGTAATTTTAAAAAAATATTCATTAAAATTTGTCGATTATTTTAAATATTCTCCTTTTTTTTTAAATATTGCTCAACATTTTTAATCATCATTATATATATAAAAATAAAATTCATTACATGACCATTTAAAGTTAGTCTTTTCCTTGAACTATAAGTTAAATTATTTATTACTATTTAAGAAAAAAAACTGCTTGATTCTTGTTTATGTCCATAATCAACTGAAAATCAACTTCTTCTCTTGAACCAAACATTTAAAAAAAAAAAAAAGTATGAAAAAGAAATTATCAGGGTTGTAGTTTTGAATACAGATTTTTTTTATTTAAGATCAATTGATAAATCAATGGAAATACTAACAGATTTAGTCTCATTTAGGTTGAATGTGGAATTGAATCTAATTCTGACATAAATATTGATTTGTTTTGCACTACTCATTGATCACTTATTCTGAGCATTACATCAATGATTGTGATCACTGATCACTGATGCGAAGAAGATTAGTGTTAAACTCTGCAGTAGACTTGAAGCCTAACTAAATTCTTCTCATTAATCTTCTCATTATTACAATGAATTTTCCCCTTTAATCACAATCAAACCAAAAAAATTAATTGCAATTGCGTTTAAACCCTAACTATTTTCTTCGTTATCATAATAATTTTTTTAAATTTAATTTATATAAAATAACTGAACGTATAAAGTGCGTATACTTGCTATATTTATATTTTTTTTATTCTGCTGCTTTTAAAATTCTCATAAAAACTTGAATTTTAGCCAAACTAGCAAGAAAAAAAAAATATCGATTGATTCCTTTTTATTATATTTACTTGCAACATGTTTTTTTTTGTTTATAAACAAAACAGAAAAAAAATGCGTGCACGTTTATTAAACTTCTATATAAGTTTTTGAAAAAACATCACATCCAATGAATATAATTTTTTTTTGACCAAACATGGTATCTTGTGAAATATTATTATTTGCAAGCCATCACAGACCGATTTTTCCCAATAATTTAAAAAAAAAAATTTTAGTGTAAAAAAAAATGTGATAAAAAAATATTCTTCTCTTGGTAGATATAGTTTCTTTTTTGGTAGAGAGTTATCATAGGTTAGTAAATATGGGTACGTGTGTACGATACCAGAAAAAATACAGAACTATTGCTCAATAACGTCTGGAAAATTATTGAACAACAACAAAAAAAAAACTCACCATATTGAACTGAATTATTAAAGAAATATCAATATCATAAATGTGGAATAAAAGGAATCATAATATTTTGAAAAGGAAACCAGGAAATAGATTCCAAAATAAAAATTTATCTGTTAAATAAATTCAGATTTTAATATGGAGGTAATTTGGTGAACCAAGTATGCAGATTGATTTGGTTTGTTAAAGACTGGGTTAATTAATTTATGTAATTTTGATATTTACAGAAGACATAAATGTCGTCATTATTCTGTGGAAGATGTCGTCAAAATTTAAGGAAGAAGATAAAGAATCAATTTGTAGACATGAAATTGTCGTTTTAACTATTTGCAGATGGAACACATTTCTACTGTTTAAAGTGCAGAATGCGCAATGGTAAGGTCAGAGAATTTTAAATGAAGCGAGACCTTACAGACACTTTGAGCTTGTTGAGCTAAAAGAAGATCTAGACTTGGAATGAAGCATTGAATCATTTAAAATTTAAATAAAGATAAGAATTTTTCATTATAATTTCACTAATACCCAATGGAATTTAAATTTTACTCTATAACATTTCAAGGACAATAAAATATAATTTATATTTGTATGATAAATTTTCTTTTCTGTGATTATGTTTTTTTTTTCATCTGAAACCTTTTTTTTTCGTCATATTTTTTAATAAGATTAAATTCTCATAATAAAAATAAAGATTTTCACTTTTAAAATTATTATTATTATTTTTTTTATCAAAATTAAAAATCCTAAAAGACTACAAAAATCTTTTGAAGGTCATTTAATGTTAAATTAATCGTTTTTTATTTATTTTTTCATCTGTTGGAACACTTTTAATTGCATTTAAATCATCACCATCAGAAAAATTATCGATTTTCTTATGTTGATATTTTTAATAAATTTTGTTCATAAATTTTTTTTTGTAGAATGAATTAAGAAAGTTCGAAATAAGAAAAAAAACCTGTTCAACAGATCAAGAAATAAGATTTTTGGGTTCAATTTAGAATATCATAAAATTTTAAATTTTTTTTTTTGTATTCTTAATTTGTTCTGCACCTTATGAAGGCTTCAGAAAGATGAACAAATTAACATACAATTTTTAATATGGGTCTATAAAATATTACACGAGATTCTTTAAAATGTTTGTCTGTCTGCCTTTTTGTCTGTAAAATCTTAACACATTTCTTTATTCAATTAAATTGTGGTCCTTCAAATCTATTATAGAAGATCGTACCATAGTTTTAAAGTAATTCTATACAATCATCCGCAATTTGTCGGTGTTCACATAAGTTTCTCTGTCGTCTTAAAAGAAAAATTTCAATTGAATTTTTCGTAGTTTCTAATAATTAAATATGAGTAAAATTTATCCTAATATTAAACTGTCCAGAGCAATCAAAAAACCCCTTAATTTTAAATCTCGTACTTAACACCGGCTTTTTTACTTTAAAAAAAAAAAAATCTAATCCTAAATCTCATAAATATCTTACAGATAAATCGAAAAATACTTTTCAACATTTTGTTCATATTTTATTGTTTGCCATGGCATAGTGAATTATTTTTTTAATTTTTTTTTTGGTAATTTGTTTCGGCTTCTATTTTTGAGGGATATATATGTAAAATTATTTATTTTAGATTCTCAAACAGGTAGGACGAGGTATAAAATTTAAATTTCGAGTTTTTTTATTATATATATGTTTTTGTTTTTTTCGTACCACCAAAAAAATCATATATAAATTTTATTTCTAAATTTTCGAGATGATTGTAAAGTTCTTCAAAATTAAAAAAAAATTAAGATTTCTATATTAAAAAGAGTAATTTAAAATTTATAATCAAATTTTACATGAAATATTCAAATTTTTCATAAATATATATTAATAATTATTTACTATATTTTTTAGTAGACTTTTTATTTAATAAATTCAATTCATGTTTCTGTTTACTATTTTAACTGTCTGAAAGTATAATTTAAAAATATTGTTTATAAAAAACTATTGTTTATTGTATAGTTAGTAAAGTCTGGAAGCAAAACGTTCATTATTCACAATTGGTTTTTGCCATTTATAAATAATAGCTTTAAAATATTATAAATTGTATAATTTTTAAAATTATCTGTCATTAAATATGACATACATTTTTACCATTATGTAATAAAACATATAAAATAAAAAAAATTCTGGTGTACAGAGCAAGTTTTATATAATGCGTAGATTTTCCCCTTTTCAATTTGAAAAATTAACTTTTAAATCTCATCTGATCAATTTTTGTTTCATTTCTGCCTAATTTTAGGTATTTTAACTGAAAATATGTGGTAAATAAAATATAGTTTATTTATTATCATTAATTAATGCAAATTTATGATTAATATTTGATTTAATATAATTTCAAATTTTAGCATGTCTAAAAGAATAATATGAATCAGATCAAAGAAACGAAATTATGTCAACGAAATTTTCCTGTTTCCAATTTTTTTGATTGACGTTAAATAACTAAAATATTTTTATTTGACTGAAAAAACCATTAAAATAATCATTATTCCGAATTCCGAGCACAGTCTACTATACAAATTTAGATTAAACAAATATAATTTAGGTTAATTTGTATAATTCTTCTGCAAATTGTAGCTTAAATTATTTGTATTATAAAAATGTGCAAATTTCAGTGCATTTTCACGCACTCATTATTTGTATTGTACGAGTATACACCTTCAAACACAATTTTTTTTCATAAAAATAAATAGTATAATTAAGGTAAGACAACATAATTTTTGAAATAATCACTTGACATCTTCATTTTAAATTACCACAAAACTAAAATTTACAATTTTATATTATGCATATGAAATGCTCTAGTTAATATCTAGTTGCACCCTAGACAAAAATTATTTTATTATTATTGTCCTCAGAGTGTACACTGTCGTCTTGGCAAACTGAATTTATTAAAATTTCAACACAAGTTGAATTTTTTTTTTGCTTTATTACGAAAAATTTATGCTTCATAATAACCGAACGTTGAACTCAATAAACGCATATATAAATATTTTATGTATTTTTTTACAATATTTCTGGTAGAAGAAATTGAAATTTTTATTGTCACATTTTAATGTTTTAATTTATAATTACATCGTTGACAAATATATTGTTTCAATATTTTATTTTTGTATATGTTTTTGTCATAATTTTTTGGGTTGTTAAATAAATTTTGTTGGTTTAAAAATATTGAGTTGACATAAAATTTTTAATTACACTTACACAATATATTAATTAATTTTTTCTAAAATAAGTATTGTCGACCGAATAAATTCTTAAATATTTTGATCATCGTGATCATCTCATCCACACTGAAATTTTCTAATTTGACGACCTAAACATAAAAGGAATTTTATGCAGAAATAAAAAGAACAGAGAACATGTCCTTACTATGGATTCAAAATTGCTAAACAAAATTGTTCAAAATCTGAAAGAAACTTTAAAAAGTAATTAAAGTTAACAAGAAGAGTTAACAAAATTTTTTTGAACATATTTAATTCCCATCTCTGTTGGGTTGACTTGCATGCCATGATTACTAATTATTTTACCCAAAAAAAGTGTCAATTTTTAACTTTAAATTCATTATATAAATACCAAATGGAGAAAATTTCAATCACGGAAGTTTCTTTTGCTGTCAAACTTTGATGATTTCATTTAAAATATATATATATTCCACGTGCTATTAGCGCCAATTTCGTAATAACTTTTGCATAATTTTTAAAAATTTAATTAAATTTTGAATTTCTCTCTTTACATAGAATTTGAAGAATAATAATGAAATTGGTATAGGAAATTGATCAATTTAAAGCGAAAAGCATGAATATCATAAAATGAGAGTTATACATTATAAGAATATTGTTTATAAATAGTGAAATTACAAAATGATAAATGATTTCTTCAAATTATATAATTTTTTTTAACAAAAATTTCATTCGAAAAATGTAAGAAAACACAATTTTTATATACTAAGTATATACAACAAAATTATTCTTTTGAGTTCCTGTTCAACCAGATTCCATTCAAGAAAAAAAAATCATCAAATCAAACCCACAAATCATTCTATGTCTTACCTTTTATGTTTTCAAAATATTTTATCCATCAATCTAGTTACACACAGTCTCTACACATTATAACAACAACAAAGAAGAGTAAACCCTTCATCTATTTTTTTTTTTTGGATTGCAATTTCCTTACAACAACAGCAACAACATTGGTTCTTTTAGAGAAAACTGACAACAACAAAAAACTGGTTTAAATATAATAAAAAGAAAATTAGATATCATGCACCAAAATCATAGAAGAAGAGAAAAAAACTTAAATATCATCTACTCATTAATTACGTACAATGATTTTTTTTTCCTTCTTTAAAAACCATCACAAATATTATATACTTTTTATCTAAAGTGAATCAGTATTAAGATCATACGTTAGTCTAATGCGTGTTTCAGGGCTACAACAAAATCGAAATGAATTTGATCATATAAAAATGACTAGTTCTATTCGGTAGGATTAGAATTTGGATATACGGACATGGTATGCTTTAATATAATTTTTACGTTGTATTCTTAACTTTGATCGATCAATTTTTCATCAAAATATTTTGTTGATCTTCGCATCTAATTAATTTTAGTTCATTCCAAAAAAATTGTAATATCCAAAAACTCTGTCCATAAACTAACAATCAAATTTTTCGACTGATCTACAACCCTTACACATTTTATATTCTTTAACTTTCCTTTAAGGTTTAAGCATATAAAAATAATATGCGAATCTAAACCAATCTATCTTCATTCAATCAAAAAATCAACTCGCAACAAAAAATAAAGAAGAAGAAAATTACCTGCACATACCACACAATTCATATATATGTGATGTAATCTTCTGTTCAAATAGTAAAAATAATAATAATAATAATAATGAATTTTTGTGGTATAGATATGTAAAAACGCATCTAAAAACTATTATGTATATATATAACCATTTACATACCTCTAGGTAGAAGCATATTGCTTCTATAATATTTAAACTTTAAGACAAGGTAAAAAAAAACTCAATGGATTTTAAAATGCAACCTAACATCCCCGGAGCACAATAATTTTTTTTTCTCTAATGGCTTAACCAGCCTTAAATATTTAATTTTTTTATATACCATGTTGCCTTCTTCTTTGATTGAAATTTTCTGTTCTGATGATGATGATGATGACGATGATTGTTTAAGAAAACAGAAAAAAAGAAAAAACAATCACTTTTTGATCGATGTCTTTCACTCTCTAACCCAGCAACACAAAAAAAAAATGTATTTATAAAAGTTATATTACATATTAAGATTGGGTTTGAAGAATGATATGCAGTAGTCATCAAGAGTCAGAAATATGCGTATCCAAAAGCATAGTACATTAAATTTAAATGTATATTATTTTTTTTCCTCTTCATTTTCATCTGTTTTTTTTTATTATTGTTAAATTACTTGTTGATCTTCCTGGTTTGTGTTGCTGTTGTCCCTAGAGAATTATAATGTTTTTAGTAAAGTTAATACATAATAGTAATAGTAACTATTTAACTGTATACAGTTCAATGGTAAGGAAAATAAAAAAAGTTTGTAGTCAATTTGAGAGGAAAATAGTATATAATAATAATAATAATAATTTTTATACATAGTTTCGTTAAAAATTACTTATATATGATAACAAATTGTAAACAATCAAAACAGACTTCTTCAAAAGGAAAAAATTGAACAATTTATTGGTAAAAAAATATAAAATACTGATGAATTTTGGAATGGAATAAATTAAAAATTTAGAATTCTATCAGTGCCAGCTAAAACATAATTTTCAATTAATTTCGATTTTAATTAAAATTTCAAATTCAAATACTTATTAGAATATAAATTTTGATTACATAAAATTAATTAATTATCATATGATCCAAGTTATTGGTGATATAGTCACCAAAGATATAGTCTTGAAGGAATTTTCCTCAATTTCGATTCCTTTTCCAAATAATTTCGATTCCTCTTGAAAGGAAGTTGTCTCAAAATCGTTAAAGTTGTCTCAAAATTGTTACTTTAATTATCATTCGTTCGACCTACTCTCCCTAAATGGTATACAAATTGCTTCTGAAAATTATTATAATTCGAAATTTTCTTCTTCCCCCTGTTTTTAAAGTCTATAGTATAATTTTATGATTTGCAACATATTGATTCGCTCATTCATAGAAATTGCATTTTTTTTACCATCCAATTTTCTTGTTGTGTTGCTTTTATGATTTTTTTTATTACATATATACCTTATACCTATAAATTATGATTAATGTTGAATATACTCGTATATGTAAGCATTATTGTTTTTATCCAATATTTACCTATAATTTCATGATTAACGGATACTCGTCGAATCATAACAACACAACAGCAAAAGAAAACAGTACGATACATAAAACATATATTACTTATATATTATTACTTTATGATTAAGCTTATACAAGATAATATTATTATTAGTTACCGCATCAACCCTATAAACTTACGTTATATTCTTTTTTTTAATGTTGCACTTAATGCGCTTCTTTGCGCGCACATATGCTCTGCAACTGCAAGCAAAAAAAAATTTATTGTTGTTGTTATTATTTTTTTTTTCCTTCATTTCCTGTTAAATACATGAATTTAATGCTTATATGCTCATTCAGGTAATGTTATAAATATATTATGAAGAAAAAAAAATTAAAGAATTCATCAAAATATAAAACAACAACAAAAATGAAATTAAATTATAAATGGTAAAGAATATAAAAAATAAATAAAAATGGGGAAAAATTATCTGTTTTCAATTGTGTGGTTATGTTATGTGATATATGTAATTTTATGTTTCAATCTAATTTTTTTTTTATTATTATTCTGTTTTATAATAGTTTTTTGTTTTGATTAATCTTGTTCGCATCTAATAATATTAAATTGCAAATTTTATTTTTATTTGTTCATAATGTCGAATTCGACAAATAGAGTATAGAGAAGGAGATTGATTAATTACAAATAAAACCACAATATTTTTTGAATAATATTATTTAAATAAATATTGAAAAATAAATATGATTTTTTCATTTATAGGAAGCTCATAATAAATGTCATGCCATTTATTATAGCATGAACTTACCATTCCTTTTCATTTCAATTAGTTCTTCCCAAAAAAAATTAATATATTTTCCCCAATTTCTTCTATTTAACTAATACTAGATTTACTAGACTTTACTGAATCGATGAGTGGTTCAATAGAAAGAATTACCATTATTACTGGACTATACTAATTTATTTCTGCAGGATAGCTTCATTACTGTCCTCAGAATCTTAGGGAATGCCAATGAACCATTTCCAAAACTCTTATACAATGTTGATATATATATGTTAGAGGAAATCATTAATAGTCGAACTTATTTCTTGAAATTTTAGAAGATACGTGATCCATTTAACCTTTTTTATTTGAATTACCATTATTCACTGGACTACACTATTAGTCAATGACTATACTAATCTATTACTGGACTATTATACTAGAGTCTATATTACTGATAACACAAATTTGGAATTTCTGACAATATTTCAACTGTTTTATAATCAATCGCAAGGACATTCAATTATTTTATTAATATATATTAATTGAAAACTTTGATTCATATTTTCTGATCATCTTTATATTCATCATTTTTAATTTTATGATTTTATTTAACAAATCAAAAAATTTTCCTTCAAATCCAACAAATTATTATAGGCACACATGATGGTATGTAAAATTACTATAAAAGTCACTCTACCAATGCATATTTTTTATGCCTTATAAATATATCTCTTAAGAATTTTTTATATTATCATTTTATGATGATTTGATTGTCTGGAAAATCAATTAGTCAAAAATGTCAAAATAAAATATATATATAAGTACATAAAAATATTTTTAAATAATATTAATGCTGCGGTTTATTAATTAAATTGATGACTTCAATTATTCCGACACAGATTTTTTTCAACATATATTTCTTAAATCAAATATGTATGCTAAAAAAAAAAAATAATGAACCATAAAATTTTCATCAATCATTTTCCCAGTGCCAAGAAATGCATTCTCAAAAAAATAATAATAATTTTATTTTGCAAATTAATACACAAGAAATATTTTTTTTAAATTAATATCCAAATGTTTGACTGAGATTTATTGTGGTACAGTACAATCTTTTTATAATGAACATAAGATTCTGTGTTTGAATTGAAAAGGAATTTTCATTCTATAATTGATTCTGATTAACATTACATGAAACTTTGTTCTGAATATCATAAATATTTTTTTATAAATTGCCTTCTAGTGTCTCAATGGTTCAAAATTTTGAGAGTATTTCTATTTCTATTATTGAACCATATTTAAGACAAAATTTTGTTACCTAAATTCAATCTAGTGCTTGTTCGCCATTATATACATTTAGTTCTATAGATCGAAAACCAACTGATTCTGCTACGTAAATTGTAAGTAATTTACTTTCAAATATGAAATTTTTAGAAAATTTTACTTATTATTGAAAATCATTTCTTTAAAAAATCATTTGATCTCTCGACTTTCTACTAAAATTCACTTAATTTAAATGTTTTCAAAAAAAATTTTAAAATATTGATAAATAACTGATGATGATGCATGAGGTTCTCGTTAATAATTTAACCCATAAAATTTATCATAAATTTTTTATTTTATATTTTTTTATTTATATTTATTTATATTTATTTTAATTTTTTCGTTAAATTTACTTAATGACATTTTAATTAAATTGTCTGTTTTTAAAAATGGGATTTTATTCAGATCAATAAAATATATTATATGAAATATTGACAATGTAACCTTTTAAATATGTTTTTAAGTAAGTATAAAATTATATAATTACTATCACGTTTCATTTATGTACAAAGTAATATAAATTGAAAAGTTATTTATGTGATTTATTTGTGAAATTTAAAAATGACATAAAAATTGTTTATTTCACTTGAATATTTATTCAATTTAAATTCTTGAAAATAAATAAGATGCTATTGCAAATTTGTTATATGTATATGTACTATAAAGTAATAAAAATTTTATAATTAATTTTAGACAACTTAATTGTCGTTACACTGGTACAACGTGTAGGAACAAAGTGTAGTAATAGTATATTTACTTAAATAAATATTTGTTACTTTGTTATATTTAAACCAATTAAATAATTAATCATTTGCAAATTTAGATTAATTTTCCTTAAAAATTAACCTGAAATGGAAAATGTCCAAGTAAATTAGGAATTTCCTTAACTAATGTATATATACATTTTTAACTTTTACTACGAAATTATTGAAAATTTTCAATTATTATATCGTGAAATTTATTCACCAACTAGGAATAGAAGAAGTTGAAATTTAAATGTCTCTAATTGAAGCATAAATTACTTGATTGCGAGGAAATTTCTATTTAAATTCTGCATAATTGTTGATAGTATTTCGGAAATTTCGTTATGGTTTTACAAAAATTATTTTGTGGATCAACAAATACAAAATTAATTTAAAATTTTAATGAAGTACTTTTAATGAATTTAATGACTGAATCAAATCAGTCAAATTTAATGACTGATTTATTTTATCGTAAATTTAGTTTAATTGATGTTTTATCTAAAATATATCTTTAAAAAATTTATTAAATTTTATACTTATAATTCTTTTATTTTAGTAATAATCAATAAAATATTAATTCCAATTACCTATAATAAAAATGTCCAAAATTCAATAACATATAATAAAAAAAAATTAAATATCTTCACACGGGAATTTTTTTTTTTTTTCATTTAAGATTATTTTTTAAAAATATTAAATATTTTTCATCTTTTCTGTTGTTCAATGTAAACAACTAAGAACCACTATACATTTTCATTATCGATAAAAGAAAAAAAATTCTATTTTTCCTTTTAACCTTTTTCCAAAATAAAAAAAAAAAGATCAATGTAATTATATTACTCTTTTTTTCGGTTCAAACCTTCAAACAATGTAAACCAGAAAGAGATCTATAAGATAGAACTCTTGTGCCTTGTTGTGTGGAAAATAAATATCTCTTTTAGATACTTAACCTCATCCCATTATAAAATTTCAAAGATAAGAAAAATAATAAAAAAAAATTGTTACTTTATCATGACTTCATATAATTAACGATTCGTTTTGATTGAACCGAAAAGTGGTGATGATGATGATGATGAAGATGATCTTACAACACAGCTGATTAAAATTATTATATCAAAAATTTCAGATACTACTCGTATAGAAACGAATTAAAGTTAATCTTCCATAAAAGGTTTTTCTGGAGAGGAATCATTCAGAATTATTATGTCTATACTCTCCAGACCTTTTTCAGGTTCAAATTATTTGTAAAATTATCACATTGCCACTCAATGCAGATTTAAATTATATTTTGTCAAAATGGGTTTGTTGATTCATATCATTCATGGACATTTACAAAAAAATGAGATGTTAAAAATAGTTCTTGGATGGAATGTTGCTTCAATTAAATTCAGTAGCGCATCTCATATTCGAGGTTATATCCATTTATAGCCATACTTAGCCATACCTTGTACTGTGAAGAATAAGTAGTTAAATTGAATAATTTGTAATAAGAAATTGTAACTATACATTGGTCTATATTTAACTTTAAATTATTACAGATGTCCTTTTTCTACTAAAGTGATCCTTTAAATAGGTCATATCATGATACTGAAAGTTTTTAGATTACATTTATATCTACAGTTCTGGTATCTAACTATACAATTGTAATAGTTCTGCGACAGTTAGTCCAAAGACAGTAAAAAATTTCATATCTACTTCTAGTCCAACGTTTCATCCAATGATCATACAAAACTTAGAAGTAGAAGTGGATCAATAAAAATTCGCTCAATTAATTAGAATTGGTCAATTTTTAAAATACAGGGACTGGAAAAGCAACATAATTTTTATTTTAAAAAATCTTCTGGGTAAAAACTTGATCGTCAGTTTGAAATTTATTTGCAAATTTCTACAGATTTTTCTTTAATGCTCAAAATTAAAAACAGTTACCAAAATCTCGAATTGAAATCTGGTGTAATGGTAACAATTTTTTTGATATCTTATTTTTTTTAAGCTTTTTTTTTTCATTTTTTATTCATCTTCGAAAATCATTAAACGCAGGCGTACTTACATATTTGTAAACATTTAAAAAAAAAATCTTTGTAGATACAATAAATGGTGAAGTTCAAAAGATTACCCGAACCACACAAAGTTTTTCATCTTTTTTTTTTATTTTTTTATTCTTTCAAAACAAAATCATTTTTTCCCATTGCTTTTTTTCCCCCATTTCTGTTATGTATACATAATAACGTTTATCTTTAAGATATACTTTTTTATTATATATTTTAATGTTTTAAGATAAATTCTGTGGCGGTACGACACAACGTAAAAGTGACGCAAGTAATTCCCGATTTATTTAGATTACTGAAAGATTTTTTTTTAACCAGTGTTAATTTTTTACAATTAACACGAATATGTGAGAATTGATTAAGTAAAATTTAAGAAGAAGAAGAAGAAGAAGAAAACGAAATTAAATAATAATGTGAAATTATAAAGTGATAATTGGTAATCGAAATTTAAATATTAAAAAAATTTGTAGTGTATTTACATTTTATTTTGTTGTTGATCAATCGCAAAATTATAAGCACACATCGTTGAAATTTTTTTTAAAATTTTGGGATTTTGGCGGTAATAAATAAAAGGGATTTAATTTAATAAAAAAAATAACGTGGAGGTTGTAAAATAATTAATAAATTTTATTTTAATCGTAAAATGAAGATTTTCCGCCTGCGCATTTAAATACATATATTTAAATGTTAAATTTACATAGTTTTTTTGAAGGTAAAATTTTTGTATTGTTGTGATGGGAAATTTTGAGGAAATTATTTTGTCAATCATAATTTTTTTTTTTAATTATTAAAATTTTCTGATTTTATAGTTCAATATTTTTGATTGGTAATTGATGATATTTTGTCAAAATTTATTGTAATTATGCAGGATGATAAAGGAGTGTCGAAATCTTCAAAGTGTTACTTATTAAATTTTCAACGAAGAATATAGGCCTCACAGCATCTAGTTTTGGAGGTTCCTAGTATAGTATCTAGTTTTGTAGGTTCCTAGTACACACTATTGTGTGCCCAATATTAATATTATTAATTTTGTGCATCAAATTTTACAGGAAATTGAAAAGCAAATTTCTAGAATTACTAAAAATAAATGACACGAATAATTTAATTTAATTTAATAAATAATTCTGATTAAAATCATCAATTAAAAACTATAAGTAATAAATTAATTCATAAAATATCAATAATATTGAGAAAATTTAATTTTAATACATAATTTTTTATTTAAATTATTTCTTAAACTTTTTTTACTTTAATTATAATTAATTTATTGGATTGAAATATATATCTCAACAATTTTTATATTTATAATTATTATGTTTTCATTGAAATTCCATATATTAATTTAAATTTACATAAATATCATATACCAAACTACTAACTATAAGGAGATTTTCTAATTTTCCAGTAACGACAATAATAAATGCTTGAAACCAAATATCTTTCTTAACCTAAAAGTCCATGTTTGCACACAAGTTTTTTCTATATTCCGCATCTTAATTAATGATAATTCAGCAATTGTGCATATTTCTTTACTAATATTTAATTAAAATAATAAATAAATCTTTTTAAATTTTTATGTTTTTATACATGAATTTAACATTCTACTTAAATTTTTGTTTCTGGAATGCTGTTTTTTTTTTCTATATACTTTTTAATGGTATATGAAAAAATAAATTATGCTTACCAGGTGGCAAAGTAGCATTTCATTTTTGCCTTTAAATTAAAAAAAAAATTTTATGATTATAATAGTAGAATAAAGTATGCAAATTTTATGTATATATATAAAAAAAGCAATTCATTAAAATTAAATGATTATTGGGTAAATGAATTTTCTTATTACATATTTACAATTAAGATAAGAAAATAGTATTGCAGTGAATATATTTTTTTTTAGGATCGAAAAGTGTTAATTGACATCATTTATTATGATAATGTGTACATATACATGAGAAAATTTTTATATAGAAAATAAATTAAATTTTTCTTTTATTCAATTAAGCACAGCTTGTATTTTTAATAGAAATATTAAGATTATTAGAAATTAGAAAGAAAATTATTTTACTTTCACATTTTTTTTTAGGTTGAAAACGTTGAAAAATCATATTCAGACTATAACTTTAAATAGCACACTTTGCCTGCTGTCCTACGCTAGCCAGAGCTAGAGCGGGAACAAAACCCAATGACATGGTTTGTTTCCTGAATACTACAGGATGGTTATAATTATTCTCACAACTATGCCTCAAACTATAGCTCAGTGGCCGAGTGAGTGAGTAATGGTCAAAAAACGGCGTAATTTTGCTAATTGGAGTCACCTGTCAGTCGTTCGGGTACTCGTGAACCAACCAACCATAACATTAAAATAATTTTACAAATCAGTTGTTCTACTTTCAATCAAAGGTCACCAAAAAAAATGTATTTAAGATTTATTTTGGCTACCAATAGAAAGCACATGATTTTATTAGAACTTGTATAGTGACGTTCTGCGAAGATCCTTCTATAATTAACTCTAAATTTTTAATTTTCCTCTAAATTTCATCACAAAAAACCCTCAAATATTTCTCCTAATCATTTCAAATTTTTCATATTTCACATTTTTTTGAAAAAAATACTTCAATTAAAATAGTTTAACCATTTACACTAATTGGAATATTTTTATCATTCAATTGGCATTTTTTTCATTTTTTGCAAATTTTCTTCTATATTTTCCTACACAACCTTAAAAGGAATTACAGTGTTAAGATGTCTATTTGTAAAGCCAAATTCGTTAGTCTCGTTTTTTCCTTTTATTTCTGTACAAAAAAAAAATCTACTAATCTTAAAATAAAAATTCAATTGCACATTTTTGAATGTTGCATTTTTCTATCTTAATTTGATCAAAAAAAAAAAAATAAGTAAAGCAAAAAAAAAGCAAAATAGAAAAATGTTTTCGAAAAAAAGAGAAGAATTTTCAGGAAATATATCTTTCGCGTGGCACAATCCAATATTATAAATAGAATAATAGATCTTAGCGGGATTTAGTATCTTATATAAAAGTATGTAATTTTACTAGAACGAATAAAAAAAGGAAAGAAATTGTTTTTTTGTGTACAAAATTATAAAAAGAAAATGAAATTTTTTTTATTTAATTTTCAATCCCCGAGAGGAGTAAATAGATTTGAATTTGATAGCAAAAAAATGGGAGATAATTGGATGATCTTGTGTAATTTATGGAATAAATGGTACAAATATCACTTTTAGGTCCTTAATTTAATAGTATTCTTCTGTAGGTCTTATTAATAGTACTTACTTTAAATCATGTTACTTTTTGAAGAAAGCACCACAATTCAATGTATGGTATCCTCCCCAAAAGTGATGTATAAAAAGAATCATGCAAAAGGATAAAATTTCGATTCCAATGATTCTAATAATTCTTAAACAAAATGCGTATATATGGGTGTTTTCGTTAATGTTAAATGATCGCAGTACTGTAATGTTTTCATTCGTTTTTCTGGGTATTTTGACTAGCGTAGCAGTAACAAATCAACAAATTTAGCTAAAACAATTATCCTATTTTGTCTGCTTGATGTCTCGCTGACTAAAGTAACATAAAAAGGAATGAAAACATTGCAGTAATGCGATCAATTGACGTTTACGAAAACGCTCATAATCTGCGAATCCTAAGTGATCATTACTATACTATATTTTAGCAACTTCTTTGTTTTGCTGTCGGGGACCAACCATCATCATTACCTTATGTAATAAAATTGAACAGAGCACGTATTCTTTTAACAATTTTTGTTTTTGTTCAATTCTTTCTTATTGCATAAGTAAATATTTCCTTGATTTCTATCTTTTCAGTTTAACAACGTAAAAATCTTATATACAAATACGTTCAATTGAAATCCCTCTTTTTTATTTGTTATCCTCATATGGCCACCAAAAATAATCAGCCTATACCCTACCTAAGAAGGAGATCCAATTGAATGATAAAAAAAAGAACTCTTCAAAAACTGGTTAACATTCTTTTCTAATTTTCTCAGCACCAACAACCAAAAAAAAAAAAAAAAAAATTAAACCAACAAATCAATATTTCAATGTTGCATCAATGATTTTTTTTTTATTTTTGCCTTTCTTGCGGTTCATTCTTTTACTGATTCAGTCCAAAGCAAAACGTATATTTGTAACCATAAGAAACAAAACAGAATATGATTATTAAAGTGTGGTTTAAAAAGAGATGAAGTCAAAAAAGTGCGACGCCGCTGCCATCATTTCCCCGACATCAAACCACAAAAATTGCATTTTTCTATAAGTCTTCTTTCTCTGATGGCAAATGGAAGTTTTTTTTTTTTGAGGATAGTAAAAATTTGTGCTAATCTTAGATTATAATCTGGGCGCGAATAAAAACGCCTTATAAAGTTGCGAAAAATATTTAAATGATTGGAATGGAAATTCAAAAACTAACATTTAAATATATATAAAATTTTTGTTTTCTATACAAGTGCAAATCATTTTTCTTCTTCTGTTTTTCAATTTTATGTTAGTTTTTTAAGTTCAGGTGAAAATTGTTTCGTATGCGGTTTTTTGTGGTAGGAAAATTTTTTTATAGTTGGAAAATATTTTTATGTTAGAATTTTTTCTTGTTTTATAAATATATGGGAAAACCTGATAAGAAGATTAAAGAATATATAGAAATGATGGGCAGATCGCAAGGTGGATTCGAATTTTTTTTTTCGTTCTCTGTGTGTTCATTGTGGTTTTTAGTAGATATAGAAAATTGAAATTAACAGGAATGCGTAAAAAAAATTGTTTCCATTTCTTTTACTTCAATAATTTAAAAAAAAAAAATTTTCTAGTACAGAAAATTTGTTGTACTCGTATAGAGAGAAATAAAGGGACTAATTTCCCAATTTCGTTTGTAGCTTTATTAGAGTTATAATAATCAAATAAACCGAGAAATTGTACATTCAAATTTTTGCTCCTTTAGTAACATCTTTAATCCCTTTATTTATGTTAAAAATTCCTGTACCTCGAATAGATCCTTTTGCAAATTGCAATATATGATAAATTTCGTTAAGGATTTACTAAACGATTTAATCAACCTACAAGGATTTCTATGCATTATTTAATTCTACATCTTGTTGTTACTTATGAGAATGGAGGGATAACTGAAAAAATGACTTGAATTATCGATAGAAAAAATCGAAAAATTTTCCCATGTCAATATTAGTTTCGTCAATATCCGTAAAATTAAAAATGATTTAGCTTATTGTAAACTAGGAAATGCCTTCGGACCTCATTGGTAGATCATTTCACGCATTAATTCAAAGATAAAAATTTTCCTAATTTCGAAATAATCTCTGAACAAACTCCCTCTCGCTCAATAAAATCAATGCAGGAAAACTATAAAAAAAAATATAGATAAAAAAGATAATTAAAATACATATAAAAAATTTCCCAATCAAAAACATTAATTTTAAAACAAAAGTAATAATATACTTGGTATTTTTATTATCTTCAAGATACCATCTTAATATTTTTTAACCTTTTTTTTATATGAAATGATTATAGTTAAAAAATTATGCAATTTTCGAATAACAAAATATTTATTGTCCATAATTTATACTAATACAAATGTTAATTTTCAAATTATATCATAATTATTTAATTATCATCAATTCAAATAATAATTTTACTATGTAAATTTATGTAAAATGAAAATAATTTAAATGTAAAAATATTCATTAATATAATTTCCTATTTAAAGTGGGCATACAATTTTCACAATTTATCAAACAAATTTATTAAACATTAAAATCTTTAATTTATGTTTTATATTTTAATTAAAAAAATATAGAAAATTTTATATATAAATTTTAATATATTTCCTATCATCATCATAATTATATTATTATGATTGTTTGATTGCTTGATTGCATGATTTGAAAATCATTTATGGTAAAAACTTCCTGAATTTAATATTAAAAGAAAATAACGTTTAAAATACATTTTACAGATGATGATAAATAGTTTTGTACAAATGCCAAAAAAAAGATTTTGATTAAATGTAAAAAGTTGATATAGAAATATGCTTGATTGCATTCAGTAAGATATGAACTTTTGTAGAAAAAAAATCGCTTATAATAGTACAGAAAATTTGATTACTTTTGACAAGAAATTTTCTTTTTCGTAGGAATATTATTGCATATCGAATTTTACTATTTTTTTTTTGTTTGATAAAAAAATTTATTACCTATGGAAGCGTAACAAAAATACAATTTCCGTCCTAAGTAAGAAATAGTATACGTAATATAGAAAAAAAAATTTTAATTTAATTTTTCCCATTATCCATTATTGCGTTTTTTTTCTCTCTGGTAAAATTAATGATTAATTTTCTTTTTAAATGAGTCTATAATTTTGTATATAGTTGATTTAGAGAAAGTTTTGATGGTTTGTGTTATTAAAGACTTTCAATTTTTCTAATTATACAAAATTGTGGTGAAAATAGTAGCAGACGAATGATAAAATTATATCATGAAGTTAAAAGGTGCAATGAATTGTGTAATGAATTGTAATCAAAATTTGCCGATAAAGATATTCTTAAGTAAATAGTCGAAATTCGATAATTTAAGGTCGCAATTCTATAAGTTATTCAAATTAAGAGAAATATTATTAAAAAAATTATAGTAAACCATTAAAAACTGTTGGTTTTGATATTTAATTTTTCAAGAAGATTTAATTTTTAAAATTTATAGCCACATTTAAAAAAGATTAAATATTTAAAAGATAATTTAAATCTTAAATTGATTAAATACAATTTTCTTTCAAATTTTCATGGACATTACAATAGTCTATTTTAACAATCATCGAATTTTTGTAAAGCCTAAGTTTTTGTAGCGCTTAAATTCCCAAATTATTTATGTATAGTATCTAAAATTTCAATACCAATGAAAATCTTACAAATTTAAACAGATTTTGAACAATAATTTCTAAAAGCATGTAAATCACAACAAATTACATTCATTTTATTTACTACACCTGCTCTTAGTAAGTCCAAAAATTCTATTCAAATTCATATCTCTTTCATTTACAATATTTTAAAGATCTGTCGTACAAAAGCAACGAAAAATTCTAACAAAATTTAAATACAAAACATCCAAAAATTACTTTTAACTTTGTATTAAATTTCAAAAATAGACTAAATTTAAATTCTTTTGATATACATTTTCGTTGTTTATATTCTTTAATGTCTAATTTATTTTAAATTTATTCTAATTTGCCTTATCTCGTTTCTTCTTAATTGTCTACACTAATAAATTTATAATTTTTATCTTTAATTCTTATACCTATTTTCTCCTCAATTCATTATTTTATAGATTTAAATTTATGTAAAAAAAAGAAGAAGGTTTTCATTCATTATCATCATTTTTTAAATTTATAGCCACATTTAAAAAAGATTAAATATCTAAAATGAAAAACGTTTTAGATATTTTGTGTATCTTTTTAAAACAGTCTATTAATGAATATCAATTAATATACTTTCCAATAAAATTGATTGAATTTTTGTTTTTGAATGAAATTAATTTTGTAAGAAATATATTGGAATCGAAAATCTTGTGCAATTATTATATTAACAAACACTTAAATTTTATGTAAAGATCATCGACCTGTTTTTTTATTTGCGGAATATATTCAAAATTTTATTGATCAAAGAAAAAAGATTCTGTAATCAAAAAATATCAAAAATATTACTAGATTTTATCAGAAAAAAATGATTATTGTAAAAGTATGTCAATAATTAAATATTTATAAAAAATTGTGCAGGGTTGTGAGAGATATCGATTTGACAATTCAAATTTACGTATAAGTTTTTCGGTTTATTTAACAATTGGAAAATTTTTAATTCGGATCTGAAATGGTGAAAATTTCTAATTTTCAAGTAAATTTTTGGCTTATAATTATTTGACGACTATAGTGGAATTGGAAATTTGCTATTTTTCCACTCCCGGAACGTTTTAACGATAACAAATTGTCGAGGTTTTCGAAATTTATAATCAATTTGCTATAATTTTTCACTTCCAAAACACTTTAACGAGCAAATTTTCGAAAATTGAGCTACAAAACCACATTATACAAATGCTGTAAAGCAACTTGTCCAACCCTATCCAAAGTGTCCAATTTAAAGACGAAAAATCTATGAGAACCAAAAATATCAATATAGTAGGTATTTTATTATGATCATTTATCAAGTCCAAGTTCATGTTAGCAAGCAAATCAATAAACAAGCTCGTATTAAATTATATTTATCACTAATTTTTCAAATTTATTGTGGAGTTTTATTTTTAAAGTTTTTTTTATAATAATTATTGTTGACGTTGGTAATTGTAATTGGTTTTGTAATTTTATATACCAGCAATATAAATATTTTTACCAACAAATTTATTTTTACTATTTTGAGAAAAAAGGTGAAAACTGGAAATTATAAAAATATAAAAAAACAGTGCGTATCAATAATTAATTTTGATTTACAGCTGGTTTTATTTATTTTTTTTATAAACTGGTCTTTAAAATTAAGTGTAATTTTTGGTAAAAGTAGGTAATGAGGATAATTTAAGAAATTGGTAATTTTTTCTATTAAATATAATTTAATATTAAATAATGATTTTTTTTATATTGGTTAGCATTACTAGACAGAGTGGGTTTTAGCACAATACTGAATATTTCATGGGTAAAAAGTTACATGAAAAAAATTTAGACCACGAAAAGATCTTAAATCTTCTGAGTGAAATTTTTATATTTTCTGTAATTAAATTTATTCAAGGATTTATCTAAATCGACTATAGGTCATAAAACCTTAACTTTGTAACAATTCAAAAACAAATAAATAACTCATTTTTCTCCTAACAATTTCCTGGTAAATAAAAATTGCAATTTCAATTCCAATTGCAAAAAAATCTTAATTAAAATTTCAATTAAAAAATATCTAAAAATGCAATTTCATTTAAGAAATTAAAATAGTAAATTGCATTTTACAAAAAAATAGAAAAAAAAACACTTGTACTGTTTTCTGTTGCACAATCATGACAGACATAGAAACATACATAAACTATTGATGCTCCCAACTGTTACCTAATAATTTTAATGTTTATGAGATTATTGCATGCAAAAATATTTATTTGTCGGTCATTTATTTATAGTACCGTTTTTAGAACCGTTCAATTTTATTATTATTATTATTATTTTATGCCTTAAAGCAAAAAGAAAAATAAAATAAATTTAATTTTCTGAAATTTTCACCATAAATAAAATGAAAGTATCTTTTTAATAATATAATGCAAAAAAAAAAAATGAATGAAAATTTTCTATTTATTGCAAAAGAATTTTCTATAACAGCATTACAACAACGATTTAATTTATTATACATTCCTAAGAATGTTTTGGTCATCTGCTTTTCTGTAAGATTTATCATTGGAAAATTTACTAAAAAAAAATTTTATAAGTAGAAATTTCTGTCTTTGGGACCCCATCCAAAAAAACTAACTTATAATTTAGATAGCCTATAGCAATAATTGCCACTGTTGCAATAAAATCAACGACATATTTTATTGCATTTATATTTTTTACTTTGATGTTCGTGTGCTGTTTTTTAATGATTCTGTAATGTCCCAAAAAAAAAAAACAAATTTTTGTTGTTAGTTTTTATTTTTAGACTTGCGTAAACGAAAAAAAAAAATTATAACTTTGAAATATTTTTAATTATAATCAAGACTTCCTCATTTTCAGTTAATAACAGATGAGTTTTTAAATTTCCTATACAGACAGCATCGAAAAGAAACCCCAGCGGAGGCAAAATAAATAAACAGAAAAACTGAAATTTATTTACGAACTGATCAAAAATTCTACTTTTTAGGTTCATTCAGAATCTGTAGAAAATATGTTCCAGTTTTTATAATTTCCTTTTTATAAGATCCAAAAAAATTGTCTAAATTTGACAGTTTGTTAGTCTCTTTGTGGTTTGGTCAATTATGGTTTTTGTCAAATGGTTAAATCAATCATTTTTGTTTATAGGTCAAATTGGTCTAATTCAAATTTGCTTTTGAAGGTTTTTTGAATCTGTAGATTCTTTTCAAGATCACTTTTTCAAGATAGTCGTGTCACTAGGCGAAAGGATGAAATTTGTCATCGTGATTTATATTAAAAATGTAGACATTCAAAAATGCGCATTGATTAATAAACTATTTTGTATTTGTTTGTCTACGCAATTTCTTTCATCTTTATTTTAGAGTGTCAAATTCTTTAAATATTTGTCAATTTTAAAAATAATTTCATTTTTCTTTAATTTTCTGATAATAAGTATGTTGTCACTTATAGAATTTTCCATAGAATATGAGAAAATGTTATTAATAAAATCTTGAATTCTTTAAAAGAATTGCAGTAATTTACATACTTTGTGTAGCATAGAATTCTCAAATTATTTTTTGTCTTGATGAAATTTTTTCTTATTCAATTTGTAAATATCAAATTTGTCAAATGATAAATAAATTTTTTTTAGATTATTATTTTAAGTTATTTTTCAGATTATTAGCTAATCAATTGTAGAATATTTTAGTATTTTACAATTCAGTCTATACAAATTCCAAAATAGAAACTCCTCTAGTCTAGAGGAAATATATTTTTGTGATTCAAAATTGCTGGTAAGTTATTTTTGGATTAGTCCGCCCCGCACAGATGTTGAAAATGTGTCTCTGATATTTTGAAAATTACTAAATCATTTGAAAAGGAAATTGTAAGAAAAGTTTGACATGAAAATTATTAATTAATAATTCAAAATTAGAAATTTTGATAATTTAACTATAGAATTGTTTTCCACTATTTAAGTATTTTTTTAAATTTAAATTCTGGTTGATAATTATTGGCATATAACCAAAACTCAGGAGATGTTGATTAGTTGGGCACAGTTCCGTTCATGCTTTGAATTTTCCAATAATCCCCAAAATTGATTAAGTTTTTTATTAATTACTAAGTGAAATGTATAGAAAATATACAATTAAAACATGATTATTAACTAAAATCAGGACATTGACACGACAAAAATTTACATTTCCTGAAGTGTTTGTATACCAATTAATTCTCTCTTGATAATGAATTTGATTATTCTTATATATAGTTATAAAATATATCAAAGAAATTCATTTTTTTTTTTGAATAACTCTCATTTAACTGCCCAGATTTCAACAGAACGTGAAACATATCATTCATCATAAAATATACATAAAAAAATAAGAAAATTTTAAAAGAAAATATAATTTCCTCATAATATAAAAAGTATTTTTCTTGTTTTTTTGTTTCATATACAATTTCAAAAGTTTTTATTTCTTAATTTTCAAAAGCATAAAAACAAGGAAAAATTTTATTACAATACTAAAAATAAAATAAAGAATGACATCAAATGAAAATATGTATATATACATAATTCAACAATATGTAATTTAATATCCAAAGCAAATCATTAGACCATACGATGAATAATATTATAGAAAAAAAAATACAATGATGTTAAATAATATTTCTTAACCATAGAATTGTTCTCTACATTAAAATAGTAAGATGGATGGTAAAAATAAGATGAAAATTTTATGTTATACACAATAACAACAACAACAAATAGAAAAAAATCAGGAAAACTTAGAAATGAAAAATTATGTAATAATAGTTATCTAAGTCAATAAAAAAAAAATTGTATACCATCACAAATAGAAAAATAATTTTAAAAATTGAAATCAAATTGAATAAAAAAAAAGTTGGTAATTTTAGAAATTCAATTTTACACTTTTATTATGGCACAGAAAAAATTCTTTATAAATTTATTATACTTAGTTTTGCAATAATTTTAATTTGATTTAAGCATTGACTTTCGTCTTTGAAATATATAAAAAAGATTTTTCAGCTTATAAAAGTGAAAGAAAAAATTTTATTGATCAATTTAATATGGGCAAGATTTTGATCCTGCAACATTGTTGCGAAATATATTTATTATTGCAGTTATATTATTTTCAATGACTTGAATTGAATGTTAGAATAATATTCTTAGGCAGGTATATAGCCACCAGGGCCTAAAATGACCCGAAAAAAGGAGAGGTTCAAGTTATAATCGATTATAAAATGACATAAATAAAAATAGTAGCTCAACAAAATATTGAACAGACACAATTACTATCTATATATATTTGAATTTTTACTATACTGCCCTAAAAAGCTTGAAACATTTTTTAGTCTATAAATTAAAACGTCAATTTTTATTAATATTTTAAAAGTTTCTAATTTTTTGTTTACGAAAATAATAAAATATAAATTAAATTCTCAATTTATGACGTGTATGCCAATTGCCAATAAATTTAATTGGCAGACAAATGTAGCAAAAAAACTGCTTTTAACTTATATATATATTGTTGACAGTCAATAAATTCTAAATTTTATTAAAGTCAAAAATTGATAAAAAATATATTGTAAATTAAGCTAATTTTGGCTTATGGAAATTGTGAATCTTTTAGTATCTGAACTGACCATTTATCAGGAGACAATAGTCGATTATTATATTCTGATATGATTGAGTCTTTACAAAAGCCTTTCCAATACCCAAATTTTATCATATATGTAATATACGACATAAGATTTAATTAACGATTTCTTATTTCCTTGATAATTTGTCGATTAAGAATTTTTACTGTGTCGAAGCTGCTCTGCCCCAACATCTGTTCAAATTATATAACCAAAAATTGCAACTACAAAAAAAATAATATTAATAATGTTATTAAAGGATAATATTACAAGAAGCCAAATGACTGTTAAATTTTCTGTTAGTGTTTTTTTAAGGTCTGCCACACTTAACTCCAAAACTTAACCTATAAACTAGAAAATTACAAAATTTCCCCTTTGAATAATTCCTATTTTATACAATTTTCTTACTAAATCAATTTGCATTATCGAATTTTCCTCCTCTAAGTTATAAATTTTATTATAATTTAAATTGAAATTGATGGTAAATTTTTCTGTTAGTAGCTTTGTTTAAATTGAATTTAAATTTTAAGAGTAGGCAAAAAAAAAACCTTTAAATCGTTAATAATAATAAATATAGAAGCATTGTACAACGTGCAAAACAATTTGCAATAGAAAATCACTTTTATGCTAATTTTCATTTAAAAACATTAAAATATGTTTGTTTTTTTTTTTTGTGGAAAAATCTCCTAGGTAAAATACAAAAAATTTTTTGCTTTGTATATAAAAACCTTATATGGAGGAAAAATAATAAATAGAAAAGTTTAAATTTTATGTTGCTTCTGCTGGGGCTGCTGGTTTGTTGTTTATACTTACTAGTTACTAGTCATCATGTTTGAATGTCTTTTTCTCGTTAACATTTTTTTTTCCTTTACCATAATTTCATTTCCATATATAATATTTTTTGAAAAAAAGAAAAACAAGTAGAACTTTTTTTTATATGCTTAAATAAGTTTTTAGGGTAAAAGGGAAAAAAAGAAAATTTATGCATAAACAATTTTTTTTTTGCATAAAACAATAAAAATTAAAATCTAAAAAAAGAACAAAGTTTGAAAGTATTAGAGCGCGTCACGAATTCTAATTTCTTCTCTCTGGAACAGAAAATTTCTTATAAATCCAAAATAATAGTTTCTATTTTTTTTGTTTATACTGAAAAAAAATTGAGTTATGATAATGAGTTTATGAAAGGATTTTCCAGTCTCGACTATAAAATGAATGGAAATTAATTTTATATTGGTTCAAGAATAGAAAAATTTTTTGGTATACTACGTTTTTCAAAGAATTCGTTGTTTCAATTTAATATTTTTAGTAGCAATTAGAAATTTATGTGAAGTTCAAGTTGGGTTAATTATTTCATTTCGGAGCATATATAAATCGTCAAATTCCCCAACACACTTAAAAGACTATAATCCCTAATAATTAATTCTTATTCCTAAATTTAATTAATTTGAAATAAACAATTTTTTCCAATTTGTTTAATATTTTTAACAATTTACTCGCAATCAAGAATATATAAAGTGGCACTCAAGAAAGAGTTATATATAATTTCCAAATTTTCTAGTAATATTCTTCAGTTTTCATCTAAATTCAACCCTGAACCTCACTTATAAAATTTAAATTGAACTAAGCAAATTTTTTGATATTTTGTGCAATAATTATTAGAAAAATTAATTAATTTTTATTATTTTCTATTGCAACATTTACACTAACTTTTCTATTTATGTTAGCATTATCGATAATAATAGTGATTTGAATTAAGTACCGTGTCCACCATTTCCAAGAAAATATATATTGTAAATAATTTTATTTAGTAAAATGAAAAAAAAATTCAACATACAATAAAAAATAAAAATGTTAATTAAAAATTGTGAAATGTTTTTGTAAATTTTTCCATTTTCCAAAAAAACAAAAACGATTTTAATTTACCATTGAAAATTTCAAATAGAATTGAAAATCTATTTGAAAAAATTGAATTGTAAATTTAAAATTTTTATTATTGCATTTTTGCAATCAGATTTTAAATTTCTTTTTGTTACCCATGCAAAATAAGTGAAATGATTTTTCCATTCAAAACACAAAAAAAAAACTATAGTTTAATTGGAAAACTTAGTTAATTTAAAATTGTAATTTAATTTTTTTTAATGAAAAATTATTTATACTCCAGGTTTTATAATGAAATTTTTCTGTAGCAGATATACAGTATACCAGTAGCTAAAATATTATTTCATCAACCAGTGAAAATTATTGATGATGAAATGTTTATGGAACAGTGAAAACTACATGGACTATTAACTATTGCATTATTTCATTTTCTAGTACAAAATTTTACCATAAATTTCTGAATAAACCAATTTTTGACTAACATTAAGTAAATGCCATATACATACTTTACATTCCTTCATGTTGCAACAAGAATGTCCGTGGTTTCCCAACTTAATTTAGATTTAGATAGATCCATTCCTGATTAAATTCTTAATATTCACTTAGTAGCACTATAACCCTTTTAACTTTTTAAGTATCTTCTTCATATAATCGAAAAATTTGGCGAAAATGTCCAAGATTATTTCGTAAGTAGATATATTGAAATATATTTTCCACAATTTTGTTCAAACTTTGCTCATTCTCATTTAACTGCACAAGTCATCACAATTTTCTATTAAAAAAAATAATAGCAAAACAATTGCAAAAAAATAAATAATATCAATCATTTAATGATGACAATTAAAATGCTTCAGTGATCTGGGACAACAACAATAACAAAAAATATATATAAACAATAATTAAATGTTTCTATGATTTAAACGTTTCAAAGTTTTATTACAAATAAAAAAAAGTTTTCCCTTTCGAAATATTACAATAATAAAAAAAAGCAAACAACAACAATAAACAATTGAAAGGAAAAGAGAAAATTTTCATAAAATATTTCTGTTTTTTACTTATGTCACCTGTAGTTTTTCTATTCAACAATTTAATAGCTGCATAAGTTTAATTATGTTTTTTGAAATATTTTTCTTATATGTGATATTTTTAGTCACAAAAATTGACATAAATTTTATTTCTATTTCAATATTTTTTTAATTATATTAAAGAAAATACCAAGCAGACTAAAATATGGATTATTTTCTAGTTGTAGACAGTTTTTTTTAAAGTAAATTTTATATTTCATTACCCTTTTTAAATAGCTCAATTTTGCTTACACTTTGGGTCTCGATCTATAAGTGGTTTTATTGGTCTATAATTGAAATTTTATAACTTTTAAGCATTTAAATTCAATTCTCAATCTCTCAATAAATTTAGTCTAATCAAAAATTTAAGTAATTTCCCATTTAACAAATCTGTAAATTTTGAGAAAATTGCACAATGTTCAAAAACCCATATTCCTCAAATGATTTCATTAAAAAACATTTCCAATTTTTAATAATTATTTAAAAAAAAAATATTTTTACAGTCTAATATTTTATCGCGGTAAATAATTTCAAAAAAAAATTTCGTTCATAAATAATCATAAAACATAAAATTCTATGTTGTCAAAATGTAAAAATTTTAGTAATAAAAATAAAATATAAAAAAAGAAAATCAAAAGAAAAACATTTTTACAACAACTTTTTTTTTTTGAAAAACCTTATTAAAGTTTTCTTTTCACGTGAAAATGAAACTTTTATTTAATGGGAAAAAAATTTTCTTTATTTTCTGTGATCCAACAAAAAACTTAACATTTTTATTTAGTTCGCACATTAAATGAAAATCAGTCATTTTTGAAACTATTTTTTTTTTTTTTGTGTAACATTTTTTTATGATGATAGCGTGACAACAAAATTTGTTAAATAATTAAGATCATATTCATAAATTTTTATAGGTGGAACCGCCATAAACAACTTACAGAAAAGAAATATAATTTTATTTATGATTAATGTTGGGGGTGTTAAAAGTTATAAAATATTTTATTGACATTAAATATAATTTTTGTAAACTTCATAAAGTTTTTTACAATTCTTTCTCAATATATATAAGTGAAATCTGTAAAGCACTTTGTTTGATTATAGAAACGACAAAATATCGTGTTACCAATAATTAATGATATTGTAAATTAATCTAAAAATTTCTGAATATTCATTTGAAATTTGATAGACATTGCAGAAATTACAGGAACTTTGTGAATGTTCATTTATGTAATGACGACCAAATTTCAAATGAATTGAGGAAAGGAGATCATTCTAATTAATTTCTGAACAAAATTGATACTTAAATAGATCGCTTATTGTCCCTTAAGGACACTTGACACTATGAACTCAATCAGAGTACAATATTTTGCATTGTAATTAAGATTAATTATGTTGCAGTTCATCTAGTTAATCAGTTGTGGAATCACATAAAGTGATTTGACTATCAACTATCACATATTATAATATTGCAAAGAAATTTCTATGCAAAATTGTAAGATGTGATACATTACTCACAAATCAGTTAATGTGATTCCACTACAGGATATAAAAGGTACGTTACATTGTAACATCACAATTAATTAAACGACTATTAGTATCATTGATTTTGAAACCAGATAATTCAATGTTAGTGCTACCAAAACTAATAATCAATTAATCACTCTGACTAACTTTTGAATTTTAATAATCCGTTTTACAAAAACAATATGGAAATTTAAGCCAATTTTTCAATGAAATTGAAAACTTTTCGTTATTTCCCTCTTAAAGTACAGAGAATTTACTATAAAATTAACAATTTTTGATTAAAAATTTACCCATAATTATTTAATCGAATAAATGAATGAACTGAATCAAAAATTAATTATAAATTTTTCAAAAAATGAAGACATAATTAAATTAAAATAATAATTTTTATTAAAATAATTTTCATTCATTTTTCAAAATTACACAATAAAAAAAAATTATATTTTCTTCTGTTTTCAATCTTTTTATTTTTTATGCAATTTTATGTACGGTAATTGAACGCTATTAACCTGACTGAGTGGGTGCAGAATGTAACACAAAAATCCACGTACCTAAAATAATACTTTTTGTTGTAGTTGTTGGTTGATTAGAAGAATATAAAAAAAATGCTGGGATGTCACATTCTTACTCTGATCACATACAAATAATAATAATGAAAAAAAAAATTATTCTGCAAACTCATGTCTATTAAACTTTTATAGTTTCTCTCTATATTTTCTTGTTTAGGGAAAAAGAAAGGTTATAGTACCGCTATTTTCAAGCACCTAAAGAGTACCACCCACCTAATAATATAATACACATTATGTCTGGTGCAATTTTCATAAAAATCATAAGAAAAAAAACAGCGTATATATGTAAATACTTTCGGTGCTCAAATAATAACTTCTTTTTGTAGGAAAAAATTTAAATTACCAAGCTAATTGGAAAGTCATTTTTGTTATTATTGCTATATCATTATTTATAGTTGTTTATTAGTTTCCTAATGGATAAATGGGTAATATAGAAAAGTAAGAAGTTTTGTGCAACTAAAGTAATCTTAATAATTTGAAGGAGAAATGTTAGTGGCTGAAAATTTAAGGATTCTACAAAATGTAAATTGAAAGTATAATCTAGGATTATGGTCAATCATTCTGTCATAAACTATTCACATTACAGATAATTCTCAGATCTTCAAGACAATTTGTTTCAAAAGGATTCAAAATCTGCCAACAACTTAATTGACTTGTCGTGTTATGACAGAATTGAATCAAATTGTCTGTACTAAGTTTTGTTAGTAGAAACACGAATTAAGTCCAACAAGTATGTCTCTTAATATATTTATTTAACCTAAAATTTCGAAATCCTTTCCGAAATTACCTCTAGTGACACGTTCTGTAAGCTGTAGCTGCCTTCCACATAATTCTTGATCATCGACTCTTTTAATTTTAATATTATGACTTTAACATTCAATAAAATCTTAATTTTATAGTAAATAGACTTAAATTCGGTTCTCATTACAGCAATATCGGCTTTCCATCGTCATTCATTACATAAACGATACGATAATTTACATTAATTTTCCTATATACTTGAAGAAATAATTTGAAAATCTTTGGGTCGCTTAAAATTTTTACTAATATTTCAAAATAATATTTTATTACAAAAATATGCCGCGAGATTTTAATTCTAGTTTTTTTTAAGGAAAAGTGAATAAATTTAGAGCCTAACAAGAAATTTGTATTACCTACTCGTAAGTAAATCGTAACTGAATTGAAAAGTTTGTTCAATAAATAGAAATTTTTTGCTTCTCAAAAAAATATTATCAAAAACTAGAATTTGTTACAATTCTAATCACGTCAAATTCTTAAATCTTAACTTATGTTCCATTGAAAACAAATTATGAAAGGATTTTCTATAATATACATGGATTTATGATCACGCGATATTACACAAATAAACTTAAATTTCAGTTCAATTTGTTTGTTATTTTTGTATAGAAATAATGTATACAATGACGTCGACGATGAATGAATGGATGATTGCCACACCAATTATAATATAATTATGATTAACTCTCTCTGTAAAAGGATGAGGTGGGAGGGGGTATAATATAAAATTGTTTATAATTTTCTGTTTGTTATTATTGCACATCAATTTCAAAATTGAATTGTGGCGTGCGCATAACTTTTTATTTTGAATAATCTAAAACAACTCAAAAATAATGTACAAAAAAAAAAACATTTAAAATCAGTTACAGATTTATTTATTTTATTTTTATTTTGTGATTTGTGTAGGATGAGCAGCACCTTTCAATTAAAATGATGAATTGCGTTTAAGGTGGGAAATTGGCACGAATTAATTTTTATTTTATTTTTTTCATTCTTACTTTTTGAATTTATTAAAAAAAATATATATTATTTCGTTGAGCATAATTAAATCTGAATTTGGAATAATCTGAATTTGGAAATAATTATAGTTCTTAATTCAAGATATGGATAATTTATCATTTAACTACACTTTGCCTATATGACAGGCATAAAAGTCTGGTACTATATTTAGATTTTTACATGATAAGTAAGAATTAACAGAAGGATTAACAGAAATTTTACAGAAATCTGTAATAATGTAAACAGCTTGAAAAGCTATATTAAAGAATTTAGATTGCATTGCAACTTACTCGTAATTTGGGGCATTATTAATCTTTATATCAATTAAATCTTGTTATAAGTAAACTTTTAATTATTATTATTTTTTTCTCTGTTAAATTAAATAATAGTTCCAAAAACAGAAATAAATACAAAATTCTCTGTTGGAAAAAAACTATACATAAATGACAGAAATATTCTCTTGAAATTATGGTTTTTTTTTTTTTGCTGTTGTCTTTAAACAAGTAATTTAACATGAATTCTTATTTTTTTATGTTTTTTAAGTAAAAAAAAAAAACATAAATATTTATTTAATTGCCATTCAATTCATAAACAAAAAATTATTTTGCAATGTAATATTTTTCGACCTCATTGCACAAATTTTTTAACTCTATGCAACATTTTTATATACATAAATATTGTAAATTATAAAACCAAAAACAAAATAAATAAACATTACAAGTTGAAATACTACAAAAAAAAAATTTTACAACTTGTAAGAGAAACAATATAAAAAAAAAATTAATACAAATCTTTATATATAGCTTAGCATTCTTCTTTTCAATTATCTACATGCTCTCCATAGCATAAACATAAAAAGAAGGTATTAAAAAAAAAATTGTCTATCCAATAAATATAAAACATTCTTTTTTTTTATAATTCTAACACCTTGGAAAATAGAAGTGTTTTTTTTGTTCAACGGTGCAAATAGCTGGGGAACACACGCTTAAAGTTTGCCCATATTTTTGTCTGACATTTTTATCCAAATAAATAGAGGAACATTTTTGAAAATATGAAAAGCAGGGAAGGATTTAAGGGATATAATTTTTAGATGAATTTTTAATTTAAATTTATTAAGGATTAAATAATTTTAATACTTCTTTTATGAAATTAGTCTGAATTTAAGGTCCAACATACCAAAGGATATTTTCATTTTTTAATATATCGGACTCTTACTTTATGAGGCTGTCATTCCAAGCCAGCTAAAAAGTTTTGAGTATTGTTTTCGACTACTTAAAGGGAGATGACATTCCAGTACTTAAAATGGTAACAGAAAAATTAAGCACATGAATGAAGTAACCGACAGCAATACAAGAAAATTTGAAGATTTAAAAACCAAAATCTACCATTGAAATGATTTATAATCTAATTTGCCTATGGTTCATTTCCTTATTTAAATATTCAAATCAAATTTCAATCGAATAAATTCAAAGCTAGATAAATTCTACTTCAATTTTAAACATTTTTCAGTAAATTTTCATTACTCTAAAATTTCATTTCATTTACTATATAACCACGAGTCCCCAACTTTTCCTTCGAAGACCCTGATTAAAATTAATCCATTTTATTAAATACAAAAATTGTTTTTTTTTTGTTATTATTATAAACTTTTTAATTTAAACAAGTGAATTTTTGTACACACTTAAAATAGCCTTTACCCATAGTTAAGTGTTAATTTTAGAAAATAAATAAAATAGTTTAAAATAATCTACAACAACAACAAATTGTAATCTGTGTGGGCTCAAAATATTCTATCTCGAATGCAGTTTGTCTAGTTTTTATTTCTAAGTATCTTTAAGAAAATTCCATTAAAAACATAATAATTTCAAATAAAAAAAACATTCTATAAATTTTGAAAAAGAACATTTTCGTTTAACAATTTTTATAATTCTTAATTTTTTTATATTTTGCTAAAGGCCATAAATAAAATTAGGTTAAATTTATATGAAAATATAAATTTAAATTTAAATTTTGCACTTATGGAAGTATACTTAGTAAATTAATTTATTTAAATAACTTAAACTTTTTCAAATTAAATTTAACATAAAAAGAACCACAATTAAATGTGTGAGATATTCAGGAAAATCTGATAGATCTTGCTGTTCTTAATTGAAACCAAACTATTATTTCATTTATTTCTTAGAAATATTTCATTTTAATCATCAGGAATTCTTTCAACTAAAGAAAGTCTTCAAAATAGTTTATTATTGCATTACTAGCAATAAATTATTTGGTTAGAATTGCTAATTTAGCTTAATCGGCATCTCTAAGAATATTCTGCTTTCTGCTTCTGGTTCGAAAATTAATGTAACTAAAGAGCAAATAATTCAAATTGAATTCCTTTACTGCATTACTTGTACTGGCGTACTACTCATTACTGTACTGGTAATGGAGTAATGCATTACACCAAAAGTAATGAATATTTCAATTACTCATTACTGTACTGGTAATGGAGTAATGCATTACACCAAAAGTAATGAAATTTTTGAATTACTATACTTTTATCAAAGCCGTATATAATATTATATACGGCTTTGCTTTTATAGTGAAATACTCTGAAGTACTTTTTACTTTATGAAAGTATACTTTACTTTGAAGTATTTCTAAGTAATTCGAAGAAATAAAAAGTATTTCGAAATACTTCAAAGTTCATACTTCACCATAAAATGTGAAATATTTATAATGCAGTATAGTAATTCATAAATTACTCCATTGCAGTATAGTAATTCAAATACCAGTCAGTAATGAGTAATTAAAATATTTAAGAACATAATTTCTTTTTGGAAAGTATTGCAGTATATGTTCGCATTACTTGGTAATGATACTGCATTACTCTTTTGATGCATTATTTAACAACTCTAACTCTAAGAGCCACACTGAAATTTCTTTTAGAGCAATTTAGAGCATTGAAGCAACTCAATTGAATTTTCATTTAGGTTTCTCCGTTGCCGTCCTTAACATTGTACATCAAAAAAAAATGCATGATTGTAAGTTTCCAGTGTTGTCAATGAAGCAACACAGAAACAAAATTCTATCATTCACTTAAAAATAACATTTTAAATTTTGCGCCTTAAAGTATGTTATTGAAATTAAACCTTTAAACTTTCTGAATCTTAACTTAGTTAATTTATTATCTTTTTCACGTAAAGTAAATTAATTCTGTAGACAATTTAATAAATAAAGCAAAAATAAAAAATAAATATTATTATTTATTTACAACGAAAAAATTAATTTTTGTGATAAATAAAACTTTTATAACGCTTATCAAAGATAAAAATACAAAAAAGTTTTTCGTTATCTTTTGACTTGCAAAGAATTCTCAAATAAATATTTTTTTTGTTCATGAAGCTTCAACAAATTTTTCAGTTTTTTTTAGTATAAAACTAATTAAATGACATTAAAGTTGGTTAATTTTTTGTGAAATTTCGGAATAAAAAATTAATTTTTTATTTATATTTTTTAATAAATAAAATATATTTCTAAAAAAAAAAATTAAAATGTTTTCAATTATTGATAAATTTCGTAAAGTTTTTCATCGTCGAAATGCAAATTCTTATACGATTGATAATAATTTTCAAACTTATGTTGATTATAATAATGAGGAAATTGATGAAGAGGTAATTACATTTTTTGTTTGTATACTTAAAATAATTCAAATAATTTTGGATTAGTAAAAGTTTAAATTATTATTTTCCGGTAAATTTTTTATTATGTTTAGTTTTTTTTGTTTATATAAATTATTCGCAACAACAACAACAGAATTCACTTTCAGTTTATGCTCCTATGATTTCATTTATGTATTATAAAAATGATCTAATTTTCTCTTATGTGCTATACAATTTTTTTTGTTAGAAAATCAACATTGAAATGCGTAAAAAAAGTGAAATTATTCAATTTTATGGTAGAGAAATGATTTAATTATTTATAATATGAATCACTCAAATAATGATTATAGCATGTGATTAAAAGTGATTTTCTATTTGAGTCAGATTTTGATTCAAGCTTAAAATGTGCGATACCATAAAATAAATAATTCTTTTGGATGAAAAAATTAATTTTGAAAATATTAATTGAAGAATTACTATTACTAAAATGACATCATTTTCATAACAATCGCGCCGAGGGTAACATTAAGTATTAAGTATACTATAGTACTTTTTTCTGATTACCAACTTATACTGATGTCATATTAAGATTCACTGTTTGTTAGGATAACAAAAATCCTAGCTCCCGCCATATTAGTAAGATATGATGATAGATTACTATTGATTAGATTAATCAGTTGCCTTCAATTCATTTGATTGTTTTAATTTCGTATTATAAATGTTAATTTTTTTTTAGAACAAATTTAATTATAGTTAGAACTTATACCAACTTCCTCTTAACCATGCTTACCTTGAACTATATACAAAAAATATATTAATTAATTTCCCCAATTTCGTGTTGATCTCGAATTTGTTTCCATTTATCAAGTAATCGTCTATCCAAAAACAGAAACATAAAATTTTGACTACTATAACTTTGGCAAATTAAAAGATGTTTGCATAATTTTGTTATAAATTAAATTCCTCGTCGATCGATAGACACCAAATTTACCTATATTGGATAATGTGGACATGTTTTACGCCAAAAAAATGGCAAAAGGTTAACCTTGTTTTTTTTTTTTTGCGTGAAACAGCGACTTTCTCCAATACAGTATTTGGTGTCTATGGACTGAGAATTTTTGGTGTCTATTGGACGAAGAATTTTAATTATAATAAGAATATCCAAACCAATTCTTTTAATTTCCCCGTTATAGTATCCAAAAAGGGACCCACCTTCTCAATGCTCTAATTTACTCAATTTTTAAGATACAATAAATAACCAAATAGATTCTGAAAAATAGAGAATTCAATCTTTAATTTCTTATATAAAAAAGATTTCTATATTTTTAACCAACAAGAAATAATATCAGTAAATTATCTAAGTGGACAATTCCAGCTTTTAACATTTTTAATGTGGAAAATTTTCTCAAGCTTTTCATTCGTCTTTGAACTTAAAATTATATTCTATATCTGTAATATACAATAAGAATTTAAACAATTTTATCTAATCTTAGATAGTAAAATGAATAATAAATAACATAAAAGATAATTATAACTCTATGATCTAAAATACAATTTTTTTTTAAAACATATTAAATAGTAATTAATTTTACACTTATTTTAATTAATAATTGTAATTAGAATGTTAATTTGCCTCAGGTGTGAATAATAATTTAGAAGAAAAAAACACAAACTGAGATTTTTTTAATTAAATAATTTCTGGCATAAAATCAAAAACTCTGTTCAAAATAGATTTATGTCCATTTAATATACATATATTAAAAATATACTCGTAAATCAATTTTTTATACCAAATTAGATGTCTTTAATCTAGATAAAATATATACTGTTAAATTACTATCATATATATAAATCGGGTAAATTTACTTTTATGTTTATATGCAAAATCATGCTAAAAATAGTAAAAATAAGTAAAAGAATTTTACAAAAAAAACATAAAACATTAAAATTAAAAGAAAATAAAATATATATGAACGCAGTGACACAGTTTCAATCAGGTTATAAAAATAAAATAATGTTAAAAACTTTATTTTTATCTTTGGTTCGTAATAATTTGTATATTTTTTTTTTTGATTTTTCTACAATTTTGCATTATTATTTAACCTTTAAAACATTTCAAGATATTCTTAAGGGGTTGATTACATTTATTATTTAAATATTATATTGAAAAGTTTTACATAATTTCAGGCTAGAAGTATAAAGAAAATTGTAAATATGCAAATGAAACCATTTCTTTTCAAAATTTCGGTATTTGAATATTTCATGCAATCAAAATGAAATACAAACTATAAATATGCTAATAATGTATGACAATCTTATTACATATATTTAATTAAAAATTCATTATCTGTTGATTTTCTGTTAAATTTTCTATTTTAAAAGTGTTGTTCACAATTGATATATGCAATATTGCTGCGAATGGCTAACCACAGGCATGAAATATATAACAACAATATACTTTGGAGACTCATTAATATTTTTTTGTATAATTTTAATAATCTTTATATACTACAACAATTGCTTTGACTGTTTCTAATCTTAAAAAAATAATCTATTGCATATCTGTAGGCGTAATATAATAAAATAATTAAAAAATTATTCCTTAATAATTTCTTATTATTTAAATAAAATTGAAAATATATTAAATTGTAGTTAACCCCTTATTCCAATATCAATATTATAACATTAGTCATGTCATCAGGTTTTCTCTGTTGACCAGGTAAAGAGTATACTTAAATATATAAGCCGTTAAGCCAGATGCGTTAAATAGTATTGCGTTTTTATATACGTTATTTGATACTTTTACCTGTTAACTAGTTATGGCGCTATATAGTTTTCTTATCGCAATTTGCATTCATTTCTTTGTTACGATATAGAAAATAATATTTAAATATTTTTTTTCATATATACATATACTTATATATAAATTGCGTGACACACTGTGATTATTATTATTACTCTATAAACTAACTAATATGATGCAAAAAATAAATAAATATTGCAATTAAAAATGTCATGCTATATTATGTATAAGTATAATGATGTTTTAGTTTAAAATGCAACATTTTTTTTTCACTTTATATATAACAACGAAATAAAATGTTATGTGAAATTTTCTAAATTACCTATAAGAACATTTTGTGAGGGAAGTATAGAAACATGATTATTATTATTTTTTTCTATACTATACACATGCTAATTTTAATGTTTTGGAAGGCATAAAACTGAATTTTTATTAATATTTAAAGAAAAAAACATTGTTTTCAAAAGTGCATAAAATTTAATATTTCTGTTTTAATAACTAAAGTGTAAGTACATATACTAAAATATAAATAGCCTTTAAAGTTTATTCAACTTTTTCGATGGTATATAATTTTATAATTATTTTTATTAAAATTTTACCCTCGACTGTTAATTTGGTTATAAATACAAACCCCATATTTGTACACAAACAACAGAAATTTAATATATAGAAATTTTATAGATTTTTCTTTTTAAATGCCAGAATTAAGCACTTAATTATTATTAGGTAGTAAAGTTTTATGGAAAATTCAATAATATACATTGTATATATTTTTTTACAATTAAAAATTGGTAAAACAAAATGTTAAAATTAATTGCAGATTTTGTATTGATTTGACTATTTAAATGTGATTATAAATATTTTATATTAAAAAGTGATTATTTTTATATATAATTTTATAGAAAATTTCAAAATACCGAGTATCCCATTGATGGATTATAATAAATTTAAATCTAATTATTAAAATTTAAATTATTGACATTGTTCGAACGATATAAGGCTAAAAAAAAACTATTCTAATTTAATTTCTAATATCTCGAATTAATTGTCCATATACAAAGTTTAGGGATAAATAAATATCCCTATACAAAGTATTTCTTTAATCTTGCAATATTATATTTTGGAGCAATGTTAAATTTTGAGACAATATTTTTATTATTTATTTTAGGACTAATTATGTACTCTAAACTAAATTAAATTTAAATATTTCAATAATTTTAAATATAATTTTCTTTTATTTTTATAGAAAAATTTACCACCAACTGGAAAATCTGAAGGAACTTCTAGTCCCAAGTAAGTTAATTCAATTAATTAAATAAAGAAGTTAGATATTTAAAATCATGAAAATAATAAAAATCTATTATATATGTGATAACACTAGAATTTAATTTCAAAACTGATTTTTCCAAAAATTAGAATTGATCGAAAAAATATTTCTATTAGTATAACCTGCCATCTGTTTAAATATTGCGATATATTAACTGCCATCTGTGTGATAGAATGAAAACTACGGAGAAATTTTTGTCGGTAGGGTAGTTCTGTCATACAATATTGTCGGTAGAGTTTTCTTCAATAAATTATTGGTAAAGTAGTGCAGTAAAAATATCTTGCACTACAACCTTGTAATTTAAGGCACAAACCGATAATTATTTTAGACATAAACCAAATACATATCTCTTCGACATCATCCATATAAAATTTAGACATTATTTTAGTTTGGACAACAGATGAAAAATCTATATGGCCATCTAGTGTTTAAAATGTATTTCAATAAATTTTAATATTAGTTTAACATTTAGCATTTTAACATTTTAACAGATGAAAAATCTATATGGCCATCTAGTGTTTAAAATGTATTTCAATAAATTTTAATATTAGTTTAACATTTAGAACATAGATGACATTTTAATTGGTATCTTAACTAGATATTTATGGTTCACATATTATTTATCTATTATCATAGTTTGTAGTTTAAGGAATAGATAGCAGCAGGATATATTTCCAAAAAAGTCTTAGCTAAATGTGTCTAAATATCCAAAAGTGTCTTAACTAAATATTTATTGAGATGAGATACCAAAGAGCAGTTTAAATAAATAAAATTCAAACATTCGATTTAGATTTAATAAAATTTGAAATTAATTTTCTAATTTTCTTATTTTTTTTACAGATTAAATCCAAAAAACGATAATAATAATATTGATATATCATTAACAAGCAGTACAAGTAGTAAATCTGAATTATTTAATATAATTAATAATGATGAATTAAATAGATCTGTTGAATCATTAAAAAGTCCATCACCAAATATTACAAATCGTTCAACATCAACACCAAAATTAGAACGAAAAGCATTTCCTTTATTTCGTGGTCTATTGCAACGACAAAAACATATTGAAACAACAGCACCTACTAATAATAATAATAATAGTCCAGCAATTCGTAAAAATAAATTAATTCATCCAAATACTAGTAATAATCATAAAAATTCACCAATAAATTTAGGAACAAGTAATTATAATTAAATCAATATTAATTTTATCATTAAAAAATTTATATCCTTTTTCATATGAATCTTAGAAAATCCACCAGATCGTATTAAAGCATCTGTAAATCGTTTATCAAAACCAAAAAGTGTACCAGATTTATCAGTACTAAGACGTAAATCATTAATAACTAATCCAAACGTTCCTAAAAAACCGAAAAATAATATTATTAATAATAATAATAATTCAGCAAAAACTGTTAATAGAAATGTTTTAAATAAAGCTGAACCACCAATATCTAAATTACCAACTGTTGTAACACGACCTAAACGTATTCTTGGTCAACGTAGAAGTTTAGATTCAACTTATACCCGGTAAGTAAAATATAATATAAATAATATAATTGAATATTTGTATGAAAAAAAAATGTTGACCAACAAAAAATAATGATGATAGATAAAAATTATCTGTAAATTAGAATTAGGTTTCATCACTTTCATTTTGAAAATTGCCCCTTAACTATAAGTAGGTATATAGAAAAAATGTTTTCTAGCACAAAGAAAATTACAAATTCGTGATAAATTTTTTCTATTTTTTCGATTTGATTATATTATAAGATTTGTACTAGTATCCATTTATGTAAAATTAAGGCAAATTTTCAAGATATTTTCAATTTGATATTCAAATTGAAATAACAAAAAAAAAAAACCATTTGCAGAAAAATTTGAAATATAATATAAAAAGTTATCCATCGTGTTTCGACTTCTAAAATTTTTCGATTGATTAATTTATTTTGATAGATTTTTATGTTTTCTGTCTTATAAAAGTTTTCTTTTACTATTTTCTTTGAAATTGATTGATGGTATTTCTATACACATATTTTTCTTCATTAAGAAAGGAAATTGAGGGGCTCAGATTTAAATCATGGCAACAAGTAAAATTTCGATTTAAATACATCACGACAAAAACTGTGACTTTGATTATGTGTATAAATGGATTTTTCTTTTTTTCTATATTATATGAGGAAATTATTTTTAATGTTTTTTCACAATTCTAATTTTATGGTTACATGTGTCTTTAAAGATTGACCTAAATTTGAAAACAATTTTTTTTCGATGTGCATTTGAAAATGCAATTTTTTTCATATTTAGCTTAAAAAAATATAAAGTCTCAAAGTTTCTTTTGATTTATCAATTTGTTTGTTGATTTAATTCCATAAAATTTTCATTGAAAATTTCATATAAGAAAAATAAATTTCTTTAGGTTGATTCTAGGTGGTAATTGGAAATTTTAATTTAAGCAGATGTAAAGTTTAAATATATAATTTATTTTTTGATTTTTCGTAATTGAAAAATGAATTAATGGAAAAGTACATGATTTTAAATAAATTACATAAATTATGTTAAACAAGTTTATGAAAATTTCATAATAAAATTCAAATTGTAAAATAGTTTTTATTGAAGTAATTTGAATTTAACATTAATTTTCCCAATTATTTTTATATAAAATTTTCAAATTTCAGCAAAAAAGAATAAATTTATTTAAATTAATCTTAATTTTAATTCAAAATTAATTTTTTCTATAAGAAAAAATCAAAAAAATTTCCTCAAATTTTGACTTTATTGCAATTTTTATACTTCAAAACTTTTGGATTGTTCAACCAAATTTGTTGACACAATTTATTTCTCGTTAAATTATTTCAATTTTTATAATTATGTATTTCTCTGTTTATTGATTATTTTTTTCATATTATTTCTGATCCCCTTAAATACTAAAATACCTACACAATATTTTTGTTTTGTAAATTTAGCACAAAACTTAAAAACATGTGGAAAAAAAATTTCTGCAAACAAATCAATTTCATTACATAAAAATAAAATCTAATTAAGATATTGTTTTTTTTAATCCATTCAGAAATAAATCATGTTGACATGGCAAGAAAAACAAAACATAGTTTTTCTATAAAAAAAATTTCATTAATAATTTTTAAAACGCATAATAAGAGAATGAACTACTAACAAATTTTTACCACAATATAATATTTTTTTTACTATGTCATAAAATTCAAGGACTCTTGAAGAATATCTTTATGAAATATTTATCACACTATATTTATTTATGGTATATAAAGTAATCGTAATTCTAAAGTAGGTTAAAATATGTAATTCATCAGATACTTAATTATAAAAGATTTTAATTGATAATAATTGTTTTTACTATGGGAGAATTTTTATAAAAAAAATGGTATGAAAAATTACATTAATTAAGGTTGTCAGTAGCAAATTGTTCAAAATCTATATAAGAAAAGTCATTTCAGGTGATTATAGTCAAACTATGGTCAAGTAAATCAAACCTTACACGCTCAAATGGCATAATAATTACTGAAGAAATGACTGCTGATAGTACGTGTTGTGTATGTCATGTTGTATTCCTGTTTGAATTTACGGCAACAATATCAAAAGCACTGGAAAACGAACTTTATTTTCAATATTCTTAATCATAGAAATTATTCTGCCACAGTCCTGTCAAATTTGTCTGGGTCATATTCGGAAACTAAAATTATTATAATCCTAACTTGTGATAACTCCAAAAAATATTTGCCTGCAATATTAAAACTTACTATTTATATACAAACAAATCTTGTTAAACTCTGACATAAAAGTTCAGGTGCAATAAAGAAAAGAGAAGAACAAAAAATATTCCCATTATTTCTGAAGATTCCATGGATGAGATGTAAATTATTATTCATTTTTCTATTTTTTTGCTGGGCTGCTATGGCTTTTGCTTAGCTTTGTATAATATTGAACACGCGGGCGTGAAATGCGTGATTAAGTGTTATTGATGGTTTTTTGGATTATATAAAATCCCATCCAACAGAACATTAAAAAAAAACACACAACAAAATATAATTTTACTATTTTCTTCATCATCATTTTTGTGTTAGTAGAAAATATAGGTTGATGGAATTTCTTGATATTACATAAAATATAAATCTTCATTTAACAAAAAATCACGAATAAATTGTTTTTACCATTAAAAATAAAATAAAAGAAAAATTATTTAGAAATTTTTTTTTATGTATGCCATTTATTATTCAAGTTTTATAATTCAAACAAAATTTAAATTTAAAGATTGTTTCGTTTCTTTTATATACCAAAGGTGAACATGGCTTACTACCGGTTTAGTTGGTATTTAAATATCATAAATTTTGGGGCTATATATAGTAACGACCTTTTACTAACTGTCCTTTACTCATTAAATGTAAAATATCAATTACTTCTAGATAAATGAAACATTTCAGTATGACACTACTGAATCGTTTTAATTTAAAATTTATATAGAATCAGAAATATTCTTTTCTATTTATTATTTGACATCCTTTATAAATCATCCAAGGAAATATGTTAAAATATTTTCCCGGTTCACTCTAGGTTTAATGCAAAGCATAATCTAAAATTATTAAGAGTTAAACCCACAATTTTTTATAGCACTGAATGATTCAATCACTCATAAACATTTTTGTTGAAACAAAATTTTTGAAATAAATATTTTATATCTTTTAGAAATAATAAATTTTATTTGATGTAATAAATTTTCCTTGGTAAAGTTTCCACACCTCAACTAAAAGTCTATACCATAAATAATTTAAATTTATTATTTAGATCTAAACTCCTGCATCGATAAAATATTTTATATATTAATTTTTTTATTTATTAGGAAGTATAATAACAAGAACATGAAAAATTTGTTCTCTACTAGAATTTACAATAATTTTTTGTACTGATTTAATTAATATTACAACGAACTTTATAGAAATCATAAATCAATTTACAATTCTAAAAGACCATAAGTAAATCAAATCTCTTAATTCTAAACTATTTACCATAAATTTAAATTCCTTGTAACTTTCTTTGAAAAATAAATAAATAAAGTAATAAAGAAAATTATTAATTATAATTTGAATAATTTTGAAATTATGCTTCGTTCAACATAAAAATTCAATTAATGCCAAAAAAAATTATCATAAAATTTTAATTATATATCATTTTTATTGAATTCAAAATTTATGTTGGCTATTATAAAGATTCAAAGCGGTTTGACTTCTAATTCAAATTGACCACAATAGAACCGCAATTTTTCAAAGTACAATTTTTCGCGCCCAAATAAATTGAGTGTTTTTTAATTTATATGTTTCTTTTACTATGTTGTTATTGTACATGTTGTCCAAAATTTCTACATCTCTATTTTCTTCTTTCTTTTTATGATTAATAAGTAAAAACTTTAATGATCCGAAATGATTTTTCTTAAATAATAATTATGTCGAATTAATGAGGTTAAAAAAAAAGTAGAATGTAAAAAAGAACAAAATTATAAAAAATTATTATGAGAAAAATTATGATGGGCTATTTTTTTATGAATAAATCGAATTTATAATATTTTTAAATAGCTTATATAACATTAAAAAAATCAATAGCACGTTTTATTTAATTCTTTTAAATTTGCTTGCACGTTCCATGCAATAGAAATAAATATTCATTAGAATTTACAAATATTATGTTTCTAATTTATCTTATTTAGTTAAAATAGTAAAATTACTAATTACTAATAAGTATTACATATATCCTTAACCTTCATCCCACCCTTGTGTAGAAAACTACACAAATACCATTTTTTTTAAATTTTTTTCAAAAACCGCAGATTGAAAAATAACGGTATTTCGTGACTTTATTTCTACCACCATTCTAAGAAGAAAAGAACTATTTCCCGGTTAAAATATCATTCTTAGTTTGTATAATTTTAAAAGTTACGTTGTCTACCCTCGTGTGTAGAATTCTACACATATGGACTTTTAGACACTTTCAGTGACATTGAGGCTTTTGGTTGTTTGATCGTAAGTGAATAATTTGAATTCTTATTGAATTCACAATACGCATCAAGCAACCAAACTCACGATCAAGCAACCAAAACCTTCAAAAAAAATAAAAGAAAAAGGCAATGAACATAATAGAAATGATCTTTAAAAATGCATTGAAAAGAAATTAATTTGACTCTTTTTGTTTAATAAAATAAAATTAGAACTTCAGCTTTTTTTATTTCAATCCCAAAAAAGAAATTAACCATTGAAAATATACTGATATTTCCATATGTGTAGAAATCTACACACGAGGGTAAACAACGTAAGTTGTTTTGAGGATGAGATGAAGGTTAAAATAGTAAATTACTTATTTCTACTCATTTTTTCTAACTAATATAGTATTGGAATATCTTTTTTGAGATGACACTCAATTTCCATATTAATTCTATGATTAAAATTTTACTCTAGAAACTCATTATTTTACTCGGAGTTAAATTAGACTTTTAATTAGAGTGAAAAATGCAGTGTTAATTGTTGCAGTAGCAAAATTGTGTTCCAAAATAGAAAACTTTATAACAAATTCATAATTTGAGTTAAAAGTAATAATTTAAATTGAGTTTCTTTCAATTTAAATGGAAAACACTATTTGATAATTTAAGTATTGCCAATGTAGTATTATATAGATTTAGTTGACACTGGATTTCCCGTCGCATGTAAATATTCAGAATCAAAATAAATTGACAATAAATTTTTAAATTATTTAATTAATATTAATTAATTAATTAATGATTTCCTTTTTTCTAAATAAAATTAAAATCTAATCTAGCATCGAACTACACACACAAATCTATCTAAACAACACCGTCAACACTGTTTGTTGCATCAACATCGCATCAAACAAATTTTGTTATGCGGCAACACCATTTTACACCAGTTGATTTTGAAGTTTCATGGCGTTCGGTTGGCTTCTTTTTCATTTTCGTATTTCTTATTGTTTTCTTATGTTTATTTATGTTTTAACTTATTAATTCTAATTAATTAATGTTTTTTAAAACAATTTCCATAAAAAAGTTTATAAATATTTAATATTTATAAATTATATAACGAAGAACCCGTAAATTTCCGTGTAAAAATCCGGGAAAACACTAGGGCGGAAAAAATAATTTTTGTGTGCCTTTATTTCGTGTTTATTTTTGTGGTGTTCATTTTTTTTTGAATGTTCACAAGATAAAAATAATAATAAAAAAAATAAGGAATTCCAAACATAATTTTCATCCATTAAAATAATTAAATTTATTTTTTGTGTAATTTTTGGTGACGAGGTACAAAAATTTTAAATTTAAATTCCCATTCAAAATCGACAGTGTTTTTGTTTTTTTTAACTTTTTAATGTTTTTATTAAGTGTTGTGCATAGAAAAAAATAATCATAAAAAATTTTATGTTTTATTTAGAATTATAATTTAATCAAAATAATTTTTAAATTGGAAAACATAAAACAGAATTTTCATTTTGGATTTATATATATTGAGAAGAAAAACTCGAAAATTTCAATTAATATTTTCATCTGAAAATTTTTTGTTAAAATAGTAAAAAATTTTTAGTATTTTTAAATTTTAATTTCTAGTTTAAAAATTTAACATTTATATTTTTCTTAGTAAAATGGCAAAACTGAATAGTCGAAATTATGAGTATTTCGTTTTTTTCTTTTAAATCTTCTAAAAATTATAATAAATTTATGATTTTATTAATTTTTCTTATGTAGCCTTGAAATTTATAATTTAACATTTTTTTCTATATATAAATTTATTTCTAGCTTGGATTAAAAATCAATTTATGATTTTGATTGCATTATGAAATAAAGAAAAAATTGAAAAAATTATGTTGAAAAACGAGTTAAATTAGAATTAAATTTTTTTCACACAAAAAAGAATCGTGTAAAGATTTTTTTTGTTTCTATGAAAAATTCTTCACATTAAAATGAAGGTTTAATCATGAATTTCAGTTAAATATGAAAGGCTGGTTTGTTTTAATTCATTGTAGAAATAGAAAACATTACACGATTATTTTTATTGTGCAATTTAATGAAGGGATCATTTAGAACGTTGAAACACTGCAAATATGAACAATTTGGATAAAAATGATAAAAATATTGCTTATTTTTGAGGAGGGTTTATAATGTGTCCTTGTAAATTTTAGGATAAATAAATTTAGTATGTTTGTTACACCATCATTGGTTTATAATCATAGCCGGCTATGCCCGGTAGTTAAAAGGGTGAAAATATCAAAAATTAGCTCAAATAGACAACCAAAATGACATTTTCAAATGTCACGTCGCTAATGCCCCCGTTTGGGAGGATTTCTTGTGACAGAGACCCAGGATATTTGTATTTTCTGTTTTGTATAAGATTTATATACCATTTTGTCATAAATAAACATCCAATCTGAAATTTTCATTTTATATGCAAAAAATTATCAATATATTTTTAATTAAGTAATTTGCTTTTTTTTTATTTTTACTTCGCTATTCGATATTATAATTTCCTTAATTTGCTTAATCAGTAAAAATTGTCATCACCCTAAAAAAAATGTCTTCTCACTGGAAAATTTAGATAAAGTACCTATTTAAAAATTATAAAACAATTTCAATTTTTATTTATAGAGTATAATTTATTGATTAAATAAACTTGAAACTTATCAGTATAAATTTTTCTATTAGATATTTGATATTCATATTCTTCTGCAAATTCGTTCAATCTCGAATTCCTTTCTGTGATTCGCGCAATCGAACAGTCCAATTTGAAATTTGAAACTTTTAACTTATACTTAATATATAATTTTTAAACAGATCACACATTTTTTTCATACTTATTTATATTATTTTAGAATTGTTATAAATAATCTTAAATTACAATTTGAAATTTGTAATTTGAAACTTTGAACTCAGTTCAAACAAGAAAATGCACAAACAGTGAAAACTGACAGAATAAAATGACTGATAAGTTTTTTTCCTCCAGTAAAATAATTTTAAGTAAGATAATTTTTGAAAATTTTCACTAATAAAATGTTACTTTTTCTTTTCATTTTTTTAAAAATTATTTCAATTTCTTTTCTTATTTACTTTCACTTTAACGAATAAAAAAAATCGTCATGTTGGTCAAGCAAAAAACAAAAACCATAAAAACGTTTTTTTACAATTTGCTCCTTCATGTTTCTTTTTTATTGTGGTTTTTGGTTTTTAATCTCAATTATTATTTTATGTACAATTTATGTTTTTCAAAAAAAATAAGAAAAAGAAAAACAATTTTAATAATAAAAAATTGCAATCAAATTAAACAAAAATTTAATTGATCAAAAAAAAAATTATTTATTCTTTCTTTAACCCATTGAATTAATGTTGGGCAACCACGATTGTGGTTCATTGTCGTTTTTAAGGAAATATTTTAAAAAATTTTAAGATGCAAAATTGAATCTTTTTTAAGGAATACTCGAAAATGGGAAATCTAGGCCAGGAACTGCTCTTCATTTCGTCAATATTTTCAATTTTTTTAATTTGCTAGTCTAAATTTGTGTAATAATGTCATTGAGTGCTTTATATGTTCCCTTAAATTCCCACTTTCCTAGAATAAAATGTTACCATAAAAATTGACATTCGAAAATGTCAATTTTGCACAATCACAAAAATTTGTCATCCAAACATCATTTTTTCCTTCTTGTCCGAAAAGGGTTAATGTACAAAACCTTAAAGGTTAAGTGCTTTTTTTCCATTTCAATCATTTTTGTTTTGTTTTTTTTTTTTTATCGGTGCAATTAAAGAATGATACAAACAAAAACACACAAAAAAAAGTGAAAGCCAAGGGCCCTAAAAATACCTTGAGGCTATTTACAACAAATATAAACCAAACAAGATTTTTTTTATTGTTAAATTTATTACCGAGCGTGAGTGTTTGACCAATTTAAACATTTTTTCGTTTTATATGTAAATCAACAAAAATCTCTGTTTGTGTTTGCTGTTGTTGCTGCTGCTGCTCTAGATTTATTCAAATTAAATAATGAAATTCGAGAATTTTTTAAAGTTTATCATAAAAAAAAGGGGACAATTTGATATTAAAAAATTTAAATTAAACTAAAAAAAAATTTCCCAATCTATGGTGAACTAAATTGTATTCCTAATATTAAAAAAAATTAAAATGCTTAGACAGCTCAAATGACTCATGAATTTATTTGGACAAAAATGATTGATAAGAATTTGGGCGCCTAATTTAAATTTTTTGGAATACAATGTATACTTAATATATAAGTAGAAATTTTGATTTTAGATTTTAAGTATTTTTAACAAAATTTGATAAAACATTTAATGACACTTCAAATTTGAATATTTTTTTGTGGCCGATTTATTAATTAAGGAATTTGAAACAAAACAATTGAAATTATTTTGAATTTATTTTTGATTAAATAAGAAGTTAATCAGTTAAATTTGAAACAACTTGACATGCAACACTTAATTGTATTAAATTATAAGTATAATAAGTACTTATATACTTACTTTTCTTTAAATTGTAAAATTTGGTATATATAGGGGAGAGCCCCATACAGTGACACGGGTGAAACAGTGACACATTCAAAATATTTTTTAAACGGACATGTTTCGACATATCGTCCTTAAACATAATTTGTTTATTTGTTATTCTCGATCTTTTGACTCATTTATATTTTTGGTGCAGTCGCGATAACATCGCAAAAAAGTAAAAGTGCATATTTTCTAGTGAAGAAAAAAATTTTTGAACATTTGTATTTTTTAAATAAAAATTTAAAGGAAGTAGTTATTGTAAATATTATAATTTTACCATAAAATATAGGTATTAAGATTAATAAATTTCATAAATAAAATTAGTTCGATATTTAAATAAAATTAAAAAATAATACATTTAATAGAAAAAAAATTTTTCAACCAGTGACACAGTGTCAGTGTTCGAACAGTGACAAAAGGAAAATTAAAATATTTCTCTATATTTTACAATATTTCTCTATAAATATTTTTATTTTGAATTATATCATTTAATTTTGGTTGGTTGTTATTTTCTAAAACACTACGAATTCGTTTTGTTTTTAGTTCTTCAGAGAAATTAATTAAATAATTTTAATAATTTATCTCATATATGTGAAGTCTAAAACAAACAAAAAATGGAATTTTTATATATAAAAAATAGATTATATTCAATAAAACTATTTTTTTATAAATAGTTTATGTCTTAATGAAAAGTTTTTATAAAATGATCACTGATGTCACTGAAATATACCAGTGTGTCATAGTAGGATACTGTTTGTGTCACTGTATGGCACCATTTTTAACAGTGACACAGATAGAAGTGTGTTGACAAAAATGTTATTAACTCAGAAAAAAGGAATAATTTAACTCCTTTTGCCTTATTATTTTCAGAACTCTTCAACGAAACTTTTAAGGTAATATAAGTACATAACATTATTTCCAAAAAAAAGTTATACTCGTTTGAAAAAAAAGTGTGTCACTGTATGGGGCTCTCCCCTACTTATAAGTTCCACTGTTCCACATCAAATGAACGAATTGGTTGATATTTTTGTCGAAATGTTGAAATTTTTCTAAATATAATATTTCAAAATTATTTTACATTTTCTGATATTGTATTACCCTTTTTTCAAATGAATATTGAATCAGCCTCGGGAATTACAAAATTGTGAGGGAAACACGAGGGATTCATCTACTCAGGCCAACATATCTATTATACTATTATCTGGTCTTCATGAATTGAAGACCAGTACACAGAAGTATTACATCGGCTGACTTAACTACCCGATTTCACGTCCGAATTTAAAAATTGCCTCACATCCTAGCGCTCAATCATTTGGTATATAGGTCATTTTAACATAGCATATCAATTACTATTGTGATCGCATCGCAATTCCCAAAATATTAGGTATATAAGTATATATTGAAAATCTTAAAATTTAGCTAATACAAAATTATAATGAGATCTTTTACATTATATCTTAAAGTATAAAATAATTTTGCAAAATTTTCGACTAAGATTTTTTTTTTCTTCTACAAAGCTTTAAATAAAACCATAAATCCTAATTAATGTAATTACAATCTATATTTAAATGTTTGTAAAGTCTTATTAAATATAATTAAATTCTATAAATTAGATTCTAGCAAAAAAAATATTAGCTTTTATAATTTGTTTAAAAATTGCGATGATTTGGAAGTTTTTTGTGTCTTATTAAAACTTGTTTGTTTATTTAGTCGTTTAAGTATTATAAATTATTATTATTTTCATCGTTAATATAAATATTATAAAGAAAAATAAACTTGTTTTTATAAAGTTAATTTTTTTTTTTGAAAGTAAAGAATTAGCTTTTTATGATATTAAAATTTCATATCATCATTGATTAAAATTAAATTTATAAGTAATCTAAAAATACGATTAGTTAGTAGAAAAAAAATTATGATCAAAAACTTTAAAATTAAGTTAAAATTACAAATTAATTGCGTTATTTCATAAAATTTATATTAAGTTAATTACTTACTTCATTTCAGATCTGTAAATTATCTTCTCTATTATTTATAATAAACAAAATATTGTTTGTAATTTTGTTGTTAATTAAAATTTGAAACTTATTATATACTTTTATGATAATTAAAAGTAAATAATGCACGAGGGTTGATTTAATAATTTCACTATTAAGTAATTTATTAATGTTATTTCATTTATTAAATAGATTAACTTTTATATATACTTACTTATATTTATTAAACTCATCACGCTATTCAGATTATATATAAAATACTTAATAAGTTGTTGATGTCATAATGTAGACTTAAAAATAATGTTGGGTTGAATTTTTGTGATAGAAAAAATGGGGTGTCAGCTGCCAGCTGAATATAGTTTTAGTAAATTATAGTAATGAATTACTGAATTCTAAGACTTTTAATTAGTAATATATTATTGAAATTATCAAAAGTATGGTTAGGTTAGGTAGACCAGTTGACTCAGCTTTAAATGAGTACCAGGTAAATGAAATATACAGCACTGTAATTTTTAAAACCATGGGAAAAATGATAGAGGTCGAGTCGAATTGCTGACAACAATTGACTCACTACAAAGCCATTAGCTTCTTGCAATAAATAGTTTCTCCGCGGTACAGAGGAATTTATGGTTCGGAATCCATATAAAAATTAGTATAGGTCCTAAAATTGCAATAGAATGTCGGGAAAACCTCTAAGGCGCACATCCGTCTGTTGTGCCAGTAGAAGAAGAAGAAGATATACCATATTTCGGGTTTATTGAGTGTAGAAAATCTCTGGTTATCTCCTATGTTACTGTACTTCTGTTACTGTGTTCTGCAAGAATTCCTGTCACAAATCATTTACTTAGTCGTAGATATTACTAATTGTGTGATTGTTGGAAAATTTCATATAAAAAACAGAACACAAATTGACTGAAATTTTATAAGTATAAATCATTTTTCTGATTTTGTAAATTGACTTATATATATTATAATAAGTAATTTCAATTGTATTAAGTAATTTTTATTATATACTTACTTATAATATCTTAAATTCTTTTTTCTGAAATCCCTTTTTCAATGTTATAATTCAATCTTTTTATAATTTTTTTTGTCCCCAATTCTTGAGAAATATTATTATTTTTTCTGATCCACTTATCATCATTTTATTTCATTCTTTAAAATGCACTTCAAAATTTAGTTCAAATGATAAAATTGTGTAAGCAAAAATTTACCATTATATTTTTTTGACCTCTTTTTCTCCATGCCCAATGAACCTTACATCAGAAAAAAAAAACACAGTTCAACAAAATAATTTAATTTCGCCCTCCAAGGCTTGAGAAAAATATATATATACACTTATGTTATGGTATATAAGTGAATCTTTCGTGTGCATCAAGGTTACAATTGTTTTACTGTATAAATGTCACAATTTATAACCTTTTTCTTTCTCTTTCTTGTTGTCTCGTACCTATATAAATTTTTTGTACTATTTGGATAAGAAACAGTTTTAAGATTTATTGCCAGAGCCAGAAAACCAGATGCAATGCACTTGTTAAACAAAATTCAATATATTTTTTTCGCTCTTGTCTTTTTGTTGTTTCAGTTTTTGATCTTGTGCAGATCGTGGTTTTTTTTAAGTAATTTGAAAATTTCAAAAAATGTAATTCGAAAACAGAACTAAGAAAATATGGAATATTTCATTTTTTTTCTTAGTTTAGTTTAGATTTAGAGTTATGTGATCTTTCATATAAGTATATGCGCTTTTGGCTTATTTTAGAAGCCGCAAGACAAAATATTTCTCTTACATGCCTTTATAATTTCCAATTTACTTGAATGTGTTTTATTTTTTTCTTCATTTTGTGAAAATTCAAGTGCATTAAAGGAAAATAAAAACAAAACTTACTTTATAATCATCATACATATTGGAATTCGAATTCTGTGCCACGGTTTAGAAAATTAAATCACGCGAAATTTGTAACAACATTTTTCTATACGTTCAAAAAAATGTCTGTTAGCATAGACAAAACTTGGGAAAGAATTTTGTTTTTTTTTATCTTTTCTGGAATTTGTCTGCACTTTTTTTCCACTCATTCAAATTTCAAAGAAAAATAAACAAAAAAAATATTATATTAATTTTTTAGGTCTGTGAAAAATATGAATTCTTGTGAATGTTTAGTTCAAATGAGATTTATAACTATATATAATTAAATTTGATGAGAAGCAGTCGAGCATTTTAAAATAATTTAATGAATTTTTGATGAAATTTTACTATAGATATAATAGAAGAAAAATTTGATACAGAAAACTTTACTTGATTAAGTTTACAGTTTAGGTATACTTGGAAAATCTCTTTTTTTGCTTATGAAAATTTAAAATATTTCGAAGTTTTTTAGTTCTTCACATTTCTGATAAATTTCAGATCTATATTTCTATGTAAGATTTTTTATAGTAACTACACGATATAGTAGTTTCATGGAATCTTAAGGAAGTGTATTCACATTGCCTCATTAAGATTCTAAGAAACAAATGTTTCCCTCAAGATTTTTAATCATTTTAAATTCAATTCAAATATATATGTAGGAACGGGCCCTGCGTAAGCACGCCACGAGGTTGGGGAGGGGACTTACAGTGGAATCACTTTTGTAGAGGTTGTGCAGAAGATGATGACATTATAGACATAGAGCAAGAGCATCTCTTATGTCACTGCCCAACTGTTTGTAATAAAAGATTTAAAAACTTTGGTTTTTATTTTGCAGAAAATCTAGATGAAGTCAGTATGGTGAAACCTGTTAACTTGATAAGTTTTATGAAAGAAGTAGGATGGAACGATTCGTGGCATAATTAAACGGAAGATACACGTGAGGTGGTACACCGGGCCCTATGGTCTAGGTACTTGGTTTAGCCGCTCTAATTCCCCCTCTATACTAACCAATCAACAAACCAAATTCAATTAACTTTTTAATGCACGTAGGTTCAATTACATTTCAATTTCTAATAGTCTTTCAAACCAAAAAAATCTTTAATTCCAATAAAACACCAATAAGACTTCCATTCCATTAATTATATAAAAATTAAAGTTCTTCAATTCTTCTTCTTAACACTGGAAAAAAAACCTTTTGTTATTATCAAGTTTGCTTTGAAGAATTTTAATTTTTCACGTCTCCGACTTTATATAAGGATTTAACTTCATATTTTTATCTTCTTTTTTTTTATGGCACTATGACACTTTCCATAAGCAAAAAAGTATTTCGCGACAGACAAAAACAGAATTATAAATTTTTTATTTTAACAACAACAAAAAAATTCATGGCAAAAACCTTTATTGATTTTGTTCATTTTTTTTTTCCATTTGCTTCTAAAAGCTATTAAGATGCTCTGCAAATTATATTTTATCCATCATGGCTCCTCAGGCTGGGAATTTGCTTAAAAGTGTGAGACTATAAAGTACATAAAGATTTTTTAATTATTTTACGATTAATTAAAGTTTTAAGGGGACATTAAATGACAAAATATAATATTTCGTTAATTGATTATTATTTTTATAAAATTTATTTTGACTTCATGGTGGAATTCAAAAATGAGTCAAATTAAAATTCAAAAGTGTTTGAATTTACATATAATTTTCAAAAAAAAAAAGGGGGTCGACGACAAATAATTTTTTTAGGCTTGAGTAGAGATGGAATGTAATTAATGGAATATTGGGTTTTAATTAATGTGGAATACAAGTCCCCTCAAGCAAATTTCTGTTGGAAACTCTGCTGTACTTTATATATCAAAGCCAAACCTTCAATAATTTGATTTCAATCTTTCCAAATCATTAACTCAAAATTCAATATAATTCGTTTGATCATTATTTTTTGCTCCTTTTCCAACACAGATCCAAATATTGAGTCGTCTGTTTATATAAATCAATTTTTTCCAGGTTACTTTAACCTTCTGCATTTCCAATTTTATCTTAGTAATTTTTGAAGTTTTAGAAGGTTTTCTCCTTTTTCAATAAATTTCATGGCAATTAATGTCTGGTCTAACTCCATAAACTAAAGTAGATTAGGATCCCCAATACTCAGTGACGTTTGTACAGTATTCTATAGATCTAGATTAGAATTTTGTTTACTACGAATTTCTAAATTCTATTTCTAAAAAAATACTATAAGTAACTATTTACTTATTATTGACGTTTTTTATTTAACTTGTCCAGATGTTATTGTCAATGGAATTTATAATATATTACTAAAATTTCATGATAATTTTATTAATCCAAAATTAAAATTTAATAATGTTTTATTAATTTGTAAATTTAATCAACTATATAATTTATCAGCTATAAAAATACATTTTATATAAAATTCAATATTTTTACTTTTACTATATTACTATAATTTTACTATATTTAAGATACCAAATCAAGTGTCTGGCTGGTTAATATCTAATCTATAAAGTTGCCATATTTTTTATTATTATTTTTTTACAAAATTCTATAATTAAATAACCATAATTGACTTTGTAATTAATTACACCATTCTATATCAAAATTTTAACTAAAATGTGAGCAATTATCAATTGCGTTTTGTTTACTTGATTTTTTAATTTATCACTCATATACTTAGCTCTCTAAGCTATTACATACAACCATACCACCTCCAAATACTCTTTTTTGCTTAATGGTTCATTGGAGATTGTAAATTTTTCAATTTTCTTATTTATAGTTCAACGACAATAAATTAAATTAAAAATTTTATAATATTCGTATACCCAATATGGGTTACAAGTGCACAGAATAAATTATTTCTACTCAACTAAGAGTCCAATTTAATTATGCATTCCATAAACATACAAAAAAATTTATTTATAAAATATATTGATTCAATTTTTTGGTTGACTGTCGTCGCCGATAAAACTAATTTTGGTATTTATCACGTCAATGTTGTTCAGTCATCAACAGAGAACCGCAATTTATACAAAAAAAATGTAAAATTTATTTCGTGTAAATGGACATGAAATGTCAATCGGATGAATTCAAGATCATTATTCAAATTTTAATTTACATATACTTATTTAACGTTTTTTTTGGGCTAAAATTTACAATTTTATTTCATTCTAGTCAGGAATTTTGAATAATTTTTGTTTACTTTATTTTTGAAACTCTCTTTCTTTTTTGGATCAAGGAAAATTTACATTTTCCTGTCCTGTCGTCTTTTTTTGTATATAAGTACATATATATATTATATATATTTTATGTGATTGAAATTGCAAATTGCTCCAAATAAAACTTTTGGTTAATATGTAGAGACATTTTGGAAATTTATTCTTTTAAAAAAACAAAAATCAATTCACACTTAAACGAGAGCAAAATATGGTCATAATAAATTTGTGACCATTTTAGATTTACTTTCATAGAATATATTTAAATAAATTTTATGCTATATATAAGTATTTGAAAATAATATGTGATATAACGTACATAAAATATGTAATTTGCATGCTAAAAACGAATTATAAGTGTCATTCATAATTTTATTAAGAATTCTAGACTGATTTCATTATACTTTTCACATAATAATATTACATTTAGTCGCGTATTGAAGATATTTTTTTTATATTATTCTTGATTTTTTCATTGAAATATAAATAAATTAAATAAATTATTATGAAAATACATACTTATTATAATTGAATTAAAATTATGTCCATTTTATTAATTTAGATTTTAAAATGGAAATTTTCATTTATAGATTTCAATTTTATCGCCATTTTTTTCAAATTTATGGAATTGTCTGATTGAAATATTAGATAAATTAAATAAATTTTGATTATTAATTTAATGGCATATAATTTTGCTATTTTAATTATAAATTAATAATAAATATATAAATTGCAGATATTTTGAAAAAATTTTTTTCTCTATTATACTCTATCATAGAAGTCCTGCCTTTCTATCATAGAAGTCCTGCCTTTCTGCAGGACTTCTTAAGGATTTACGGATCAGAAAACTATAATTACCTAAGTATACTACAAATTTTAATGTCCAAATTTTGTAAATTACTCTTAAGAATTCAACGAATTGTTTATCTGGGTGAAATTGAAACTGACAATCAATTTAGTTTACAAATTTTTACTATCAAATTGACAGATGCCTCTAGCAAAACCAATAACACATAAACTAGGTATATTGAAAATTTATTGCGGACATTTAAGTATACTTCATCCGGTGAGACAAATTTCCACTTTTTCAAAGAATATCCCACATGACTTAATAGTATATTTCTATTTTATATAATCATCAATGTAAATAATTCTATTTTACATTTTTTATGTACAATTTTCCACATGTCGTATACCTAAAATTTGTGTAAAACCATTTTACAGGATATATTCGACAATTATTTAAAACGTTTATTCCATCCTTTAAAAAAAAATAAATTCTGTACAGACAATTTTTCTTGTCTGGAACACGTAACTTTTCATGGGGACAAAATTTCATTAATGAAAATTGAACATGTTGCGTTTTTTATGTACATTAATAGTAAAAAAAAATAATTTTTTTATATTTTTCTCTCATGTAAATGAAATTTTGGTTTATGTATTTTTTTTTTGTAATCCGTAGGAGGTTCTCCTGGTTTTCTTGTTGTTTTTGGTTATTTATATTGAATTATATTCCCTTCAACAAATCAACTAGTCACCCAATCCAATATATGTTTACTTTGGGTTTGGACATTATAAAATTTTGTTCTATTATTTCTGTCGAGTCATACATTTAAGCAATTTACTTTATAGTAAAACTACCAAATATTTTTTTTTTTGTCGGTTTTTGTGTAATTGACATCTCTTCCAGAATTCAGGAAATAATACTAAAACGCCCACGAACAATTATATTATCGTTTCAAAAAACAAGAAAAAAATTATTATTAAATTATAAAATTGAAATTTCCGATTTTATTAACCAATTTTTTTTTTTTGTGTTGAAAGATTAAGAAAATTGATAAAAAAATTTAAGTAAAAATCAGCAAAAAAAAAATTAAATTTCATTTCCGACCCTCAAAAATTATTGTTTACATAAGAAATTTTGGAAAAAAATAATTTGAAATCACAAAATTTTAATTTTAATTAAAATTAAAATTAATCAAAAATTATAAAAGTTTTTGGCATATAAATTAATTTCCATTGTGGTCAGACGGTCAAAAATTTTGTTGGAAAAAAATGCATCGATTTATAATAAAAATTTGATTTAGCCAAACATTAATTCATGTACGTCTATGTGATGTTGCATTTAAAACCAAAAAACGTCATGACATTCACATAAAACCTGTTAATAATCCGAACCGAATTTTATATATTTTTCAAATATTGACGCCATAAAATTCGCCTACACAAAATCAACTGAATTTAAAATATATAATCTTGATTTGCAAGCAAACCAGCAGCAGCAATAAATTGAGACCGGCAAAATTTTTAACATTATGTTATACTCGTAGAAGAGGTGATTTTAGTTTAACTATTATGATCAACACTATTCGTAAATAGTTTACATAGATAATTGTGAAAATTAATTTAGACAGTAGAAAATTTCAATTTTGCCATTGACTTTATTTGAAGTTGAATTTTGTTGGTCGAGGTTTACACACTCGTTGAAGAATCTTATCCAAAATGAAATTTTATATATAATTAAAAGTATGAAGTTCTCATTATGATATGTCAGATTATTATTTGGATGAAGATTTTTCGTATAAAAGAAATAAGATTGGGAATATATATGATAGCATTAGCATTCAAAGACTGAAAAAGAGATTAAAAGTGTGGTAATAATTTGTGAATTATATGTGGGTGAGCAGGGCTATATATAAATCAGTATTTTCGTTAATAATACTGTCCTTTTGTTGGTATATTAGTAATTTATGACGTTTGCTAGTTTGGAAATATAAAATCAATTAGTCAGATAAAGAGTTTTTATACAAAGTTGATGAATTAATTTAATTTGTTACTGAAAATTTGATTATATATATTTTGATAGAGTTTATAATTAGTTGTAGAAGGTATTGTAAACGCCGACATAAACCGTAATAATAGTTTTGCTTTGATAGACCATTTTAAGTATATTTCATAAACAATTTTACTTTTGATATCGTGCCACTTGCCACTAACACTTAAATAGTAAAATTATTAAAATTATAAATAAAAATTCATATCCGTTTCTACATCCTAAAAAAAAATTTAACATTGAAATATTAATTATATTATTTTTATCGTAATATTCTCCAAATCTTTTGTATTTACTTGTCCAATTTTACATTTCAAATTTATATAAGAATTAAAAGGTCATTAAGATGTCTACAGAAACATTTAAATTAATCATAATGATTTTTTTGAAATTTATTATTATATTCTTAAATTTCAAAAGCTTTTAAATAATTTTTTTATAGTAAAATCACTAAACCATAAAATTATCTGTTTAAACCACACAAAATCAAATTTAACCAAAAATTCTTTAATCTCCAAAAATGTCTTATATATATAATTCAAGTAGCTCCCCCATTAGAGAAATATATATATATATTTAAATAACCACAATTCAGTAGCTTTTATTAAACTTTATAAGTATTTGTTATTATTTTCCAAATTAACAAGTTTTCTATAATTTAGCACAAAATTTAACCCAAAATCGTGAACAAATTTTCCACTTCATCTAATTTTTATTTCAAAGTAAATAATTTGTATAATACGAATACCACCAACCTTATTTGTGTAAGGTGATAATCAATCATCTGAAACTGATATATTTAACCTGAAATAAATAAACATTATAATTATAATTTTGAAAATATAATAAAAATGATAGAAATTCAATTTTAAAAAGTATAAGTAAACCAATTTTTTTTTTGTGTTGTCACTTAACACCTCGCCCAGTTTTTTTGTTAGAGAGTTAAGTAAGTATAATTTATGAAATATGTTACACAGATTGCAAATTAGTAAATATCTTTATTAATTTATTATTTAAGATTTTGTAAAATTTACTGAATGAATTAAATTATTGACTGGGGAAAATGATTTTTCAGAATGATTAGGTAATCATAAGCTTTTCAGTGTCAAAAATAATTTGAATTATTTGAAAAAATTTCAATTTTGATTATAAATTTGTTTAAAAGTAAACATGTTAAAATTTTAGAGGGGATTCATGCTTAAAGTTTAGTGTAATTGTAATCTCAAGTAAAGGGCACTTCACACGATCAGTAATATTTTCACGTCTTTGTTTCTTTTTTGACGAAATTGTTATTCATAATCACAGGCAATCAAAATTCAATTAAAAACTGCAACAATTTTCCCAATCTGAAGCCAGGGAAATTCAAAATAATCTCTGAATTTTCTTAAATTATAGCTCCTATCATCCACAGTAACTGCAATAATTAGTTTGGGCTGCAATTTTGTAACCAAATACGTACTATACATAACTACGAATTGTATGATAATGTTAATGGTTCCATCAGTTTGTTGAAGTACTAATTTTTTGATAATATTATTTATCATAATTTGAATCTCTTACCCATCATTTTTTAAATATTACTATTATAAGTATATATTTACCTACAATAATTTTTTAAAGATTATTATACAAACATTTTTTTTTGGGCGCTACTTAAAAAATGTTGACAAAAATATTTTATTAAAAATTAACTTGATTAAAAACCTCACCCTTCAAAATTATTAATGATTGTAATTTCTTTCAATTTTGTGTTAATTTGAATAAATTTTTCAATTTACTAACGAAAAAACTGAACATCATATTTTTGCCTCGAAAGAATTTTAAAATTTGTAAACTTTATAGAATTTTTCAATTAGCACTTCATTAAAATTATTATCACATTAATTTTTAGCGAAAAAAATTCAACTTACTTATTTACTTATTTGTGTAAAAATCCTTGACCAAAATACAATTTATATTTTGTGGTTAATAATATTTTTTTTTTATATTTTGTGCAAAGAAGCTTTAAAGGTTAAATTAATTTAACATTTAAATTTTATGAAATTTTATATTTTTTTTTAAACATATAGAAGTGTCAAAAATAATTTGAATAAATTTTAGATTTTATTGAACAAATTTGTTAAGTATACCAAAATAGTATATTTAAAAATTTTTATAAGATGGAAAATTGATCATTTAAATTATGGTAAAATATATTAAAATTAATCTCTGGTTACTTCATCAAGTCAAGAAACATTTTTTTTTATTTGATTTGATTAATCATTTTAAAGAAATTGATTGACATTAATAAAATGTTTATTTAAATTTATATAATGAAATTTTCTTTTAGTATAATAAATAACAAAATACATATAAATTAATTATAATTAATTTTTTGATTTATTTTTGTAAATAAGAAGAAACACACAGAAGGGTCATACAAATCAACAAAGACTAAAATGTGACAAAGTCAATTTATATGTCATTAATATTTTTTATATATAAGTAGTTACAAGTAACTAATATAAATTGATTGAATATTTTTTATATATTTTTTTGAACCTAAAGATTTTTGTGTTAACAAATATTTAATTTTTAAATTTATTGAATCAAACATTAATCAAAAGTTTTGATTGAAGTTAAATGGAGGACATCAATTTATGGAAACAATGTTTTGTTATCAACGAAATTATTTGGAAAACTTTTGATGATTGTACATATACTTAATATAACTTTATAGTATCAAATGTACGTCTAACACTTCATTTTTTAAAAATTTTAATTTTTTGGCTACCTTTTTAGTATAATTATTTCTCTAATGTGAGCAGTAACCATATACATTATAACTTTGAATTTGAATAGAAAAATGAAAAAGTTAATTTACTCTCTTTCTTAAACTATAATTGAAGTATTAATCATATTTTAATCAGCAATTTTGTAATTTTCTATACTTAACCATGAAATAGTTATATACTTACTTATATATAATATATTTTTACTATTTTACTTATAAAGTAAAATAGTAAAACTATATTATATGAAGCGACTTGAAATATAATATGAATCATGTAACAAATCAAAATTGACAGCTTAGACTAGTATAAATTTTCTAGTTAACTTAAATTTTTAATAATAGATTTAAAAATAATTTCAATTTTGATTTCCAAAAATTTTTTTGATTAATTATTCACTTAAAATTCTGAAATTTTTAAAAATTATTTTACTTCAAAATTTAATTATATCTATATATATATATATACTATAAAACTCTGCAATTTAAATTACATCTTACCCAAAATTTATATAATTTCACAAAATAATAAGTTAGCTTTTTTTCAATTTAGATATTCAATATAAAAATATTTTGAAACTAAAATTGGCACCTTTAAAAAATCATCATTTACTTTTTCTTTTTCTATATATAATATTTAAGTAAGTATAAAAAAAAATCTATGTTTTCTCCTAAAAAATCACATAATAATAATAATTTTATGAAAACTTATACCACAACATAAAATTTATCATAAAAAAAAAAAATTTGAAATTGTAATACAATGAAATTTATTCATTTTATGTTATGCAAGATTTGAAGAAAAGGAAATCAGCAGATAATTTTCGTTTGTTGCTATATTTAAAGTTCCCCCATCATAAAATCATAATTAATGTTGTTCGATCTAAAAAAATTTATAATCTTACGAAATATACTACTCATAAAATATATCAACAAAATTATGATATCAGCATAAATTATTAAAGCATAAATTTGCAATATTATTAAAAAAAATAAATAAATAAATTATATACACAGGTGATGGAAAATAAAAAAGAAACTTAATGTTTCATCTTCTTAAAACAAAAATTCATTTTGGTCTCGTGCCAAAATATTATTTATACCAATCTTTTTTTTGGAGAAATTTTTCAAATGTAAAATTTCTTGTAGATTTTATTGAAAAAAAAGGCCTCATTCATTTTACAATTTTGAACAATTTCCAATTGAAATTGAATTTTTTTTGGTTTGTTAAAAAGAAATGGAAAAAGAAAAGTATCTTATGAATATTATACAAAACTGTACAATGTAATTGAAATTTTTAATAATAGATGTTACAAGCTTGCAAGTGAACGGTAGCAGAACAAACATATTTTATTTGCTTCGTTTTATATAAAATTGAAAATATTTCTTAAATAAAATATTTATTAAATAACAAAAATGTAATACAATTTTCGTAGAGTATAAGTTTGTATACTTAATTTTTGGAAACGTCGTCCTTTGACTGTACAATCATTTTTTAAATATAAATTTCAATTTGTATTGAATTAGTTTGGGATTTATTAAATCTAAAATAGATTAAAGATAGTAGGTAGGATAATAACGCTTTATGGAATGGAGTCATACAGGACTACTAAAAAATATAAATTCATATTAAATATTGGTGTGACAGATTTTAATTTTAATATTGTAGAATTTTAGAATTTTCTGATTCCCTTCGGATACATCGTTGATTCGGCCAACAAAACTGACAATTAAATTAAATTTCTAGTCAATTATGATATTCTTTTGCACCATGAGTCTAAGTAGATTTATTGTTTCTCCTGGTTAGCTAAATGTAAAAAAACTTAATCTTAAATTTATCTCATTTCTATCTAATTAAATGATTTAAAGTCCCTTTAAAAATAATCAATAATCAACCAGTCTTCAAGATTCCAACTGTAGAGCCAGAACAATTTGATTGGAATTTAAGCTGAATTAAAATAGTAAAAATTGATTTTGATAATTTTTATTTTATAATTTATAGTAAAACAACGATTTTTCCTGATGTCTTGAAAACTTAATTTAAAAAGAATCTAAATTAAATTTTCTGATTAAATTTATTTAGTTCAGAAAAATCGAATGAAAATATAAAATATAACAGAGCAGCATAATTTTTTCTGTGCCAACATAAAGTTTTTATATTAAAAAAAACATTAAAATGCTTGCTTATATATATTTTATAAAAGTTAGTTATAATTATTATAGTTTCTGCTTTTGAATTGAAAAAAATAATTCATTTTCCATTGCAAATAGTTAAAAGTCTGGTAATAATTTATAAGTAATAAAATAATCAATGAGTAATTTGAAAATTGAAAAATTTCAACTTAAAAAAAAACAGAAAATTTCAACTTCAAATTTCTACTTCAAATTGTGCAATTCAATTTTTTGTGCAATGTTTGTTCTTTTGGAGTTTGGAGATTGTAAAATTAATTAAAATGTTGTACATAATATAATTAAATTTTTATAGTTTATTTTTTATAAAATTCAAAATTGTATAAAAAGTTAAATTCCTCAATGCTTAGGTAGTAAACTTCATTAAATTACACGAAGTGAAAATATGAAAACTACTAAATTTAAGCTATGTAATTTCTTAGAGAACTAGTACAGAAGTTAGTGGTTCTTTATAGAAAACAAGATTTAAATAATTGAAAATGTGATCCTAATCACAATATCTTGATTTACATATCATCCTCTTTGTCATAGTCTATAAATCAAATCAAAATTTACTAATCACTTTTTGGGTATAAAAGGGAAATAAAGGACCCGAAACGAATATGCTTACTGCTCTCAAAATTTGTTCGATAATTTGTCAGATATTAAACCTCTTTGCTACTGTTCAATTTAAACTTGGCTATACAAAGCTTCCAATATTATCTATCTTAAAATTAAAGTTTATCTAATCTTTTCTCAATTTTATGCTCATACGAAATTAAATAAAAAAAAATAGTTTTCAATCTGAAACTACATTAAAACTTTTTGAATGGCATTATTCCTCTTGAGACAGCTTTATTATTTCTATATACTTATTTTTGTTCAAATCATAAAATCCTTTAAGCCTTTTTGTTGTTGTTGAAAATGTTGTGGAAGCAAAGTAAGTAATAAAAAACTATTAAAATTATATATTTCCTCATTTTTTATTTTATTGAGAAAAATATTAATTTTCATTTTATTACGTCAAACTTTAATTCGCCCATTTATGTACTTGAAATAAAAAATATATAATTTTCCCCATAATTTTTATTGCTTCAAAAAATATCCAAATAAAGTAAAAACTACTTTTGTAATAAGTAATAATTTTTCTGCGAATAATAAACAAATAAACATAATTCTTTTTGCCACAACATTTTCAAATTTATAGAACTTTAAAATTATATAAATAGAAAAATTTTATGTGGTTATTTTATACAAAAAAGCATTTCCTCTTTCGCCTACTAATAAAATTTGTCTTATATATTTTAATTTCTTTATATATACATACAATAAAAACCGAACTATACTATATTTTTTGGCTTGTGGCATATATACTCAATTACCCACACCTTAAATTAAACAAAATAAATTTATGTAATATCAATTTTTTATTATTATTTTTTTTTTCCAAATTAAAAACATAACAAAAATAAGAAAAAAAAATTTCCATCATCATAAAATATCAATTTTGAAAATATATAATTAAATGCAAATGAAAAAATATATAATTTTGGAAAATTTGTGTGGAATTGAAAATGAAAAACTAACCTATAGAAATTTTTTTGAAGATGAAATGATGAAAAATTTATGAGTTTTTCTCAAGAATTTTATTATTTTAGTTGAATGATAAATACAATTATGTGTAATTATGATCATAAAATGTGACAGTAGCAACGTTTTTTTAAATATAGGTACTATTTGTTCAAGGCTAAATAAAGGCTAGGCTTTAGGCAGGGTTGTGACATGAATTGACTTAATTAATTGACTGATTCAACTTTTTACAGCGATTTTAATTAAAATTGTTTGAAAAAAGTATTTTAGTTGCAATTTAGGCAAATGTTGTTATAATAGTGTACGTGAGCAAAAGGACAGAAGAAAGTGTCTGTCGGATATGAATTAAAATTCTTGTCGAGTTATAGAACTACCTATCGGATCAAATATCCTAATTTCTTGTCAATTAAAAGAGTTTTTAATCAATTATATTTGTCGGTTACCTAATCCACAGTCAGACAAATTGATCTAAGCTTCAGCTACAAGAGAACCCTATACATATCTGGATCATCCAATAGAAAATCAATCGATTTTTTGTATTACTATCGTAACTTCTCCAATTTGGACGCATAATATATCATTTCTAGACATAATTTTCTTTCTACTACCATAGTCTGTCTAAGCTAAATTATACTCGTCTTCCGTTCAACCCTGAAATTAATTTATTAACTCTAATACAAAAACTGACTATCAATAACTAAGTATAATAAATTCTTCGCGAATAAATACCATTTATATTATATAATTAAGACTATAATTTAAAGATAATAGTTTTTCACTGGGTGTAGGTGCAGTTATAATAATATTTACTTATTCAATTATTTTTCTTCTGTGTTGCTAATCAAGAAATTTTTCTTGTCTATTTATAAGTATAAAATGTGGAATAAAGTAAATAATGAATATATAAAAAACTTTAATAGTTTTTAGTAGCATAGTTACAGAAGCATTATACTAGTTCCAACTTTGTTGACGATGATTGGAAGTCATAAAGTTTACATTAGAAAGAGTAAACGAAGTTATATATTTATTGTATACATGAACTAACAATTTTATAATATTTTATCTGCAAATTAAAATTATATTTAGTATAGTCGTATTTGGTTTGTTAATGAAGGCTTATTATGTTTATGATAATATGTACACAATATTTTATTAAGGTCATTATCAGGAAATTTGAAGAAAATTAGATAAATTTAGATGTTGTCATTCATTATTGGGAGTCTGGAAGATTGTTTTACATGACATCTACTGCAAACTGAGTATTAGATATGTTGCCTTCACTTGACCTGAATCAAATAGCTTTGTTTGAAGCTCAATTTTACGAAAATGCTTCACTAGGAAGACTGAAGAATTTGAAGATTTCGATTTTCTTTAACATTATAGTCTATATCTATAGTGTCATGTCATGACTATTTCATTAAGCATGTTGAGTGGATTGATTTGCTATAAGATAAATTAATCATCTATTAAATTCTCAATCCAACTATCAAATATTTTCAAATATAATCAAAAATTTCCTTTTAATTTTGGATTAAGATTTATAAATCATTTTGATCAATTGTTAAAAAGCATTTTTTTTTTATTTCAGAATTCTTAAATTTTCTACTAAGTATATTTATAAACGATTAAATACCAAAAAGAATATATAAATTTCTCAACGTTTCACAGAAACAATTCAAAAAAAATATCTGAACTATAGTTTTTAATTAAAAAGTTTTTTACCGGTTGCCCTAAATTCTTCTACCACTTCTTCTCTATACAATCTAACAATTTTGAAAAAGATCAAGAATGTCGAATTGTGTAATTGTTGTGACGAGCTTACAAAAAAAAAAGTTGTTATTAAAAGGAATAGAAAAATTTAGGTTATTTTGAACAAAACTTCCGAAAAATTCTGTAATTACAATCAAATTACTATTTAATTTGTTATTCAATTTTTGGGCAAAGAATTTTTTTTAAAATGTTATGTTTGTCTACAAACTCAATTCGGTATAAGGTGATTGAAAAATGATAAGACTATTCTTAACAGAGTACAGTGTACATGTACACTATTGCCCCGCGGTCCAAAATTAGAATATTAAGTAAGTTTTTCAGACTGATTTCAAACTGATTTCATTTATAAGGTAATAAACGTTGTAATCATGCAGGAGGTCTAATGTGGTCAATATGAGAGTGGCGGTGGCTTAGTGTTTAGTGTACTCCACCGCGGTGCATCTTGTCGTGAATTCATTTCCCGACCGAGAGGCATCGATTCTAAGTTGACTCAGCTTTAAATGAGTACCGGTAAATGAAATATACAGCAATGTACATTTTAAGACTGGGAAAAATGCTAGCGTTCGAGTCCAATTGCTGACAACAATTGACTTTACTACAAACCCATTATCTTATTGCAACAAATAGTTTCTCCGCTACAGAGGGAGTTTATGGTTCGGAATCCATATAAAAATTAGTAGGTCCTAAATTGTAATAAAATGTCGGGAAAACCTCGAAGAGATAGGAAAAATTTCGCCCACATCGGACTTTTGTGCCAGAAGAAGAAGTATAGGGTCAATACGATCTACAGTCCACCACTCCACATAAAATCAATTATCCTAACTACATTATGCCCCTTTGATCATTTATATAATTAGAATTACCAATTCGTCAATCACTATTCCATAGATAGACTATAATTTTTCTAGAATCTTGTATACCAAATGTGGCAGCTACAATTAAGCTTTTTTATGTTAAAGTATAAATCAGTCAGAATTAATTACTTCAAATTATAATCTCATTATAACTAATGGGGGACCCCCTGTATACATATATAATAATTATAGATTATAGTGTGAAAATTAAAAATAAACATTTCTCAGATTTAATTTAATCAACAAAAAAAAAAATGAATGCCAAATTAAGTTGAAAATAAGAAATAAAAAACAATTAAAATTATATTTCCAAATATGAAAATCTAACATTAATAATCAAGTTTTTTTTTCTAATATATAATAATTTTATTAGAGCGCCAATAATAAATTTGTTTATGGATAGTGAAAGATTTTCAAATCAAAATTTTAAGTTTTTTTTTTTAGTTTTTGCCAAAATTTTAATTCCCACGTCAAAAGTTTTGATTTTATATTGAAAAGAAAGGAACCAAAAGTTCATTACACTCAAAAATTTTGATTCAAAACAAAAAAAAATGATTCAAAAAGAAAAAATGAAAAATGTTTTGTTTCCTCCACATAAATTTTTTTTTATGATTTATTGTTTTTATTTTGTGTTCATAATTTTGTTTTTTTTTTTTTTTTTGTAAGGGGGTGGTTTTCATTATTAATTTTCGACATCTTAATAAATTTTTTTTTGGTTTTCCGTTGAAAAATTGTACCATATAAACTTTTCCAGAAAAACAAACATAGAAAAACGCACGAAAAGCTGAATTTTTCTTATAAATAAATAATTTTAAAAATCATCAAAAAATATTTTTCCTCTGACATGGTATACAAAAAACAAAAAGACATGTTGCTTTGTAATTTTCAAAAATGCAATTAATAAATATATGAAAAATTTCTTTATGGATCACTTAACAACAATTTAAATGCTCGTTTGAGATTTTAATGTAAACATTTTTCTGAAAAATTTAATAAGTAAACAAAAAACTTAATTTTCAAATTAGCATGAACTCTGCGGATTGAAAATGGGGAAAAATTGGAAGAAAATTTTTTGATATAAATTAAAAAATTTTATAATATTTAATTTTAATGAGTAAGCAAAATAAGCAAAATAATTAAAAATTTCTAAATTTTTGGTTTACCAACATTTTCTATCAGTTTTCTTCCATTTTCTTTATGATAATTTGAAATTAATTTTAAGGAGGAACGAGGACCATTAGAAAGTGAACCTTATTCTCCTTCTTCTAAATTAATTTGCAATTCATTTTTCTTTGAAAAAATTAAAAAAACATAAATCTTCGAAAAAGGATTGAAAAAAATCAAATTTAATTTGAAAAAAGACGAATTGAACTTGAAAAAATCTCTTATTACTATAATTTTTTAACCAAAATATTTAAAATTCAAATACATAATTTATAAAGGAAACAATGAATTCATTTATAAAGTTGTTGAATTTGGCGCCAGACATTACCCATTTTTTTACTTGATGCCCTCCAGAGTCGAGTAGAGAATATCATAATAATAAAAAACCCTCACAATATTTTTGTTCATAATCGCGTCTATTAGTGTTAAATTAGATTCTTTATCTTATCTGTTTTTTATTATTAACAATAATTTTCTACATGAAATTAGTTATTATGATTATATACTTCTATGCCATAAGCTTGTGATTATATAAAACATATATTTTTATGATTTTCTTCGCTACGGTTTCTTTTTTTGGTTTTTTTTTTAGCAATTTTGTAAGTATTTACTTTTATCGAGATCTTATTTTTTTAAAGAAAATTGTTGTTTTTCATATAATGAAGATAAAAAAACTTTACTTAGTTATTTGTCGTTGTTTTATAAGAACGTCGACGATGGGAAGAATTTTATATATAAATTGCGTGCGATAAATTAACTTAAATACAATTATTTTTCTTGTTATATATTTCGTAAATATAATAAAAAAATTAAGAGCAACAAAAACTTAGAATTTTATAATACTTAATCGACGGATGTAACGACAAATTAAAATATTGTAAAATGTAAAATATGCTGTAAATTAGGGGTGAAAGTTATTTAAAGGAAAAGTTAAATATAATATCGTTTAAATATAATTATTATCATTACTTTATTACTTATATACTAAATGAAAGGTTAAATCATGTTTAACAGATGAATAATTATATTTTGTACAATCTTGTTTCTTTTTTCTGTGATTTCCACATTAACGATCAACGGAAATCATTTTTTTAAGATAAGATGAGAAAAAAAATCGTAATCTTGATGTAGGAAAATTGTTGTGCATATACTTGTTAGGCGGATCTGAATTAAATGACCGGGAAGATGTAATGAAGATCTTGAGAAAGACATCATAGCTTCAATTGTTAATGATAGAGAAAAATCTGTCAACACTTTCCGGGATTCGAGAAATTTTTTTTAATCAGTCTAAAACTGCCAGTTAAATTAATCTCATATATTATTAATTATAATCTAAATCTAAATTGTAAGTAAATTCCAGTTTTGATTTCGATTTCGGTTAAGAGTTGTCATACATTTACTGGGTCTACGTTTTCGTTAACGCCGAATGGTCATAAAATGTTTTAATTCATATTTCTGGTATTTTGACTAGAGTGACAGTATCAAATCGATAAATTTAGCTGTACCAATTCTCTTATTGTCGACTGGTTATGATTTATGATAGATTGAACTATCGCATAAAAAGGAATGGTAACATATTGCAGTACTGCGACCATTTGAACGAAAACGCCCGATATTTATACATAAACCCAATGTGATTTGAGGAACACATGATGAGTAAAATTAAATGGGTTGTAGACAATTCTTTCCGACAAATTCATATCACACGTAATTCTATAAGGAAAAAGGGTATCAATCAAAGGAAAATTGTGTAATACAAAATTAGCAGTTTAAGAAGTAGTATAAAATTTCCCAAAAAATTGATCTTCTGTAGTACAGATAGAGATTATTTTCTATGTTGATTTCCAAAATCAACCTAAAAATTAAACTAATTCCAAAATTCAAGGTACCCGACTTTCTGTTACACATATACTTATTTTTGTTTTTAAAAAATAAAATTAGTTTAAATTAAGTAAACCGGGCATTAAATATAATTAAGAACTTATAATTTTTATTGCCCTGGTAAAAGAGTTTTTCATAAATAAAAATAAAACTGAAAATTTTTTAATTAACTTTTCTTTAAAAAGTTTTATTATTTTATTTATTAATATCAATAAAAATTAAATTATTAAGTTAAATTTTATTCGAGAAAGTCTTAATCTAAAAGAAAGAAAAAAGATATTAAAAAAAAACGCATCTTTGTTGAACTTTTTTCTTATGTTATGTTCGCTTTTCAAAATTATATGCCAGCCATGTAAAAGTCGAAAATAAGTTCAAAATGTGAAAAATATTTCTGGTATTTTTCTTTTTTTTTTTGAAATTTTCTAAACTCATAAAAAAAAATGTTTGTTGTTTTTATTAAACATTAAATTATTGATCTTCAACATTAAGCTTTTTATTTATGCTAGCAATGTTTCAACAACGCATATAAGTATATCCGTCACTAAAATAACAAAAAAATATCTTATGTCTTGCTTGGAAAAGTCAAAAAAATCTTGTCTTCTTTCTTATTTTTCTCCTTATAAGAATTTTTGATAAATTATAAACCAAAGAGTCACAAAGATGATGATGACGACGATGATGGTATGGTTCACATAAAATACAGTCTTTTGACTCCGTAAACTAAACACATTGCACACATTACACACTCTTCTTTATAATGTGTCGGTTTGAAAGATTTCTGGGTCGTGCCATTATCACCATAGTTGAGCATAAACATATTAATTTTATTTTAACTTCTTTGACTGCAAAATATATGTTTTTGGTTCTTTTGTTTTATACGCTTTTCTTATATATGTGTGTTTGCCCGCTCCATAAAAAAGATGATCCCATTGCCCAGTTTTATATTATGTTGTATGTAGTACGGTATTATAAGTTTTATGTTGCCGGTACATAATTTCAAATTATATATTTGTAAGCATTAAAAAAATGAAAATGAGTGAAATTCTTCTTTTATAGTTTTTTCTTCTTTTAAAATCTGGTTTTTTTAGAAAAAATGATTTTTTCTTCTAAATTTGGAGAAAAAGATGTGCGCCAGATTGTAACTTGTTGCCTTGAATATTTTTGTTTTGTATATAAAATGAAAGCAGAAAAATTAGATTGTTTTTTTTTTTTAATTTTTGTATATTTATTTATGTTGCTATAATTTTTTTTTTTAATTAATTATTAAGTTTGGTTTTTGTTTAATTTATATAATTGTATAAGTATTTGTTGAGTTAAAATTTAATTAAGAATATTTTTAATTATATGAAAATATGGAAAGTTCCGGATTGATAGATCAAAAATTGGTCTTTTTCCAATTGATATTTAGGCTTTTTGAAAATCGAAAGAATATAAATGTTTCTTAATTTATGTTTTACAGTGTGAGGGATACATGCATATTCATTTGTTGTTCAAATATTAAATCTGTTATCAAACTGTTACCTAAATGTTAAGTATATTTTATCGAAATATTATATAAATTTCAAAGCTGTTATCCGACTATTATATATAAATTTTTATTTAAGTCTCAACTAACTTGTAAATTTCACCTTTACATACTGTACTATTATTAAGTAGTAGTTTGACTTTTTAATCATCACTCTACAGTGCAGGCAAGCGAAGAGATTGACTTTTATTCCTCTAAATTTTGTTATAAATATTTTCAATTTTTCTAATTTGATTTGTAATGACTAATTGCAAAAGTAAAATGACTAATTTGGTGTGCTAATGCTAAATAAGAGTATTTAGTTTTAATTATTTTTATATAGAAATTTATTATACATTTGAGTTTTATCTTTTGTGTTATCTTATCTTGAAATATAGCGCAAAGAAGGATTAAATTTTATCGTACAAAATAAAATTCTAAAAATAAATCCATGTAATCTAAATTTCTGAATAAATAAGTAAATATTTTTAAAATTTAAAGTTTATTCAAGAATTTTTTTTTAAAATGATTAAGTAAGTATTTTGAATAAAACAATTTACTTAATATGGTAACAACAAAATTATATTTGTAAATCTACAATATTCTTCTTCTTCTTTTGGCACTACAGCCCGGTGTGGGCCTAGGTATACCTCTTTAGAGGGCAATTTTATAATAAATTACTTTAATATATATTTACTACTGGTATTTGCATATTTTGATTTACTTAAAATTTAAATTAGTTAACTCAATAGTTAACTCATTTTCGGTTTACCATTTATTCACTACCATAAAGCAACAATATAATTTAATGCCAATTACCCTATACGCTGTACTTAAACAGGCAAATTTGACAAGTTTGATTTCCAAAGCTGTTGACTAGATAGATCTTTGCTCTGCTGTCATGTCAAGGCTATGAATTATATTCCTTTTTGTCTGTCCGTGAATCTCTTTTTTACTCTATAAGCAGAACAACAATATAATTTTTCCTACAAAAAAATTATAATTTTAAAACACCTCATAAAATCATGATAAATTATTGCAATATGTTCTAAAAATGTTTCTACTATAGCAAAAGATTATATACATATACTTACTTAGTTTAAAAATATGTAAACCAAATGTATCATTTCCAACTGCAAAGTTCAAATTCAAACGAAATTATTCATTTCGATAAAAACCAGGGATCTACAAATTTGTACTTAAGTATTATAAGTATTTATGTTAATGAAAAATGAGCAGACAAATAAAGTATTATATCGTAAATAATAATTATTAAAATATAATCTAACATTGAATTAAGGGGAGAGTTTTTTTGTATATAAGTATTTATAGAATAATAGTTTTTAAAATAAATAAATTTTATATACAAACAAGGTCAATGGATAATTGAAATTATTAAATTAAGATGTGGAAAAATAATTTTATATTAAAGTGTAATGAATGATTTTGGATGAAATGAATAATGTGTACTTCAGGCAAATTATAATAGTCCCTTGAAATTTTTCATTTAGGTATTTAATGAAGTTATGTTAAATTCTTTGAAGTTTTGTCGAAATTTATATTAAGTATGATTCAGATAAAATCATATTATAGGCTTCAGTTTCGCAGTGAATATTAAAAATAACTTAAAGTTATGATGAATTTTTTCTGAAATTTTCCAAACTTCTCATCAAAAGTAACTAGTACTTAGTCCTGGTTTCTTTAATTTATGACAAAAACATTTATCTTCTTCTATCATCATTAAGAAGTAACATCTTTCAAAGATCATTAAACTGACTTGCATATACTTTCCTATTGAAGTTTTTCTTATACCCTTTTCACTAAACTATTAATTTTTTCCATTATTTATATCCTTTTATATTGTGAGTGTATTTTACATTATCATTTTTTTTATCAATTTCAAACAATTTAATTTTTCTTTTAAATTTTAATTTTTTTTAAAAACGAAATTTTCTTTATACGTTTTCTAAAGTGAACTTGCAACTTTAATTTGTTACCAGTTTGATATCTGCAACTGACATGCTATTGTTAAACTATATAATATGCTACCATGTATATCCTTCCGAATTTATCACATGCTAGAATTCCCTTTAACATACATATATAATAATTGTAAAATCATATTGTGTCCCCGCATTCGTCTCAATTTACCCTGAAATTTGTCCACCATATATGTAGACGTTATGCTTACTTTCGCGGTTACGCGGACTAAAAAAAAACGAATTATTTGCCGGTTGAATGAAACTCTACTATTGTTATTTTATGTTCTCTTACTTCCGTAAGTAAATGTGTGTACATACATTTTCTTTGTTAGTTACGATATGGGCATTGCATGTTAACTAAACCATATGCAATGTGATCCTATTATCCTTTTGAAGTTGGTGGCGGTTTTAATGATAGATTGGGGTCTTCTTGTCCCTTTTATGCTTTATTATATGTTTTCAAATAAACAAAACAATATATAAAAAAACAACCCTCTTTTACACGCGGTGCACTATCGTTTCATATTAAAAAAAAATTTAAGTATAATTTTAATAACAGAAATTTTTGTAATTTAAAAGAAAGTTTGTTGGAAGCTACAAGGATATTTTTCAAATAAAAATTGATAAGATTTTAAATGAACAGACGAAAATTTCTTTAATTTCTGAACTGAATTACTTATATTCAAAATTTTCTCAGTTCTGGCCCATACTTTTTAATTCTCATTCATTTTCAAAAAGTTTCTTCTCATTCAATTTCGAAATAGACGGCCAAGTAAAATTGTAAATATTATTTTAAAAAATTTCAAAAATATTCCTGGAAATAATGACTTAGTTAGCTTCCAATTTACATAAAACTCGAATAATCTTAGTATCTTTTTTTACTTCCTGATCGAATATGTATTGTATTTGAACAAAGAGAAATGTCCTGCGTGTGTACGTACAATCAAAAAAAGAAAGGATATAAAAAATAAAACACATTTAAATAAATAAAATTTGAAATTAAATTCATTATTTTAATGTTTTGTTTAAGTCTTATTACATAAAAATTAAAGGTGCATCAGTATATCTCACTTAGGGGTGTCCAATACAGTAACAATTTCTCTGTTTAATATTAATTAGTTGTTTATGGATAAATAATTATTTCACAAATCTTTGAAATATAAGTATGTATACAAAACAAAGTCGTTGGTTTATATCGTAAGAAAATTCTTGAAAATTTAAAAGCATTTTAAATTGATCTTTTTACAATTTAAATTCATTTTTTTCTTAAATCAAATTCGACTTTTACAAAATGAAATTTGTCATTTTTCCTATATACTTACTACAGTCGAAAATTTGGACAAAATAAACGATTTCGACTTGAGAAACGATGAAAAATTTGAATTGTAAAAATTTCAAATTTAATTTACAGGGAAAATTGTATACCAATTTTATGAATGTTAACAATTTTTCTAATAAATAATCTGAGAGTGGGAGAGAGATCTATTGTTACAAATTTAAATTAATAGCCCAATTGATTAATTTTTAAATTTACCTTTCTATTATCATTTTTTTTTTTAGTCTTTTTACCTAAATTTGCCAAATCTGTTATTAAGCATAACTAATTATTTACATGGTTGAATAATCTATTAATGGAATTTCTAGGAAACAATAAATTTTGATATAAAATATAATTTCTTTTGTTTTTCTCAAATTCATTATTAATTTAACCTAAACAACATAAATTTACAACATAATATATTAAAAAATATAAGTTATGAATTAATTAAACATTTATCAATTTTTTGCAACAACAACAAAAAAAATTAACAAGACAACAACATAAAAAAATGAAATATTATAAAAATGTTTGTTCATATAAATAAATATAATTAAATTATTTATATAAACAAAAAAAAATGCAAATTCTATTTTAAGTTTTTTTTTTTGTAAAAATATGTGATGGGGGTTAGTAGTTAGTAATACTTTCAATCAAACCACTACAAAGAAATCAAAACCAGACACGAAAATGCAAATTAAATGATATTTTAATCATAACAAAATTATATAAAATCGACAAAGAAAAATAAAGATTAATTCATTTTTAAATTGAGATTATTAATAAAAAAAAAAACAACTTAATTAGAAAAATATTTAAATTAATTTTTTTTTTAGATAAAACTTATTTTTTTGGATTATGATTTTCTTCTTAGATAAATTAGTTATGGTAAATTTTTTGTTTTGCTTTAAGATTTATGTAATATACTTAAGTTAGTTTTCTGTGGTAATACACTAGTTACCAATGCAAATTTTTCAAAATTAAAATGATTAGATTTTAGGGTCGGTTAAGGTGAAATTAAGGTAGTTTTTCTTGTTGTCTTTTAAAAAGACTAGGTATGTAATTTATACTCGATTATACTATGTGAGTTTTTATAGTCTGTCAGAACTGTTTACGTAGTCAATGATAAATGTTTCAATGAATTTACTAATTAGAATAGTCAGGCAATTTTTCATCCAAGAAAAGTTATCAATCAGTTGTCATTAAGGACTTTAATTATTAGTCTTATTTGGTGGTATAGTAATTTATATACCAATTAGTTTATTAGTTTACTAAAAATTATTTTTATATTAATAAAAATTTATCAGATGAAAATAAAGTTGAAAAAAAATTAATTCAAACATTTATTTTATATATAAAATTTTAGATCACTTCATAATTTTTTTAATATTAACTATAAAACATTTAACAAAACTGTGATAATTAAAATAATCTTAAATAAAAAATATTAAAGTGACAAAAAAAAAAGACTTAAAAATTTATAAAATGCAGCATTAAAAACGAATATAGTCGGTGAAACCTACTATCTTTTTTAAAAACAAATATCGAATCAACATTGTTTTTTTCGTTTGGTCAACTTTTCCTAATTAATAACAAATCTGTAATAATGATCAAATTAAAATCATTTTTCCGTAGAGGTCAAGGTCCTTCAGGATCTAAAAATTCAACAGCTATTTCAGTTACAAATCAACAACAACAAATTGGTAATCATCCTCGTCATACAACAAATAATCATTTAAAAACATCTAGTTCAGTATCTAGTTTAGATGGTATTGGTATAAAATCATCAACAAAAACAAAACTTGTTAGTGGTAGTTCAAATGATAAATTAAATCATAATTTTAAAAATTCAAAAGATTCAAAATTAGATAATCATAATCATCATAATCAAAAATTATTATTACAACAACAACAGCAACAACAAAATAATATTGGTTCTAAAGAAAATATTGTTGATTATAATAATTGTGGTGTTGTGGATGGACAATTGTTGCAACAACAGCAACAGCAAATATTATTACAACAACAACAACAACAGCAACCACCACCAGTTACAAAAACGAAAAAGAAACAACCAAATCCAATGCCGATAATACAACAAAATGTTATTGCTAATAATAATTTATTAGATCAACGTGATGTTGTTAATGAATATAACGAACGAAGTGTTGATTTGGTTAATTTGGATGGTCATAGAGAGGTAAAATAAATTTTCTTTATATATGTAATTGAATTTCTATTTCATAATTTTATATATGTAGGCTACTAGACAACAACAATCAATGATGCAAGAATTACAAAATCATTTAGAACGTTTAACACGTGAAAAAATGTCACTTGAAGCTAAAGTTGTTGAATTATCATCATACCAAAATGAAGTATCACAATTACGTAATGAAATATGTAAATTACAGGTAAATATAATATTCAAAGAAAAGTAACAATTATATATTTAATATTTCTGTCGCTAGATGTCATTATAGTTTGATAATATTTTAATTAATTTATAATTTGGATAATTGCTAATAATTTTTTTTCTATTAAAATTTCTTATCCCAGAATATACAAGAGAAAAATAGTATAGAAATAGAAAAATTATCTGATGAAAATGAGATATTACGTAATCGATTACATGATGTTATTAATTCACCATTGTCAGATAATGAAAAACATCAAATTATACAAGATACACAACGTTTACATAGTTCAGCTCCAGCATCTATTGCTATACCAAATGTAAAATACCAACACTTTTCTTTTGTGTGCTTCTTCTGAAAATTATATATATAACATTTTTTTTTTCGTTTATAGAATCATGAAATTGATGGTACACCATGCGTTACACCAGATTGGGATAAAAATTCATCTAGCAGTAGCAGTGAAGTATCTGTAGCAAATCTTCAAGATAAAATAAATCAAGTAAGTTATATATATATGTATTAACATATTAATATAAACACTCAAAAATTATTATAAAAAAATTAACTCAAAGATCAGTTGAAAATTTTGAGTTTATTTAAAGTTTGGAGCTTTGGATAAATTACCAAAATTGAGTGAAATTTGAGTTAAAATTTTTAATTTTTTTTTTCAAAAAGAAAAAACTGTCAAAAGAATTTGAAATGAACTTCAAAAAATTTTATTAAAAAAAAAACATTTTTTGAATGACAATTAATTAAAAAAAAAAGCACGAAAAAAAATCATATTTTTTTTATATAAAATTTATACAATGTTTAAAATTTTTAAAATAAAAATAAAATACAAAAAAGTATTTATAATTTTTTATTAATTAAGTATATAATTAATAAATATACATATATATATTTTTAATTTAGATGGAAGAAACACATTATTCGACAAATGAAGAATTACAAGCTACACTACAAGAATTAGCCGATTTACAATCACAATTAACTGAATTACATACAGATAATGAACGTTTAGCTGAAGAAAAAGATGTATTATTTCAATCGTTATGTCGTCAAACTGAAAAATTAGAAGATTCACGTACCCAAATTGGTACATTACAAGAATTATTATTACGTGAATCAAATCCAGCTGATAGTGGTACAACAGAACGTGAACAAAAATTATTAGATTTATTGAAAAATGCCCAAGAGGAACGTGAATGTTTATTAATTAAACAAGAAGAATTAAATTCCGATTTAAATGAATTACGTATGTCAATTGATAAATCAAATATTGAAAATAATCGTTTACGTGAACGTATTAGTTTAATGGAATCAACAATGGATGCAACAACAGCTGAACGTAAACAAATTGAATCACAATTAATACAAGCCAAAGAAGATAGTTCGGAAAAACATATTGAAATAAATCGTTTATCAACATTATTAGATAATGCCAGATCGAAAATTGATGAATTAGAACAAGATCGTGCTATGGGTGATAAATCTGATTTAGGTGAATTATTAGATGTTGCTAGACGTGAAAAGGATATATTAGAAGCACAAGTTGCATCATTACAGGAGCAGGTCTCAAAAAGTCATTGTGAAATACAAAAACTTAAAGATCAATTATCTGGTATTACAGAAGAATGTAAAGTTGCACGTAATAATGCTAAATGTGCATTATCTGATTTAGAATATAAATGTGAACAATTAAAAGATGAAAAAAATAAATTATATACAGATTATCAATTATTACAGGATAGTGCAAATGAGTTACAGGTAATTATAAAATTGTTTAATTCGATTTTTAAGAGTGAAATTCTAAATTTCAAATTTTTTTCAAAAGGTACAATGTAAATGTCATTTGGAAGATAAAGCACAACTTGAAAGTTTATTGTCAGAAACTCAAAGACATTTGGGTGAAGCCGAACGTATGCTAGCTGAAAAAGAAGAAAGAATTCATGATGAAATTAAATTAAGAAAACAAGAGGTTTGAAAATATCTTACTATGGAAATTTAGTTTTGGAAATTTAAATATGGAAATTTAGTTATAATTAAATTTTCTTGGTATTTTTTTAGGCTGAAGAATGGGAACAATTCCAATCTGATTTATTAATGACGGTTAGAGTTGCAAATGATTTTAAGACTGAAGCACAAATAGCACGTGAACAACTTGTCATGGATAATAAAACATTAAGAGAAAAAATTCGAATGTTAGAAAATCAAATTGAAAAATTAAATAAACGTAAGTAAAATAAATAGAAATTTTTAATAATTCAAATTTATATGTAAGAATTTTGTAAAGTAAAATAATTGCACGTATAATCGGGGTAAATTAAGTAAATAATAATCTAAATTTTGTGAATAATTTCAATTATTTAAAAATCTCTAGAATTTGAATCAGATGCTAATAATTTCTAAATTTTCATATTATTCAATTCAAATAACAAAAAGATCAATTTTTTGATATTCTGAAAAAATAAATAAAATTATCAGTTTCTGATTCACAAAAATTAATAATAATTTAAAAAAAAAAATATTAATGCACAGAATTAATTAATTAATTAATGCACAGAATTGGATTTAAAACATCACCAAATTGATTCACCACAATCCCAAATTCCTAATGCATGTTCCACTACTATTTTAAATACAACAAGTACACATACTAATAATCCAACTGATGATTTTTTAACACAAGTTGAAAAATTACGCCAAGAAATTAATACTTTTGGTAATAATACAAATGAACGTTATACGATAACAAATTCAAGTGAAAATTTATTACCAAAAATTCGACAACAATCTGATTTATTACGTAATCGTCGTGATTTAACACGAAATAAATCATCAGCTTTAAGTATTGAAGATATTGATATAGCATTGAAAAAACAACAAAATCTTGATGATAATAAATTAAATGAAAATATTTTTGAAGATTTACCACCATTACCATTAAGTGCACCACCATTAAAATCAATTCTATTAAATAGTAATGAACAGATTTATAATGAATTTTTTACATTTTCACAAAGTACACAAGATTTAAGTCAACATAATGATGAACAGCAACAAGAAATTAATACTCATAAAAATAAAAAACGTAATATATTTGCTTCAAAAAGTACTGATGATTTATTATTACAAGATATTGATGGTATAAAACGTTCAAAGAAAAATATTAAATTAAAATATCGTCAACAAAGTCGATCACATGAAAATTTAATTGATAATAAAGAATTTCATATTTTACAAAAAACACCAATACCATTACCACGTTTAAATAGTTTAGTTAATGTTGAAAATATTGATGAAAAAAATAGTGAAATTTTAAATAAAATTGTTTATGTATTAGATAAACAGACAAATGAATTTGTATTGGAAAAATCAATTAAAAAAATTGATGTAGAAAAACCAATTCCACAAAAACGTTCTTTAGTTTTGGAATTAAAAGATGAACCAATTTATGAAAATTATAAACATATTATTTTAACTAAAACTAAATCACCACAAAATAAATCACCAACAATAATTACCGATAAATATCGTAAGTGACAATGAAAAATAATAGTCTGATCAAAAAATTATAATAATATTTTTATATGTCATTTTGTGGGCTTCGTGTATTTGTGCATGTAATGTTTATGTCTTTCGATGCTTAGAGTTATTCATTATATTCGTTATACTGTTTGCTTTTTAAATAGTTTACTAAAATATTACTTTTAAATTAATCCCTAAATCACTATTTATTTTTTACATTTCCAGAAGTTACAACATCAGTTGAACAATCTGCTCAACAATCATTATTATCAACAGTACAACAAGAGATGGCAGCACGTCGTCAAAAAGTTGGAATATCACGTCAAGACTCTAGATTATCTGTAAAAAGTTTAATCGAGAGCATTGAAAATGTTAATAAACAAGTAAAATTTAAATAAATGTTGAACATTAATTTTAATATATTTTTCTTTTTGTGTAATTTTTTCCCACAAAAAATTTAGACTAAAGCAAATGGTGGTAGTATTGGTAGTGGTAATGGTAGTTGTGGTGATCGTAATTCACGTTGCAGTTCAACATCAAGTTTAAATAGTTTAACTACAGAAGGTTTGAATGGTAATTGTACTGGTCAAATTAATAATAATAACAATCAACTGCAACAAAATGGTAATTGTAAAAATCATGTGAATAATGATTGGTCTGAAAATGTAAGTGTACTCAATATTTTGAAGTCATTGTAAAAATTTATCTAATTTTTTTTTAAATGTTTTTATGATGTTTCCAGCTTCATACACCAGTTGTAACTGGATTAACAGCAAAAAGTCCTTTACGTGAACAACAACAAACAGCTGGTACAAATATTAATTTAACATTAAATGGTGGTCAAAAAAGTATAATTACAGGTGAGCGTGAGCCGAAATTTGTTTGAATTTTATAAGTTATACATTTTTATTATAGTTTTTTTCTTCTTTTTTTTATTATTAATTAATTTGATTAAAAAAAAAGTTCATAAAAAAACATTTTCTTAAAAATTGTATACTAACATTTCTTTCTTATTTTCAATTTTGTTAAATTTAATTTTAATTAAAATAACGAGAATATTCTAAAGAATTAAATTAACATATTTTTTTTAATATATATAAAAAATAATTTTGTGAAAAAAATAAATATTTGAAATCGAATTTTTATCGGAATTTTTCTTTTTTTCTATTCTAAGAATAAATTTCATAATTAATCGCTGTATATTTATCATTAATTTTTAAATTTATGTTTGCTTTATATATAAAATTTGGAAATTAAAGAGAAAAAGTATAATATTCAACTCAGATTTAAATATCGTAATTATTGGCAATTAAATTAATTGCTAAAAAGAAGGGAAATTGGTTAAATATTTCGAAAAAAGTGTGTTTTAGTTAATATCAAATGATCGCAGTAATGTATTAATTCTTTCTATTGGTATTTTGACTATCAAGACAGTGAAAAATCGACAAATTTAGCTTAACCAAATGCTCCTTCTGTCGACTGGTTGCTGTCTCGATTAAGCTACCATAAAAAACGAATAAAAACATTGCAGTACTGCGATCATTTGACGTTAACGAAAACGGCCATAATTCATCTCGTATAGACTTATGAGTATCAAATACTAATCAACTCGGACTAAAATAGTTTTTTTAGCTATGCACAGAATTGGAGTTTTTAATTTAGATACCTAATATCTTCTAGAGTATTTAATTTATTTAAATTATTATTGTTTTTCTATGTGTGTTTAATGCTTTATCTGTTCGGCCGTTTTATTTGTTTCAAAATTATCATTTAAGAATTTATATCCTCCTTTTGCCTAAAATGCTGTTGCGTGATATTCATTAGCCAACAGTTTTTTATCAGAAAATTTTTTTAAAGTTACTCGCATAATTTACAATTAGGAAAATTCTTTATTTCAAAAATTAATTGTTTCTGATGAAGAGTAGAGTAAATGAATCAAATTTTGTATGGGCTCTAGGGCTAATGAAATGGAAAAAGGACTTTTTTTTAATAAAAAAAAATCTGAGTTGAAATATTTATTCTTCTTTTAAATTTCTTGTAAAATTTCAAAATTATTACATAAACACAAAATATATAATTTCATTTAAATGTTTTTCATTATTATTAATTAGTTTTTAAAATGTATTTTTTGATCATAAATCATATTTTTTTTTAATTTATGTTATTTTTATCTCTCTTCTTTTTTTTTCTCTTTTACAATATACAAAAAAAAATTCATAAAAATTCGTTCGTCTATTTTATATATTACAATTCGCTCATCGCTTTTAAAATATGCTATAAAAATCTGAAATATCAAAAAAAAAAAAAATCATTTCTATATATTTTTGTTGGGTTTGAAACTGTCGTCTAAAAAAAAAACTTGTGTCCTTTGATATAAAAAAATTTCCCAAAAAAAAAAATTAAAAATATTTAAAAAATTGTAAACAAAAAAAATGAGCAGATTTTGGTAAACAAAATATTAAACAAAATGGTGGAATAATGTTGTTAAACAACAACAATAATAATAATATTTTAAATAATAATTCAAATACAACAATCATCAACCACAACAACCATAATCACAACAACAACAACAACAACAACAATATTAATAATAATAATAATAATAATAATAATCTACATGGTCGCATTATGAAACAAGCAACTGAAGAATCAAGCGTTGTATCGTCAATGTTCTCACAGAAAACAATGGATTCATTTGTACGTCGGAATAGTTCGTCTGGTGATTTAAGTACGTTTAGCGTTTTTAAATAAAATTAATTTTTAATTTAAATTTTTTTCTGTTTTATTTTTATTAAAATATTTCGTATATATTTTTGTTTTTTTTTTTATTTAATTTTCTACTTATTTAATTTTAATAATTTATTATTGTGTTTTATTTTTTATGTAAAATGATTTTTTTTTAAATTCACATATTTTTTTAGTTTTTCATATTTAAAAAAAAATGAAATATTTAAAATTGGTTAGTTTTTTGATATATTGTGGAATTATTAAATTTTAATCTGACAAATTTCTTCATTAAAATTTTCACAATTTGTCACCAAAAAATTATATCGTTTCTGTAAAGCCGCGTCCACATTTATTTAACCGAACGAACGAAGGTTCAAGGTTCATTCCGTTCGGTGAGAAAGAGAATAGTAAGCAAATGACAAGCGAACCGTTCGCTCGTTCGTTGTACTTGCGCTTGCGAATGTTTAGTTGGTATAAATTTGTAATGTTAATAACGTTCGTTCGCTGGCGATCCAGCAAAAATGGTTCGACAGCGCACGAAGTCCATCTAAGGTTCGTTCGTTCGGTATATGTGGACGCGGCAAAGAAGATTTTTTTTTCAATTTGTGCTGAACTGAATTTGTGAATTTATTAACACATTTCTCTATTATAGCTTTCTGTAATCCCTAAAGAACTTACTGATAATAAACAACTTTTTCAATGACTTAGTGATAATAATTAATTAACTAAGTCACTCATATCTTATTAGAAAAATTTCTCAGTATAATTTATTAGAATTTATCCTCTAAATTTGACCAAAAAATTAATTGCATTAAAATTTATTTAACACCAGAATTGCATAAAATTCTTCTAAATTCCCACAATATATTTTATTTCCAATCAATTCAAAATATAGTTTAATTTTTTTTTATTTATCGTTTAATTAAATATTTTCAATTTTCACTGCACTTGCAAATATTAAAAAAAAAACATTGTAGTTTATTTAAATTAAAAATTAAATCAATAATTTAAAATTTCTTATTTATGGGAAATTAAAGTTTTTTTTCTATTTTAATATTTTTCCCCCATAAAAATAAAACCTTTCCAATTTTTTATTTTTTGTGAAAATAATTTAAATTTTTTAATTTATTTAATTTTGAATTAATAACGAATAAAATATAATTTTAAATAATATATTTTTTTTTCTCTAAATGTTGTAATTTTTAAAAAAAAACAAAATTGTGGTGTTGGTTGTTGTTGTTATTACTTAATTAATGTATAAAATATTTTAATGTATAATTTTTACTTTTAAAAAAAGCACTTAAAAAACCAAAAATTAAAAACATTAAAAATGTCAAAATAATAAAAAACACAAAAACTAATTTTTATTTTAGCAATTTTTTAATTTTCTATAATTTTTTTCCCAATGAAAATAATATTTTTCTTAACACTTTAAAATTTTGTCGAAAAAAATAATAATCAATTTTTTTAATGATTTGGTGTTTTTTATCGATAAACTAGTTTTAATTATGTACACAGTTTCAGACACATTATAAATATTAATTAACAATATAAATTTAACAATAATTATTCATTTTAATTAATAATATCTAAAATCGGGGGAGTAGAAACTTTGAAAAATTTTAAAATCAATCATTAAATATAATTTTTTTTTTAAAATAGATATTGTTTTCATTAAATTATTCTATGGTTGTCCAGTAATCACATAATTTATATTACTGAGATATTTAATTAAATAGATTTAAATATAAATTAATAAAAAATTATAATTAATGATTCACTTTTAAGATATTCTATAATAGAATAATTATTATCTCTTAGAAATAATGATTACTCAAAAAAATTTTGTTATGCATTAATGTTTATTTATAGCTTCGTTCAATTAAAAATCTATTTAAGCTTTCTATAAAAAATTTATTAAAATTTTTTTTTTTTATTAAAATTAATTTATTTTTACATATAACTTTTTCTACAAAAAAATTATAGGTGAAAGAAAGGATCCATTAAATGCATTAGTTAAAAATGGTGGCTCAAAACGTAATGCATTATTAAAATGGTGTCAAAATAAAACAGTTGGTTATCGAAATATTGATATAACTAATTTTAGTTCATCATGGAATGATGGTTTAGCATTTTGTGCAATTTTACATTCATATTTACCCGAAAAAGTACCATATGATACATTAGGTCCAAATAATAAAAGACGTAATTTTTCATTAGCATTTGCAGCTGCTGAATCAGTTGGTATATCAACAACATTGGTAAGAATTTTATAATTAAATTAATTTTATAGTATAAATATAATTTATTTATTAATTTATTTATTTTTAGAGTATTAATGAAATGTGCCAACAAGAACGACCCGATTGGACACAAGTAATGGCTTATGTTACAGCAATATATAAACATTTTGAAGCGTAATACATACACAAAAAAAAAAAAATTTGAATAAAGAATACGAAATTTTTTAATTTAAAATTAAAAAACACATTTTTGAAAAATGAGAATAAGAAGATGAAAAAGGAAAATCTCAAAAATATTAAATTTATAATATAATTATTAATTAATTTTTTAGTTTTTATTTGTTAAAAAGTTTGAGTTATTTATTTTATTATTAGAAATTTTTTTTTTAGAATAGTTTTTGTGTATACAAAAAATTGAAACACAAAAAACAAATTATATCTTTATATAAGTTAAAAACAGAAACTAAAAATATTACATCCTCCTAATCATATTTAGACACAATTTTCTTCATTATAATTAAAAAACTTCATAAAAAAAAAATTAACTGCTAGTCAAATTTTTGCTAGAGTTTCTTTTTTTTTTTTTAAAAATAGTATAAATATTTAAAATGCTTTCCTTTTATTCCTTCATTTTACATTTTCCCCTATCAAATTATACAAAGGAAAAATGTCCGTTTTAAAAAATAAAAAAAAAGTGATAAAAATAATTAAACAAGAAAATTAAGATAATAAAGAAAATGATGTAAAATTAGAAATTACAAGAATTAAAATAAAATAAAATTATATATTTTGCTTTAAATTATTTTCAATATTATATAAAAATAAAAATAATTATATATTTTTTGTCAATCCCTAAATAAGACTGTTATAGACACTATAAATATTTTTTAGAATTATAAATAATAATAATAAAAGAAAACTTTAAAATTAACAACCAATTTTGATCACAAATTGAAAAAAAAAAATTAATCAAAAAGAGAAAATTTCAAATTGATATGAAAAATAAAAATTATATAATATATATTTTATTACAAATGAAAAATAAATTAAATTAGATTAAATTAATTAATAAAAAAACAAGGAAGATTGAACCACAAAAAAATAATTCAATAAATAAATGAATCAAAAAGAAAATTTGTAAAATTGTGACGTAAAAAAATTAATATACTTTTTTTTTTTTTTTAGAATTTAGAGATTTGTGAAAAATTAAATAAGATAAAAATATTATTATATATTATTATATTTACGTAAATTTGTAGAATAAATAAAGGAATGAATTTAAAAAATATATATATGCTGTTTTATTGACATACTTGTGAATCTGGATTTAATGAATCATTAAGAAAATTAAGAAAATCAACTTTAATTGCTACTTCATTCTTCTAATAATCATAAATTCGACTAGAAACTGGTTGTTCTACAGCCAACAAATCTTTTGTAATCATTGGAGATGAATTGTACAAAAAATTTTAATTATATGAAATTGCTTCTATATCAAATCAAAATTCAGGATTGAATTCATCTTAAAAACCAAGTAAATAATGTTCTTCTTTTTTTCTTCATTTTTATTTATTTATAAAATTTTAACGTTAATATAAAATATTTACATTTAATTATATATTTGATTAAATATTTAGTTTTCTTCAATTGGTGGCCAAATTAATGAAATCTGTGTGATTTGAATATCATATAATAAATCTACATATTGTTGTAATAAATCTATAAAAAAAATCAAATTAATATAATCAATAATAATTAAATTAAATTTAAATTACATTTTGGATTCGTTTTCCAGACATCTAATAGTTTGTGTTTTGAATTGATTTGTTTAGATAAAATAGCTTTAGTAAAATTTGCAACAAATTCATTTAAATTAGACCAACTTTTTGTAATCGAAGATGGTGTTGTTTTAAGTTTATTTTTATATTCTAATAATTTTGGAAATGCATCACCATTTAAAAAGAACATACCAAAATATCTGTAAAAGTTTCGATATTTTGTTTTAAATAATTTTATATTTCGAAAATAATTGAAAATTTATAATATACCTGCAAGCTTTTTCATCTAATGGCATTTCAATTTCAGTTAATGGTATTGGCCATGCAGCTTTACCAAATGTTGCTTCAACATAACAATATATTTTACCATCTAAATTATTATATTTCGGTGCTGGATCATCTTTAACTGATAAAATATTACACATTTTTGGAACATATGTTAATAACCATTCTGGTTCAATTGCGGTACAACCACGCATAAACATTTTTGTCGTTTCACCATTTTGTAATTCATAAACCTCTTGATAAATTAACCATTCGGGTAATTTTTGTTTGAGTACTGAAGATGAATGCATAAAAACTGGTTCTTCCATATTCGAACAATTATATGCCATTTTTAATTTACGTCGTTTATCTTTATCTGTAATTTCTTCTAATGATAATTTTCTAGCAACATGATCGCCCATACCAGTTAGTAAAATTTGTCGTAAATATTTTGCTTGAATATCAGTAGGTGGATCCATTTTTGGATCAACGAAAAGTTTTACATTCGGTAGATTTAAATTAATTTCATTCGTAAGTTGGATACGAAGTTTACGAATTTCGGAAATTGCTTTAATTCGAAGACCATTTTGTTCACAAAATTCTATCAATTTTCCTTAGAAAATAATTAAAATTTTATAAAGTATAAAAAATTTGAAGAAATTAGCTAATTACCTTCTGATCCAGCATATTCTGATGCTCCAACAGCTTTTAATAGTACCATAGGATCACCTAATAACAATGAATTACCAGTTCCAGCCCACTTTCTTCTTTTCGTATACCATTTCGAATTGACATTACCACTTCCTTCTTCATCAAAACTTATTTCAATTAAAACTTCTTGTACTGAAAGTGCTGCCACCATACAAACAGTATATGGTAATAAATTTTTTTGATGACTTAATGCCAACATTTTACCATAACGTGGTGCAACTGGAAATGCTGAAATTGCTTGTCCTAAAGGCGTTACTTTAGCAACATTTTCTTTAAGTAAATTTCCTTTCATCTTTCCTTCATTATCTTCTAAAGCTCCCAATATAATTAAACGTTTCTCTGCTGTTTCTAATTGAGTTAAATCAGGTGCTGATGGAAAAGGAAAATTAACAACTTTATCTATTCCCATACATTTCATTTGAAGCATTAAATCATCAACAGGTTTTTTCTGTATATCGGGTGTAGAGAAATCTTCAAAATCATTTACAAATACAGCACTTGAATATAAACGATAACAATGACCAGCACTAACACGACCAGCACGTCCAGATCGTTGATTTGCCGAAGCTTTACTTGTATATGTAACATAAAAAGCACTTACACCAGTTATTTTATCATAAATTCTAGTTTTTTGACGGCCAGAATCAACAACATATTTAATATTTGGTATTGTTAACGATGTTTCAGCAATATTTGTACTAACTACACATAAACGACATCCTTCCGGTACAGGATTAAATACTTTAGCTTGTTTTTCAGTTGATAATAATGAATATAATGGTAAAACCCATAATGGTTCTTTATTTTTATTCAATTCTGAATTTTCTAATTCATCAAATTCATCATCTGAATCTAATTCATCATTATCGTCGTCCATGTTATCAGCATCATTATCCTCAATATCTAATAAATCAGCTTCAGTATCATCTGATGGTAATTTATAATTATCTAAATTTATTTGTGGTAAATTTGTAATTTGTTCAGCTAATTTTTTTTTAGATTTTTTTATATTTTTTATAGCATGTTTAATATCAAATTCTTCATCATTTAAAAGTTCTTGTTTTTTAACGATATTTTCCGTAAATATTAAATTATTTATATCTTTGATTGGAAATGATTTTCTTAATTTACGAACTAAATTATTAACTTCTTGTTGGCCAGTTAAAAATACTAAAATTCCACCTTCTGGTAATTTTGAATGAATTTTTATTATTTTTCTATATGCTTCTTTAACATAATCGTCGGGTGTATTTCGTTGAAAATGTATTGTAACTGGAAATTGACGTGCTTCAACTGTTATTACTGGTGGTGGTATTTTAAATAATTTTGTATTTAATGTAAAATCTTCAACTCGCAATGTGGCCGACATAATTATTAATTTTAATTGATTACCTTTTTTATTACGTAATGGTACAATTCTTGATAATAAACCAATTAATATATCTGTATATGAACTACGTTCATGTGCTTCATCTAATATAATAACAGAATATTTTTTTAATAAAAAATCACTTTCAATTTCTTTTAACAAAACACCATCAGTCATAAATTTAATTTTTGTTGAATCTGTAACATTACCTTCAAAACGTATTAAATATGAAACAATTTTTTCGGATAAATTCATTTCAGTAGCAACACGTTTTGACATTGATATAGCTGCAACACGACGTGGTTCTGTAATACCAATTAATTTATTTTCAGCATAACCAGCTTCATATAAGAATTGTGGTATTTGTGTTGTTTTACCACTACCAGTTTCACCAGCAATTATAATTATTGAATTTTCTGTAATTATTTCCATAATTTGTTGTTCTTCAGCTAGAATTGGTAATTTAAGACGAGCAGCTTGAATGTGTGGATCACGTTCAACATGAATATAAACAGTTGGTTTTGATGGTTGTTTAATTTCATTTTTAATTTCTGGTTTAATTTGTTCCTTTTCTATTTTTGGTTGTGGTTTTGTTTCAAGAGTTTTTGATTCAATTACTTTAGTTATTGGATTTTCTAATTTCTCTTCTACCCATCCTTGATTTTCTACTTTAGTTAATTGTTTTTCATTTTTATCATCATTTACAGTTTCATCACTTTCATCATCGTCACTATCACTACTTTCATCGCTTGGTTCTAAACCAATAACATTTAAATCTTTAGTTTTTCTTTTTCTATTATTGTCATCCTCATCATCACTACTTCCAATTTCTGTATATCCAGCAAGTAATGCTAATCTTTTACGTTTACTTTTTCCAGCAATACTACTAATTCGTGTAATTTTCTCATCATTATCATATTTTTTAATTTCTCTTACTAATTCTAAATCTTTTTCTAATCTTTGTAAATTTTTAACACCTAAAGTTTGTGCTTTACTAATTGATGTATATTGTTTAAGTTCTTCTGTTGGAATTTGAACTGCTGCTAATGCATTTAGTAATTCAGCTCGCTTAAATATATTTATTTAGTATAAAGTTAAAATTATTTAGAAATTATTTTATACACTTACACCTTCTTTTTTCTTCTTTTTATCGACAATTTTTTCTAAATTTTTACGTTGTTTTTTCGATAGAATTCTTGTAATTGGTGCATTTTTTTCTTTAATTATTTTCGTTTTACGTTTTTCTGATGGTAATACTAAAGGATTTGCTTCATCATATCCACCATATTCACCTTTAAAATCGATTTTAATCTAAAAATTGAAATGTTATTCGGCTGAGCGCAAAATTTTTTTTTTATATTTTAACAAAATTACATCTTGGATTTTTGAATTATCTATAAGACGATCAGGATTTAATCTAGCTTTTGCATTGAATCGTTTTTTACCCATATTTTAATTTATTTTTTTATTTCTTCAATGAATACAGAAATACAATATTAAGAATTTTCAAATTTATTTACATCTCCATACTGAGAAAAACTACATTTGACATTTAGTACTGTCATTAAATGCACGTGGTCTGTTTATTTACCAATGAAGTTGGTTGTGTTTAATTGTTTATTTACATAACCCAGAGAGAACTGACGTATATACAAACGCGTAGGTACTCTACTCTGTTGGTATCGAAATGACAATATATTGTTTAATCTTTGGTATCGTAACAATTTGTCGAAAACTATAAATAACGAAATAGTTCATTAGTCGGATAATTTTACGTTTGAATCGCTTGCTTTGGTTTGACCCACATAAAGTAAATAAATGAGATGCCTAGCAAAGTTACAAGTCTGGTATCCACTATCTTCAATCAAATTCAAGAGCACGTACAAAAGACAATCGAACTTAAAGCCATATTCGAAATTCAATTAAATTTAAAATATTTTTTTAACTTTTCTGAAACTTGAAAATTAGACGTACAATCACAATAAATTAATCATACAAAATAAAATGTGATTTCATATCTGGTAATTATTTATTCTTAGACTAATTTTTTTTTTCTTTATTGAATGTTGTACAATATAGTAAAAATATTTAAAACAAAAACAACTATCTACAGCTAGAAAAATAAAATAAAATAATTTTTTTTTTTGGATAAAGAGAATAAAATATAATTTTTTTTCAAATTTTGTGATTTTCTTAAGGCAAAAATAATTCACTTTTTTTGTGTGAAGCAGAAATAATTCAATTTTTATGTTATTTTGTTATATAAATAATTTCTGTTTTCACAATCTAATTTGATTACTATAAATTCTTTTATATGTATAAAACAATATGCTCCCATTTCCCTCAGATTGCCTTAAAAAAAGTGTAAAATATAATACAAAATTTGATTTATCGTGCTAATTGTATAATTAATGCTGCACACATTTCAAAAAATTCCATTGTATGATGACCAGTTGGTTGATGTGGCATCATCCCACTAGTTTGTAATGGTGGTGGTGTTAAACTTTCCATTATAACATCATCGCCTTGTTCAACTTCATCATTTGTTAATGATTTAAAATCAAGTAAATAACTTTTTGCATCAACTTGATATAATTGCAATGACATTTTTGCATATTTTCCAGAACTTTTATTATGACGACGTACACGTACATGAAATGGATTTATTATTTTCCATTCATAATCCAATGCTTTCATTGCACGATATACTTCTAACATAATATCATTTGGTTTACTTTGTGATCGTATACCCAAATGCCATTTAGCTCGTTTAACTGGTGTTCCACGATTTTTATCTTGAAATGCACCAGGGGCAATTGTTGTTGGTCCGGCATTTGCTAAAACACGTTCACGTAATGGTGCAATACGTTCTGGATGTGGACGAATTGAACTTGGTCCACTACTACCAGCACTGCCAACAGTTATAGGCGGTGTATGTGTTACCATTGGTCCATGAATATCATGTTTTTCACTTGGACTATAATTAACTGGTGGAGGACTACCAGCTACAAAGAAATCTTTTATTTCAGCTCGGGCAGCTTCATCAGCAAATCGTTGATTATCAATAATTAAATGATATGCAATAGCTAATTGATCATGTGGATCTCCGCTTAATAAAGCATTATGTACTTCAGTTTCTTTAACACCAAATTTATCGCATACCTCACTAACAGCATATGTATCAATAACATTACTATCTTGTTCAACCGATGATGGAAATAAATATGTTGGTAAATCTTTTTGAAACCATTCATGTTTTTTAATTTCTTCAATTGTAGCACGTTTTAATGGATCAACTTGTAACATCTGACATACTAAATTTACAACTTGTTTATTTAAATATTCTGGTATTGGAAATATACCAGATTTAATTTTACGAAATAATGTTGGTACATGTTCATCATCAAATGGTAATGTACCACATAATAATGCATATAATATAACACCACATGACCAAATATCAACTTCAGGTCCAGCATAAAGTTTACCTGAAATTACTTCAGGTGCAGCATAATTTGGTGAACCACATGATGTACGTAAAAATTCACCATCTAACATCATATTTGATAAACCAAAATCAGCAATTTTTACATGCATATTATGATCTAATAGTAGATTTTCTGGTTTTAAATCACGATGAACAATCATATGACGATGACAATAGTCAACACCAGATATAATTTGTTGAAAGAAACGACGTGCTTCATGTTCTTGTAATTTACCATGTTTAACAATATAATCAAATAATTCACCGCCACTCACATATTCCATAATCATGAAAATATCTGTAGGTGTTGAAATTACCTAAAACAAACAAAATTATAGTTATAATATGAAATTATATTAGATTGAAATCTAAAAGAATTTAGTCAATAAAACTAAAACCATTTCGATTTTAAAATTAATTTTAAATTTGATTTCAAAATTAAATTGCATATTATTGAAAAATCAAAAGACTTTCTAGATTTAAATTTCTGTAATGTTTATCAAGCTTTTGTAATAAGTTCTACATATTAAAAAACGCAACCATAAAGTTATCCAAAACCCGGAAACAGAGTTAACAAAAAATGCTTTGTTGACAAATAATTCTAATGGAAAACATTTTTTTTCAAAAAAAAAACAAGAAATCCTTGAATAAAATAATCATTTCTAGTTTTCCTCTTTCCCATACATACCTGATACAATTTAATTATATGAGGATGACGAAAAAGTTTTAAATTTTGTATTTCACGACGAATTTTTCCAACAACATCTAAACTTTTAATTTTCTGTCGATTCAATATTTTTACAGCAACTTTATGTTTTGTCAATTGATGTTCACCAATTTTAACTTTACCAAATGTACCAATACCTAATGTTGCTCCCAATGTATAATGTCCAATTTTAACAATTGGCTGGGCACCAGATGGACTACCATCCTGCTGCCTATTAAATGGAATTTGTCCTTGTGACATTTTTTTTTAATTTTAATTGACGATTAGTAAAAAAAAAAGAAAGATGTATTGAAGAATTTTAATTTTAAAAGTTACGACGAAGTTATAGATTTGTCAAGATGGAATTTTTTTTTATTACACTTTTTTCGGATTTATTTTACTTGTGTTCCTTGGATTTTGTGTATTTTTAGTATTTTGTAAAAACACATTTGAAATAATTTTAATTTGATTTAATTTAGTTTTATTAATTAAGCAAATAAAATTTTTCGATTAATTGATTTGTTTTTTTAGTTAATTTTCACAATTCTTTTTTTCTTTCGTTATCTTTCTTTGAATGTCAAATTTTTTTTTATCGAAGTGACATTTTATATGTCATCATAAATTGACATATTAATGGTTGCGTTCAGTTCAGATGGTGCTTTTTTCATGCAATGGAATGCATTATTGTATTATATTAAAAGCTTCAGTAGCGACAATAAAATTAGTAACGGAAATTATTTAAAAATATTATACATATTATAAATTTATCCTATTTGAAATTTTATTAGTTTTCTAAGATAACGTTACGATCTTCTGAGCAGACAGAACCCAAAACTCATTGATCAAATCTATCAATTACTATCGCAAAAATATTAAATACAAAAAATGCTCTAAAATATTCATTTTCAGTGATCAAAGAATAAATATATAATATGTATATAGAAACTGCAAAATGAATGATAAATGTTGCTTATTTTTATTCTCAACAGCAAATAGACTCATAAAAAATGTTGCTGAACAACCAGCAACATGTTATTGGAAGTAATATCACATCCTAAGCAATAAAATTTTGGTTTGGTCGTAGTATGAAATTTATTCTTAATATTTTTGCTTTAAATTGGGCAAATTATAAGATTTTTCCATTTTGTTTGGATAGTTTTATTATAACTAAAATTTGTCTATATTGGAGCTTTTTGATTTTTTTCCGAAAATTTTTTTTTCCCTTGCAATTTTTTGGCATAAAAAATCGACATTCTCCAATATAAGTAAATTTGGTGTCTATGGACGAAGAATTTTAATTATACTAAAAATATCCAAACCAATTCCAAATAGCTTTTAATTTGCCCAAGTTATAGCAAAAAAACTTGAAAAAAAGTCTGCAAAAAGGGACCCCACCTTCTCGATGTTCTAATTTACTCAATTTTTAATATACAATAAAAAATCATAGCGATTCTGAAAATAGAGATTTCAATCTTTAATTTCGTATATAGATCATTAATATCAAACGAGTTCTTCTGAAAATAAAAACAAAATTTCTAGTTTTTTAAACAAAATTTATTCTATAGATTGAAATTTATATAAACATTAATTTATTTTTATTAATAATTCAAAATATTATTTTAAATTTAACAATTCTAATTTTTCGTAACGAAATAATATATAAACTATTATCCATTTTTACATCAAAAATTCATTAGCTTTTAAGACAAAATTAACAATATTAATTTTTTTTTTTCAAAATATTACCTAAAGATTTTTCTTCAAACATATATTTTATATTATTATTTTTTTCGAAATTTCAAATTAATACCATTTTTCGATTTCAATACCATTCCTGCTATTAATTTTAATTCTTCATTTGGATTTGATAAAATTATTTCATATTTATTTAATATTTTCATTACAATTGTTTTCATTTCTAATAATGCAAATTTTTGACCAATACAATTACGATGACCAGCTGAAAATGGTATATAACTAAATGGATGAAATAATTCATCAATTCCAGTTGATATATTAAAACGTTCTGGTATAAATTTTTCACAATCTTTAAATATTTCTTCATTATGACACATACCATAAATAAATATTGATGCATTTGTATTTTTTGGCATATGAATATCATTAATTATAGTTTCATTCAATATTTGTCGACCTAAAATTGGTACTGTTGTATGTATTCTCATTGATTCTTTAATAACTAAATCTAAATATTTTAAATTATTTAAACGTGATATTGTAATTGGTAATAATTTTTGATTATTTTCATCAGTAAAAATATTTAAAATTTCATTACAAATTTTTTCTTGAATTTCTGGATATTTAGCAATATTATAAAGTAAAAAACTTAATGCTGATCCAGTTGTATCATGACCCTTAAAAATTATATAAATTAAATTATAAATCTTACAAATTTCGTTATTTTTTCAAAATCTTACCGCAAATAGAAATGTATTAACTTCTTCTTGAATTTCTTGATCTGTTAATGGTTTACCATTTACATTTGTTTGTAATAAAATATCTAATAATGCTAATTTCTCTTTTCTACCAAACATTTCATTTATAGATATTTTTTCATTTAAATTTTCTTCAATAAATTTTCTACGTTTAATTATAACTTCTTGGGTTGTCATTTCAGTTATACGAAGACTATTTTTCAATATTTTTGAATCTTTTAATAAATTAAATATGAAATCAATTTGTAACATAGGATTTAACATTCTTTGGTATATTATACGAGAAATGCTAGAAAAAAAAAGAAAAATTTAAATATAAGATGAAAATTAAAATTAATTTTTTTATGTGTTACTTGTGAACTGCTTTAACATAATCAGATTCTGAATTTCCTTGTGCATTCATTTCAATTCCCATGGCAGTTTCTAAATACATAATATTATCATTTTATATTAAATTAAATTATGTATTTCAAAATTACCACAAATAATATCTAAACTACATAGCAATAAATTTGATGTAACTTCAATTGATTCATTGGTATCAAATTTCTTTATTAAAATTTCTGCATGTTTTTCAAAAATTTCAATAAAATCTTCTAAAATGTTAAAATAAAATGCAGGTGTAATTGCTTTTCGTTTAACAAACCAATTTTTTCCTATATTTTTTAATTTCGAAATTAAATATTAAATTTGAAAATATATTTCATATAATTTTTCATATATATACCATCATTATTTGTTAATAATCCATTACCAAGCCATGGTTTTAAAAATTTATAATCATTTGATTTTATTAAATTCATATCTGTTAAAATTTTTTCAGCATATTTTGGTTCATATATAACAACCCATAATTCATTACCAAGCCAAAGTTTATAATAATTTTTATAAGAATTTTGTAATTTGATTAAAGCTGGTAGTAAATCTTAATTAATTTGAATAATTTTATTACAATTATTTTGACATATTACAATACTATTTACTATATATATATATACATATTTACCTTCTAATGATATGGTGTAAAATTCTATGTTACCTAATATTGGAAATGATTTTGGTCCTTGAATTTGGTTACCAATGTCACGACGTTTTTTCATTTTAAACAGATAATAAATAATTAAAATTAATAATATTGAAGTAATAAACATTTTTAAATTATTATATTTATAGTAATTTTAATTTATATTATTATTAAATTATTTTGTATATTAATTGGTAGTTCAATATAACAATTCGAAGATCGAAGAATATCAAGTTGTCAAAATTAATACTAAAAACTTGTTTTTTTTAAAGAAAATAGAAGAATATCAAAAGAAATTTTGAGAGAGACTATAATTCTAGAACTGAGAATATAATATCGAAAATAATTTTGTTTATAAAAGCTCAACTCAATCAGCCACTGATAACAAACCAACACACCAGTATTTAAAACTGAAAAAAAAAATGAGCTAATGGTAAATTATTATTATATTACCAGTTCATATCTTCATTATAATTATAAAGTCAAAGACTGAACTTTATGCTTCTTTCCCAAAGTAAATAATTTATTCAAAAGTAAAGATAATAATAAAAAATTATTAAAATTATAAATTCACTGTCTAAATTTAAATTATGACTAATTCTGCAATACTATATTTAATTTTAATATTTAATTATTTGTGACCGCATGAAATTCTATCGTTAAATTCTAAATCTATAATAATTTAATTTTTTAATTGAAAATCTTTGATTTTCTTACAATAATTATTGTCGAAGGCAATTAATTTAAAATAATTAAAATGTAAATTTCTTAATTTAAAAAATATAAATATGTACTAAAATATAGCAAAAAAAAGCTTTGTATTTAATCAAAATCAATCGCCAATCTACTTGAATTTATTATACATATATGTGGAAAAACTTCAGTAATATTTGTATACCTTTAAAATTTATCGTATTTAGCTATAAGTAAATTGGATTATAAATTATATATTTGCTATTTGAATAATATCAAGTAACGCGTTCAATATATTATTTTAGTTCATTTCTGAATCTTGATAAACAGACACGACGTTACATTCCTATCTCGTATAAAATAGAGAATAATGTTTATAATTTTATTAACAATATTAATTACATTAATAATATATTTTTTAGTTAAATATAAAAAACATTTTTATTTAAGTTTAAAATTAACTGGACCATGGTTTATACCATTAATTGGAACTGTTCAATTGGCCACTATGAAACCAGAAGGTATTATTATATATATTTAATATCCGTGTACATGTACTTAAATATATTATAAATTAAAAAAAGCTGTTTTTCGAACCATTGAGGAATTCCGAAAAAAATATCAACAAACTTTTTATATTTGGTTAGGACCAAATTTATGGGTATTTTTACATACAGCTAATGAATCAAAACAAGTATTAAATAATACAGAATTATTTCGACCATCTAATTTTCAACAATTAAAAATTATAATTGGTAATGGTTTATTATTAAGTTCGGGTAAAAAATGGTTAATACATCGTAAAGCATTAAATCCAGCATTTCATCAAAAAATATTAGAAAATTTTATGGAAACAATATCAATACATTCAAATATATTAATGGATATATTAGATAATAATAAAATATGTGAAATATCTGATTATTTTTTTCATTGTATATTAGATATAATTTGTGGTAAGAATTTATAATATATTTATGTTTTATGATAGACTATATATAATTAATATTTCAATTTGTGTAGAAACTTCAATGGGAGCTGAAGTAAATTCACAACAAAATCCTAATTGTTTATATGCCCAGGCATTTCATGAGTATAAAATAATTTTAATTATATATAATTTAATTGATAATTAATTAAATCGTTTTTACAGTGCTATGCATTTATTATTTGCTAGAATGGTTAATCCATTTTTAGGTTTTGATTTTATCTATAAACGAACATCATCCTTTACAAAATTAACAAATGCCATACGTATTATTCATGAATTAACTAATAAAGTGATTGAAGATAGACGCAGATTAATTAATGTAAAATTAATTGATGATCATGAATCAGATAATATTGGTATTAAAAGGAAAATGGTTTTATTGGATATACTACTAAAAACTGAAATTGATGGAATACCATTTTCAAATGATGAAATTAAAGATGAAGTTAATACATTTTTATTTGCTGTAATACATATTTATAATTTAATTAAGTAATCATTGTAAAACGGAAACATTTTTCTTATTTATAGGGTGTCGATACAACAAAATCAACAATGTCATTTATAGCATATAATTTAGCTAAGTATAAAAACTATCAAGACCAAGTTCGTAATGAAATATTAACAAAATTATCAAATAAAAATATTATCAATTTAGATGATTTAAAAGAATTAAAATTATTAGATCAATTTATTAAAGAATCACAAAGAATTCATACAACTGTACCATTAACAGGTCGTCAAGTATGTCGTGATATTAAAATTGGTGATCATATTTATCCAAAGGATACAACATTATGGGTTAATATGTATGGTTTATCACATGATCCAAATATATATAAAAATCCATTTGAATTTCAATTAAATCGTTTTGATGGTAATCAAGATATACAACCATATACATATTTACCATATTCAGCTGGTTTACATATTTGTATTGGTAAAAGATATGCTGATATAATATTAAGAGTAATTACAATAAAATTATTGCAAAATTTTGAAATTTTATTACAAAATCCAAATGAAGAACTTAATTTAATATCAGAAATGGTTTTAAAATCAACAAATGGTATTAATATAATATTAAAAAAATTATAATAAAATCAATAAATAATGCGTTTTAATATAAAAATTTATTGAAAATTTAAGTTAAAGTAACAAAAAATAATTTAACAGTTTTTAACAAATCCAAAAATTATTAAATTTTAATTACATAAATTATTTTAATATAAAATTATAATTTTGTCTTTTTTAAGTTTTACTCCCCCCCAGTTAAACAAGGATACGAAATACAACGTGATAATTTTTTCGAAAATGATTTAGTCGTTGTTCTGTAATATAAAACTTTAATTTGAAATTATATCATTCTATATTTTTTAAGATATTTTAATTATGTTAAAAACTTACTCAAATATACGTTCTTGATATTCAATAAAAACTTCTAAACAACTTGTTAATAATTCACTTTCCTTTAATGTTGTATGTAAATCAACTTGTTCACATGCTGTAAAATGAAATACTGTTGGTGTTATTGATACAGCTAAACTACGAGAATTTACAAATTGTAATGGCATATGTGTTAATCTGTAAAAAGAAAGATATGTATATAATTATTTTATATAATTACATAATTCCAACATTTTTTAATTAAATTTTTTACCTGCACAAATGTTTAAAGAAATAACTTAGGGCATCACGATTTTGTTCTGGCAATGATTTAACTAATTTCTTTAAAGCTTCAATTTTAAATGTGTTATTAGCTAATGCTATATATAGTAAAATAAATTAAATATTGTAAATTAGATATTATTTAAATCTAAAATTAAATATGATAAAATTATATTACTTAATTATATAATTAATAAAATTCAAAATTTTAAAATTTACGATGAAAATTAAAAAAACATACTTTCTATAAATTAAATCTTATCTTTTCATACTTATATTATTTAAGATATCTTATCAATTTCAATTAAATTCCAAAATCATATTGATTAAAATATATATTTATAATATATAGATATATACATAATTTAATTTAATAAAAAAAATTTCAATATTATACATATACTTACTCCATTCTCTGTTCGATCCAATAAATGCACGAATTTCAGATATTTTAACTAATGGATTTTTAATTTCTCTTAAAAATAATTTTAATACACCAACTAATGTATGTATATCCTTAATTGTTTTTAAACAATCATAATCATTATTATCAATTGCAAAACGTATTTTTTGTATATCAGCATAATTACCAGACATCCGGTATAAACCTTCTGTTGTTGGTATATATTTAATTTTTAATTCTATTAATTGTATACATTCAACCATAATTTTTGGTATTGTTGTATATTTTTCATGTTTAATAACATTCTCAAGTTCAGTATCAAAACATACTTCATCTATATTACAAAAAAAATTATATAAAATTAATATATGTAATTATAGAAATCTAATAATTAATTAATTTACTTTTATATATATTTTTCTTTTTTAAACTTTCCAATGATGGACGGGATTTAAATAATGTTGTAAACCGCACCCATCGACTTATTTTTCCTGGTATTATATGTTCAGGATTATTTACTATTGTTGGATCTGTTGTAGATGATGATTTTACTACTTGTCCATCTGATAATAATTGATGTGGTGCTATTGTGTGACGTTTTATTAATACATTTGTTATTAATTTTCTTTTATTATCATTTTCATATCGATTTATTTTTAATTCTAATTCTTCAATACGATCAATATATGCATTTAACATTTTATTATAACGTATTGCTTCATTTTCTAAACGTTCAACTCTTAATATTAAATTATTTACAGATTCTGTAGTTGCATATTCAATTTTTTGTTTATGGACAATTACTGTTCGACTAGTATCACTTGAACGATCATATAATAATGAGTCAACTAATGATCTTCTAGCACGCTGTTTATTATGTGACATAATTTCACTTCAATACTATATTTATATTTTTATATATGAATGACCAATTCGGATTGAAAGACGATAAAAAACTGAAACTTAAAAAATGTATATTTTTTTTATTATCAGAAAAAATATTTTGTACTATAATATTATTCTCATTTTGAAATTATTTGGTTACAAAAATAAATAGGAATATGAGTTTATCTATAAAATTGATAAGATTATTCAATCCACTATTATATAAATATATTGTATACAACAAGTATTTGAAAATAAATAAATAATAATATAACACTTATGACGTCATTAATGTGTGTAGTTTGAATATATATGTAGGTATATAATTGAGATTAGTCACTATATATATACATTTTGTTGAGGCAAATTTCATGCCAAATTGTAAATAATTGCAAAACAGAATTTAAAGTAGGTAAAATTGCAATATGGAATTCCAATTAAATTTAATATTAATTCATTTCGTAATTTTTTAGTACACAGTGCCACACACATTTATGAAAAGTCCAAATTAGCAACAATAGTAGAGCTTTAAATTATACTTTTGAAATTTTGAAAATTATTATTTCATATTAGTAATTAGTAGTTACTTAAATTTCTAATCTGTGAAATAGAAAAATCTGTTAATTAATAGTAATACTAATAAAATCTGTGTAATTTTTGCCAACAATTAATTTAATTATTGTTTTTTTTAGAATTTCAAAAAATCATAATTTTATTTAAAAATTTAAAAAAATTTTTGCGGTGCTTTTATAATTGATTACAATTTTTCCACATAGATGGCACACAACGAAAAGCTTTATTAACTCCTCTACTCTGGTAACAAAAATACTAAAAACAGAAACGTCAAAAAAATTTTATTTTTCCCTTTCATAATTCATATATTTTTTTTTGTTGTCTAATGATGTCTAGCACTTCACTTCAATCTCCAAAATAAACAACAACTCAACAGTTTAATTATTATATTCGTATAGCTATATATTTATTTTAAATTAAATTATAGTTATATATATATTTTGTAGTTTCTATACATATGTGAAAATAAGTGAAATTTTTTTTTATACAAAAAATTTGTCGCGTTTTTTTTTTAAATTTTTGTATATACATAGTTAAATTTATTTTTTAAGTTTTCTGTTAGAAAAAAAGTGATATCATATTTTTTATAATATTAAAAAATCTGTGCAATATTTTTCATTTTATAGTTTCTGTTCTCCCCCCACTCAAATGATTTCTATTTACTATTAGTTTACTCATAAAAAAAATAATAATTATAAATTAGCACAATTAAAAATAATTAAAAAAACTTTACTCTGTGTACCTGCTACAAAAAAAAATTTCTAAAAACAAACAAACAGAAAAAATGCCACCGTGGAAAATTCTATTTTCATTTTTCTATTCATTTTTAATAATAATAAAAAATGGTCAAACATTATCAATTGCATCAACAACAACAACATCAAATCTACTAGAAAATGAAGATTTTCTTAAAAATCCACATTATTATAGTAATGATGATATTGCTGATAGTTTTATTAGATTAGAAACACAATATCCAAATATGGCTAAAGCATATACAATTGGTAGATCATTAGAGAAAAAAGATTTAATTGTAATAAGAATAAGTAAAAATATAAATGAACGTAATTTACTAGTACCACTGGTTAAATTAGTTGCAAATATGCATGGTGATGAATCAATTGGACGTCAAATGATTATATATTTAACAAAATATTTATTAAATAATTATGGTAAAATAAATGATATAACAAAATTAATAAATCAAACGGATATACATATAATGCCATCAATGAATCCAGATGGTTTTGCTAAATCAAAGGTAACTAAAAATTTATATTACAATTATTTAAGTAGTAAAGAAATTTGTCGAGTGAAAAACGAAATGTTGTAAGAGTGTTTTAGAGATATTCATCAATTTAGAAAGTAATAATGCCGGAGTCGGAGATGATGAATTAAATAGACTATTACTAGTATCAAAATGATTTTGATCCATAAATCTATTCCTGAAAAATTTTAATTCAAATTCAAAAAATGTTATAAAAATGTTATGTATAATAATTTTTTATATGAAATTTTTTGGAGTTTACAATAATTCGTTTCTCAAACGACAAGTATTTAAATTTTTATATAATTATAATTTACTATATTACAGTTTAAAAGTCACTTTATATTCCTTACCTTAATTAATTTAAAATAATATTTATATAGGTAATATATAAAATTAGATTATAAGTATTACAAAATTCTTGGGATATTTTAGAGACGGTCGATGCCCTAGGGATTTTATGTTTAATTGACCGATTTATTTCCATTTTTTTTGACGCTTTGCTTTCTCTTTAAAAAAATTTTTTTTCTTTCTTTCTGATTTGATTTTTTTTTTGTTTTTTTTTTTTTGGAATTGGAGAGATTATAAATTTTTTTTAAGTGTGACTCTGTATATAAATTGGATTGTAATTTCCTAAGAATTATAAGTATACTTACTTATTCTTGAAAAACATTTTGTTGTCAAGAAATTTACTAACCTACATACACCAAAGATTTATCAAGTCTTTGCGCTTACACATTCTTTTTTTTTATATACGGAATTGTTTTATATTTTGCATTCGCAATCACAAATTTATTATAAATTGTAAGCTATGCTATATATAAATAAACAAGTTCGTCAAGTTTATATATAATTTATAATACCGTATATCAGATGAATCATATTATTATTATTATATAAAAAAATTTTTATGCTGAATGGCATTTTTTTGCATAGTTATCATAAAAAATACATATAACTTTTATGTATAACTGTACATAAAATTCAATTTCATTTAAAATAATATTTTTACTTATCTGAAGAGCTTTAAAAAGAAAACAAAAAATTCGGCTTGATAATAAAAAATTAATCAAGTAAATTAACAACAAAAAATGTTGCGTGAAAAAATGAAGGGAATTTTTTTTAGGTAAGTACCTAAAATGACGACAGAAATTCCCCTAAAAAAATACATAAGAAATATATTTAATAAAACCTTGATTTGACTAAAAATTTAATCATTGAATTAAATAAATTTTTGAATTTGATTTCATGAAACAAAAATTGATTTTCTCTTATCTTTGATTTGAAATTTACTTAATTTCATTTTTTTTATTGATAATTTAGTATTGTGTCTGTTGATGATGTTCTGCTATACTGGTTATTAAAGCATTAAGCATCATCCTGGCACATTTTCCATTTAAAATATTTGAAAAAAGAAAATTGTTACGAATTTTTAGATCATTATTAGAAGCAGAAGAAAAATCTAATTTTTGGGGCAAAATTAATTATTATAATCAATTATAATAGGAGTAGTTATTAATCATTATCGTAAAATTGTTTTTTTAACACTTCAAAATTACATTACACATTAGGTATAATGAAAAAACTTATTTACTTCTAAAGCTTTCATTGTATTAAAAGGAAAATGTCATTTGCGTTAATTTATGATCATTATTTTTTATCATCATTTTTTTTAATGATGATTTTACTTTTGTTAGAATATATTTAAATTATGGCAATATTAATCCTATTTGTCGATATTTTTGTGATCAACAATTTTCATTTAAATTTTAACTAATTTGTAAAAATATTTTCTAACAAAATTTAATAATTTTTCTATAAAATTGTTGGTAAATAATCTTAAGGTAGAATATTGAAATTCTTTAATTTTCCTTTAATGAATTTTTAAATTGATAATTTGTTTGTTATGATGTGGCAATAATAATATTTTACCATAATAATTAGTAAGATAATTTGTATTGCTTTTAGCATTGATTTCACATCAACACAAATTTTATAATTGGGAGACATGTCTAACACAAAAAATAATTCTTAAAAGATTAAAGTAAAAAAAATTTAATATACCCATGTGGGTGAACAACAAAGAAAATATTTTCCTTTTTAATGATGAATTTAAATCTTAAATTAAGCGCCACATTATACAATTTATATTCTATTATCAGTTATAATATTTTTAATAAACAACGTCAACATTTATACAGATAATTATTTTAAACTGCACAACAAAATAAAAATTTTTAATTAAAAACCATATTTATACTATCATCAGTGCTGTATAAGTAATAGTATTTAGATATATATGTATATATACAAAAAAATTCTATTACGAGTCCTATTACATATAACTTAGATTTTAGAATACCAAATTTTAGGTGTATACTGTATATACTTTCATTTCCAAAAACATTTTAGTTTGTTGGTCAAATTCGAGTCAATTCTTATTCAAATCCTTTTTTGTCAGTTTGCTGAATATAGTCTTCCTTATGATATCATTAAATAAATTTCCTTCAATTCAAAGCTGAATTGAAAACCAATCAATTTATTCTAAAATCTAGTGGCAACCCTAAATAAACTAATTTTGATTTTCATTGTTCAGTTGTTTCAGATCAAAATTCATATACCTAGCTAGAGTAGACACAAAAACATATATAAGTAAATTCAACAAATTAAAATAATGACGTCAGAAAGCTTTTTTATTATTACAACCCCACATTAAATTATTCCCAAGTTTGCAAATATAAAAAAACACATTTTTCTATATACGTGTTTTATGATGGTTTTGGAAATTGTAGAAAAGAAAATTTTCTGTGTAGGTAGAAAAAAAGGCAAAATGCTTTGTAGAAAATATTTTACATTTTTTGTGTAATATGAAATTTTGATATGTAAAAAAAAAGCGCCCCATCATCGAACTATCATCCCCCTACACAAACACAAATATAAATAAAACTTTTCTCCGTATTTAACAAAGAGAGAACATTTTACTTTAGCTTTCATCATTTTATATATGAATTTTTTTTAACTCTTCATTTTTCCCACAACCAAAAAATTCAGTTTACAAATAATTTTCATTCAGGACAATATTTTTGTGATAGTAAACGGTTATATAGATACGCGCGGTTTCAAATCGCTTATCACATACAATAATATCCAAAAGAAAAATTATTATTTATCAACCAAAAAAAAAAATCACGTATACTAGAAAAAATATAGAATAAAGGATTTGTATACCAAAAAAATCTGAATTTTTGTCTTTCAAACAAAATTCCCATAAGGTCACGCGAAAAATCTTATTATATCCTTGTGTTATAATTTGCAACAAAATTTTTTAAGTTATATATTTAAATTATCGGATCAATAAAATTTAAAAATAAATTTTAAAAGTGAAAATTTTTTTATTGTGCTAATATTTTTTTTGTTGAATTTCTTTCATTTTTTCACTAAAACAAGAAAATCAAATATAAAATCAAAATTATGTTTTTCAATAATAATATTATATTTATATTAATTATTTTAACAATATGTGTTTATTTAAATTATTGTTCAATAATAAAAGATGATGAAACATTTATTGAAAATCCATATTATCATAGTCAATATGATATTGAAGATTTATTTTCAAAATTACAAAAAAATTATCCAAAAATGGTTAAACAATTTACAATTGGTAAATCATTAGATGGACAAAATTTAATTGTATTAAAAATAAGTAATGATATACGTACAAGAAATCTATTAACACCAATGATTAAATATATTGGTAATATGCATGGTGATGAAACAATTGGTCGTGAATTATTAATATATTTAGCTGAATATTTATTATATAATTATGGTAAAAATTTAGAAATAACAAAAATTATAAATACTACAGATATTTATATAATGCCAACAATGAATCCTGATGGTTTTATAAGGTCAAAGGTAAATAATTAATTATAGTATAATTATGTTACAATTTTATTTATATTTTTCCTTTAATTATACGTGGATATCCTTAAAACCAATTAACAAACAAGTGGGAATGATTTTTTGTTTGTTCTATAAAATAGTTTAATATTTTTGTCGTGTTTTCTTTTTTGTTTTGTTGGGGGTTGTTTTTCCTTTTAATATTTTAATTAAAATGTCAGTTTAATTTTTTTGATAAATAAAAAAATATTGTGTGTAGGATGTATAAAATTTTACACATAGAAATAAAAAGCAGCACAGTAACTAAAGTGTAATTTATTTTACTTTATCTTTTTTCTAATTTGTGTTTTCCAATTTTTCCATTATAGAAAATTGATCAAAGAAAAATTTGTTTTTGGCTTTTTCTTTTTTTGGTTAATTTCGTGGAAAAATCAATAAAAAATTTTTGGAGAGTATTTAAAACTAGAAATTCTGGCTGTCAGTTTTTATTATATATAAATAATTTTTCCCATGTTTGTTTTAATGTTAGATTTTTTTCGTTGTTTTTGCAAAAGAAGGTCAGATTTTTGTTGGGTTTATAAATGTGTTATTTTTACTAGTAACTCTAACGAATACTAAATACTATTTTCTTTTTCATTCAGGACAATATTTGTTTAATGGTTTAATATACAATCAAAGCTGTATTGTATGTTCAGCTTGGAAACAATTTTATAGATGATATTCTTACAAAAAATTATGAAAAATTTCAATTTTATTAATACATATCACAAAATTATAAATTAAACTTTTTTTGTACTTATCTCTGTAATAGGTCAATCAGTTTATTCATAGATTAATAAATATTTCTGTGATATTTTTTTATCATCATATTCATATACGACTATATACTCGTATAAATAATAGCAAATTTACGTAGTAAATTTATAAATTATTATAATTTAATTTTAAGTAGAATTTCTATAAATATAATGCAAAAAAAAATTTTATATTTTTTCCATATAAAAACCAAATTTAATTAAAAATAAGATTAAAATTTAATTTAATTTATAATACAAAAAAAATTTCAATCTTTAATTTAATTTTCTATAATTTAAATTCCTAGAAATTTAAATTTAAAAAAATAATTTAATTTATTTTTCTTATATTGATAATATAGTTTCTAGAATAGATAAATAATTTCTCAAGTTAGAATATTTAAATATAAGTATGAAATATTTATTAGTTGAGAAACTTTAATTTAGATGATACATATACATGTACATATTATTAAATATTCTCGTAACCATAACCATATAATTATTTTATCTCATGGAGACATGCATTTACACAAAAACAAATTCTACTTTTATGAACAGCAAGAAAAAAAAATATTGGTTGTGTCACGTAATTGATGGATAATATAAATGCATATAAAATATTTAAGAATATATAAATGAGAATTATATTACCTGTAGATATATGATTTATAATTTATCATAAAATGTTTGTATAAATACATGATAAAACTTAAGAAATATATTTAATTTATCTTTAAAAGCTTAAATAATTATAATAATAAACTTGTAAATAAAAATTGTTGGTATATTTGATCATTCGATAATATTTCTTTTTTTTTCAAATTTATTATTTAAATTAACATATGGTTGTGGAAATTTTTTTTAATGTTTACTATCGTACAGTATGTAATTTAATATTATATATATTATAAATATCAGTAGAAAATATAGAAAATTAATTTTATATATTTTAACATTAAATTTCTTTATTTTTATAATATTTTTTTTAGATGAAAACTACATTTTTTAATATATAATTATATAATTAATCAAGTTGAAAATTTCTTAAAATTAGATATTAGAATTAATAGAATTGTTGGTAGTATTATTTATTCTGAATTAAGACAAATTCCCCACCCACAATTATTGATATTGATATAAACCCTATAATAATCTAAAATTAATATTTATTAGAATAATAATTCATAATTATGTTATACATCTTATGTCATTGCATCGTATTTTACACTATCATATTCATTACTTACTTTAAATATTATTTTATATATAAAAAGTATTTATAGCATTTACATGTCAAATTAGTATTTTTTTTCATTCATTTTCGTATTTTTCCAATTCAAATTTGAATTTTTCTATAATACGAGTATTAAATTTTGAATTGAGAAAAACGTGAATTTGAATTGAAAAATTATGAAATTGAATTAGAGAAATACGAAATTGAATGAAAAAATTACAATACGAGTATATACGATATACGAGTATATACATATTGAAAATTTGATTTTGTTAATATCGTCATCCTCTCATATGTATTTTACGTCATTCTCATATATGTTGTATCCTTTAATTAAATGACTATATTTCATGTAAAAAAAATGTTAATTCTCTCATTGACGTATTTAACCCACCCTCAAGTCCCAAAAGAAATAATAAAGCTCTTAAAATTTTGTATTTTTTTTTTAAATCATCCAATAATTTAATTTAACTTGACAGTTTAAATTTTGTATAAGTATAAAAACTTTTTATTTTAAATATATTTTTTTTTTTAATTTTTTGTGTTACACATTTCCCAAAAGCTTTAATCCTTTTACGGTAACAACAAAAATTATAATATAAGTAGAGAATTTTCTGTAAAAACCATATAAGTATATTGTAAATCATTTCTTACAAATAAATATACAATTTATTACATGCTGTTTATATACCATTAATCAAATTTACCCATTTTTCATTTTGCCTAATTGGATATTTATTCACACAATTTACACATTTTTCTTTTATATATGTAAAATTATATAATAATATTTTTTATATATATTATTCTTTGAATATTTACAGGAAGGACGATGTGATTCATTAACTGGTTATGTTGGACGTGTAAATGCTGCTGGTATGGATTTAAATCGTGATTTTCCCGATCGTTTAGATACACGTAAAACAATGCAAGAAAAATCATTTAGACGTCAACCAGAAACATCAGCAATTATTAATTGGATAACATCAAATCCATTTGTATTATCAGCTAATTTTCATGGTGGTGCATTAGTAGCAAGTTATCCATTCGATAATACTATGTAAAATAAAAATTGAATTTTTAGAAAAATAATTATTTATATTTTTTAAATTTTTATTATTTTTAGAGATGGTCATGATTGTTGTATTGAAAGTGCAACACCAGATGATCGTGTATTTAAGAAAATTGCTCATGCATATGCTGATAATCATCCAACAATGAAATATGGACGTGAATGTAATGAAACATTTCCAAATGGTATTACAAATGGTGCATATTGGTATGAATTAACTGGTGGAATGCAAGATTTTAATTATGCATTTTCAAATTGTTTTGAATTAACTGTTGAGTTGTCATGTTGTAAATATCCATTAGCATCAACATTACCAGATGAATGGCATAAAAATAAAAGGAGTTTATTAGAATTTATAAAATTAGCACATATTGGTGTTAAGGTAAATATTTGAAAAATTATATAAAAAAGAAATATGTCATAATTTGAAAAAAACCCAAAAAAACTATTGATTTCAGGGTCTAGTAAAGGATATTATTGGATATCCAATAACTGATGCAAAAATAACTGTTGAAGGAATTGAAGATAAACCAATTCGTACTACTGATCGTGGTGAATATTGGCGTTTATTAACACCAGGAATTTATCGTATTCAAGCATCAGCTTTTGGGTAAATTAATTAATTTTGTATAAAAATTCAAATTCATTTATTTGAAATTTTTACTTTTAGTTATGAATCCAGTATTCCACAAACTATTGAAATACTTGAAAATATAACTAGCCGACTTGATTTTAATTTAAAACCAACAGCAGAAATTGATGGTATCAACGCATATTATCATTCATATTATTTACGCAATTAATTATTAATCGATTTTAAAAATGAAGAGCAAAAAAAGATTAACTTTCATTTTAAACAAAAAATGAGAAAAAATAACAAATCGAATAATATTTAAAAGACATTTTTATAATAATTATTAAAAACTTATATCAAATATTTAACCTTATATATTATATATACCGTATATACATAACAATCATAATTAATAACAAATTTCTTTTTGACTACTTATATATTTTTCCTCTTCATTAGAAATTTTGATTATGTTTTTTTTTAACAAAAAAGCACTTTTACAATATATATATAAGCACTTTACTTGTTATTCATATATATTTCACATTCATTTTAATTTTTTTTTTTCAAAAAAATTATAATTTCATTAATTTTCATTGCATATTTCATTTTGTTTTGGTTGGAAATGGTTTTGAGAAACTTAAGAAAAATATACTTAAACATTAATTTTTTCATTTTGAAATTTATAATATCAGATACAACATCTTTATATTATAACTAATTAATTATTATTTAATATTAATTAATTATAATTAAACTTATTTTCATATCAATTCATACCAAAAAAATATATAATTTTTTAACTATTTCTTTAAAGTGCCTTGACATTATCAGATTTTTCATAAAACATTTCATGCGATTTTTTTGTATGATCAAAAATCGTATAATGTAAACGTAAAAGAATCTGGTCTCATGCGATGTTTCATGAAAAAATCTGACATTATGTATTTTGCATAAGATTTTTCGTACAATTTTTCATACGAGTATAGTCTTATGAAAAGTCTGATAATGTAAAGACACCTTTAAAAATTTTTTAACTGTGGTGATATGAACAAACAAAAAAATATATATTTTTTTTTAAACAAATTAAATCTATAAAAAATATTCTCTCTTCAATTATGAAAAGTAATTATAATCATATAGAAACGAAAACAAATTATTGAAATTATTATATTAAAGCTTATGTCATAAAAAACTTAAATTGAAAAAGAAAAAGACAAACAATTATATATTTAACAAATATTTTTATAGTATTATATTTACAATTAAGAAAACTAGCCAAATTTTTTAAATTGAGACTAAATTTTATTTATTTATTTTTTTAATTTTCATTTCTCTCATTTTGTGTCTAACAAAATTACATAAAAATTTTATGTGTTCTTAATATTTTTGAAAATTGACATAATTATAAAAAGAAAGATTATAACTAAAATTTTAAATGAATTTAAATTAAAGAATTTAATTTAAATTTTATATAATGTATAAATTTTTTTTTTTGTGTCATAGAAAGGAAATTTTGTTGTCAGTATTTTTTTGATTTTTTTTTGATTTTAGTAAAAAACTATTTTGTATTTAAAAATTTATTATTTTTTTAATTATAAATTAAAATTATATCTAATATATTTTCTTAATTATTATACATTTATTATATTTATCAATTATTATTGTATATAAAAATGTTGGAAAACTTTTGTTTGTTTGTTTTTATATAAAAAAAATATTTGTGTCAAAAAAAAAATGAAAAATTATATATATAAAAAATATTAATGACATTATTATTATGAGATATATTATTATATAAATAAATAATTTAAATAAAACAGAAATAAATCTAAAAAAAAAAAATTTTAATATACAAAAACAAAAAAAAAAGTTATTAAAAAATTTATATTTGAACAAAGTTTTTTATCACATAAGCTTTTATGTTTTTATTTTTTAGTTTTACTTTTTATAGTGAACTTGTTATTTAGTATACTTGATTTTTATTTATAATTTTTTTATGTATAATTAATTTGTTATGTTTTATTTTTTATTGGAAAAATACTCTCTTTTTTAGTATAATAATTGCTTGCTCTGCTTTAATTATTTTTCTCTTTTTTCTATCATTCATGGCTTATTAAAATAATATATTATATAAAAAAAAAATCTTATTGGTGTTTTTGGTTGTTTTTTTTTATTTTTTTTTTATTTTTCTTGCACACAAAAAAAAAACCACAAAATTTTTATTTAATTATAATTTAATTTTTGTAGTTGTTTTTCATGTCT